>JBBBDQ010000647.1:0-497500 GCA_037127315.1 Ascarosepion bandense | reverse complement strand
TGTATATGACCCACTAGAATGGTCCGTTAACTAACAAAGCAATAAAATCCGGCCATGTGAAACTTATTGGTCATCGAGGAACCGTTAAAATGGGAGATAAAGATCTGCCCAACTCTATAAAAAACCTGCTTCCTTTATGAAATCATGCAGGTGTGTGACCATGTTATATCTTCCTCGGACAGTTTAGATATCTATCTATTCTATTCTATTTATCTGTCTACTTTAGTCTGTTCATATCTATCTGTCCATTTATCTAAGTTTATTCAAATCTATCTATCTATCTATCTATCTATCTATCTATTCATGCCTTTTCATATTGATCAGAGTATATTCATCCTTCTTTTTAATCTATCTATTTATTTATTTATGTATCTATTTATCTATGTTTTGCAATATGTTTCCGGGTCTGTTCTGTCTATATATATATATATATATATATATATATATATATATATATATATATATATAATGGAACCTGCCGTATACGACTATCAGCGACCACCAGTTGTTAACGACCGTTTTTCTATGCACAGACGATTTGATTACTAGCGACTAACATCAACGAGTGGAAATCACTAATCAAGCGACCGCTTTCAAAAAATCCATTTTGGTCGTACACTGCGAACGTCTAAATTAAGAGAAACTAAATGAGTAATCTATTTCATTTTATTTGATCTAAGCCAGGAACACTTTCTCATTGTTCTGTTATTTTGTTGTTGAAATGTACATTGCCTGAGTTCAACTCACGGTCAAACATCGGCCGTTTTGTACAACATGTATTGCATTTGGCATGTTCAAGGGATTTATCGCAGTCTAAATACTAACTTGGATAAATTCAGGGATTGTGAAAATCAAAAGTATGTCCCTTTCTCAAATGTCCTTCTCCTTCGTTCTTTTATTTTTTGTGTATCTATCTACTCTATTTCTATCTGGGTATATCTATCTCTATGTCTCTGTTTCTCTACCCCCACACACAATCGCTGTCAGTTTTTTGTATGCTTATTTTTATCTTTCATGTATTATCACAGATTCTCTTTTGCTCTCACTCACTTCTAAAAAAACTGAAACCGTATACTTGCGTTTTTTAAAATTTTAAAATGAATTATGCTAAATAGATTTCTTTAAAGTTAGGCCATTTTCTTATGTTCTTATTTATTTATTACCAGATTCAGTCAGTCAGTTAAGTGCCATACGTGAAACATGCTTGGGCGATCAGGTCTCTTTCAAGACATGACTGACTGGGTAGAAGATTATCCTGAAGTAGGTTGCCATTGCTTTCTGAGGTAGAGTGGTTACCAACCAAGACTAGAAAACCCAGTCTGTCCTGTTATTTAACCCATAACTTGAGGGAAGAGACGGATTAATACCTTTCCCAAGGGTATTTGTGCGTAAGTGAATACAAGGAATTCAACTGGAATTTGAACCCGGCTCCCCGATTTGTCGTTCCGAGCCTATATCCACTGCACAACACACATCCAGATTACATGGTAAAATTTTAATATGTACAATTTGATGAGTGGAATATACGTACCTGGCCTATATAGATCATAACTATAATCCTTTAGTGAGCGACTACTTGCCGTATGTGACCAGTTTTTGATGGCAGTAGGGGTGGTCGCATACGACAGGTTCCTATATATATATATATATATATATATATATATATATATATATATATAATCGGAGTCTAACCGTACTGATGAACTGTGATACAGCGAAACAGATCAGTCTGCGGATGAATATTTACATATTTATGCTCTCACCCCCTGATTGAGCACTCTGGAAGAATGGGAGACTGAAAAACAGTAGCATTTTTTTTCTAAACATGTACTGTTAAATATAAGTAACAATGAATGTCTATTATCTTTAATCATGAGCCGTTCTAAACGTCGTATTTTGGCTTTAATTTCAGTTGAAAATAAACACAAAAATTCTCCAACATTTGGATAATTTTTTATTGAGTTGGTTCTAAGCTTTTGGCTCACAATTTCAGTGTTGATTAGTTGTAATTCCTGTTTGGCTGTGTGCATTTGACGTTTAATGAGGTTCCATTGAAATTTAAGTTACATGATGCCGCAGCATTAAATGATCCTAACACCAAGAAATTTCAATGGAATCTCATTAAACGTCAAATGAGGAGAACAGACATTACATAACAATTCAGTACTCTTTTCTTTATTTTCAACGAAATTTTCCTATCACTCAATATTCAGTTTAGCCACTGGAGTGCAACATTGACCATGTCAGTACGCCTTCGTATCTCAGTTTTGCACTTTCCGTCCTCTATTAGAATACTTCCTCGCTGTTTAAATTTCTGTACCTGTTTGATTTCAGTATCCCTGACCTATAGTTGGCATTTTGGGCTCCTCTTTCTACTGATGACGATGCATTCAGTTTTCTTGCAGTTGGCATTTAATCCTTTCTTTTCGCTTTTTCACTATAGATATTTCTTAATCTTATATCAACATAGAACAATGTCAGAAATGTAAAGCATAAACTATGAATGAAGGATATTTTTTGAAACAAGCCCTGCAATGTACATTATCTTTCCCAAAACCCACCACTACTACCACGGCTTACGGCATATCACGTTGAATACACCGGTTATCTTTCGATCACCGAAGTTAAGCAACGTTGAGCCTGGTCAGTACTTAGATGAGTGACCACTTGGGAATACCAGGCGCTGTAAGCATTCAGTGACGGATTTGCGTTGTGGTGCAGTGGATATCGGCTTAGAAAGAGAAATCGTTGAGCCGAGTTCGAATTCCAGTCGAGTACCCTGCATTCACTTCAGCACTGGTAACCTTGGGCAAGGTATATAATCCGTCACTTCCCTCCATTCATGGGTTAAATAACAGGATGGGGCGTGGAGGCAACCCATCTAGTGTTGGTGTCACAATAAAAACACCCTTGGTAGCCCTGGCAAAGCATCAAGTATTCAGCTATTTAACAAGATTATGAATTTCGCTGCAAACTGCGCCAGGGTTCCAAATGCACAGGGAATACTGGAGGAGCGTAGTGAGTTCTATCTCGGCCAAGGCTGCAATACGACTACCACAGCTGCAATACATGTGTTTCAAGACTGGTATTATTCCACTTGTAAAATCTATATTCATTAACGACCATTACAGCCCAGCGGACATTAATTAATACAGATTTTACAAGTATAATTATACCAGCCTTGAAATATGAAACATGGTAGAACTCTGTCAGTTATTATTACCGAAATGAGAAGGGTAGTTATTATTATTATTACTATAAGAAGCGAAAGTTATATTGCTTATCTAAAAGAAGAGCCTACGATGTGATATATTTAACTAATTTAGATCTCTTTATAAGCTGGTGAATCTTTTATATATATGATGGACTGGGCATTTTCTGCGTCTTTCTGACAAACTCATTATCATTTTCTTAAACGTATCACCCCGAGCAAGGCGGTAACGCCACTGATGTGCATGGGGCTACGTAACAGTGAAAAGATTGGAAAAGAGAAAGCCGGTAACCACATCCTAAACAGGGAACAAGGGATGAGCCTCTTAACCTGTTCAATAGATGTGGGTGGAGTGTAAACCGGGCGATAGATAGTTCTATCTACTCCAATTGAAAAAAAAAACAAAGTTAGAAGATTGGAAAAGAGAAAGCTGGAAACCACATCCTAAACAGGGAACAAGGGATGAGCCTCTTAACCTGTTCAATAGACGTGGGTGGAGTGTAAACCGGGCGATAGATAGATCTATCTACTCCAATTAAAAAAAAAACAAAGTGAGAAGATTAGAAAAGAGAAAGTCAGAAACCACATCCTAAACAAGGAACAAGGGATGAGCCTCTTAACCTGTTCGATAGACGTGGGTGGAGTGTGAACCGGGCGATAGATAGATCTATCTACTCCAATTGAAAAAAAAACAAAGTTAGAAGATTGGAAAAGAGGAAGCCGGAAACCACATCCTAAACAGGGAACAAGGGATGAGCCTATTAACCTGTTCACCTGTGAAATAAATCACTTACCTTTCGTTCTAATCATCTTCAAATTTAGAAAAATATTACGGTCCTTTGCTATTTATTAGAAAAGGTGCTATCTTATGATTGTATATTATACAGAGATTCCCGAAGTTTTAGAATCGTGAACCACTATTCATGATGACAATTTATATATAACTGGGCAAAAACATTCGTCCTCAAATTCTATCCAGCATTCCTTCTATTGATAGAAGCATTCCTAGAACATTTTTATGAGGATGAGGGGAAGCTAGCAGTACCTTATCGCCTTCTCTTGTATTTCCTCGACGTCTTGAAATCTTGTGGAATTCTTTGGATTTTTCAAGAGTTTAGTTTAGATCTGAGGATCTAAACTAATAGTTTAGATCTGAGGAATATGGTTGCTGTTAGATCTGTAGAATGTTGAACTAAAGCAACAATTGCTTAAGAAGCTACGGTAACTGAAAAAAAAACATCTGTGGTGCAGTGAGACCATTAGCACTGCCATAAACAATGGAAATGATACAATGCAGTGTTCCCAAAATTTTTGAATCGCAACCCACTATTCTTGACCACAACTTATGGTGACCCACTCAAATTTACTAAAAAAAACATTTTAACTTTTAATTATCGATATCTGCCGTGTTTTGTTTTATTTCTAGATATCCTTTGTAAATAGATATCTAATATTTGGTCACAAAATTTTAACTTTTGATTGATGTAGCATAGGCGTTCAAACAAAGGACGCCTTATGTCCACATATAATCAAAGGCTACTTAAAAATATTAAAAAAAAACATAGATATCTATAATCGTGAGTTAAAATTCTGCAATTAACTGATAAAACCGGTGCTAAAGCTAAAGTACTGAAGGAATAAGTGAAAATTGATTTTCTTTTTACGATGACGAATGATTAAATTGAGAGCATGACTAAGACTGATTCGTTAAGCTCGTCAAAACAACATACTGTTTAATACAACAGCCTGGCAATGAAAATCTTGTCTTAAACTATCCCAACATATAGCGTTCAATCGACGCTAATGCATAATTCTATTATAACTTTTTACGGCCCATTATCATTACGTTTGCAACCAACTCATAGTTTTGAAATTTCTACTGTATAGTATTTAGAAGGGAATTGAGAAAGTTATTTACACTGAGATTTGATTTAACTGAGAAAGCTTATTAGATAACAAGGTGTAATTCTTTAAAATACATATCTTAGGAAATTTCATAAATAACTTCAATAATTTCAGTATTTAAATATTAAATCTGCCAGATAGTTCTTAATTCAGATTGAACATATACTATTGATTTAAATGGAGAACTAGTTAAATTTAATACAATTATTAAATTAAGTAAAAGCAGTGAAAGATGTGCATTGTGGCGCAGTGGATATCGACTCGGAACGTGAGATCGGGGTTCCGAGTTCGAATTCCAGTTGGATTCCTTGCATTCACTTACGCACAAATACCCTTAAGAAAGGTATTAATCCATCTCTTTACCCCCAGATATGGGTTAAATACCAGGACAGATTGGGTCCTATAGCCTTGGCTGGCAACCTACTGCAGGATAATCTTCTGCCCAGTCAGTCATGTCTCTTTTGAGACATAATCGCTCAAAGTGTGTATCACGTATGGTACTTGACTGACTAAGTGAAGGAAAGCGAAAATAAAGGAATAAACATCAATTGAAAGAAAACTGACTGTTTGGTTGTCAGCAAAAGAAAATGTCGTATATTACAAATTAAATATACTAAAATAAAGTACAAATAAAGTATCTTACCAATTTATGGTAGGATACTTTACGAAAACAAGGTAAAAAATAACAAAGAGGCTTATAGATGAACGGGCTAGACGGTATGCCTGCGTTCTTAAAGACTGGAATTACAAATGTTTTTTTCCAGCAAACAGAAAAATAAGAAACCTCATGACATTTGTAGTAGAGTCTAAAGATAACAGAAGCCAGTTCAGAAGAACTATTGCAGAGTGTAGGAAACCGTCGGCTGTGTTTGCGAAATGGCCTTGTGACAAGCTTACCACTTCTGAAAGATCAGAATATTGAACAAAAGATATATGGACCTCTTTTGTATTAATAAGTGTGAACGTATTTATTGAATAGAATAAAATCAATTTTGTTCTTTTTAAAAAATATATATTTGAAAGTTCTTCATAAAGTTTTTCTTTGGAATGTGTGTTTAAGAGTTCAGCTTTCTTGAAGTCGGACGAAATGGATTTGTGAAGAATAGAAAACTCTGATGTCCCTATGAGTGTGTACAATTGTAGTAGGCAAACGGAAATTATGTCTTTGTTGCTCTTTATTTTTTTGTTGTCAACAAGTAAATGAGGAAATTATTGTGGTGTGAAAGAGATCATGAGAGAGTGTGAGAAAAGAATATCGCCTAGATGATATGTCTGATTGATATCCTCTGGCTCTCTTTAATGTTCTTCCTTTCTTTCTTTGTTGAAAGTACATGAGCAAGAGAAAGAATTCAGATCACACACCTCATGCAACATAACCATTTTAACAGTAACCATCTACACCAGGGGTCGTCAGCCTACAGCACGTGCCAAACCAAGCAATTTCCAATGGCACAATTTGTTGAACTAAGGAAGTCTGTGTAAGATAAAAGTTTAGAAAAGTCTTCTGCTATTCTACCGAGATCTTTGATCTGTTTGAAGAAAATTGCTTTTGCTCTTTCAGCGTTTGGTTCAACTTATTCCTGTGAACAAATTTTCTCTCACATGAAAGGAGTGTTATGTTCACAAGTAAGTTGCTTAACACCTGAACATTTAGAAAATTATGTAAAACTCAAAGTAACAAAGTATGTTGCCGATATTGAGAAATTGGCCAAGACTATGCAAATTAATAATTAAATAATGCAAAAAAACTTTTAAAAATTGTTATTTCTATTAATGTGGTTTAGATATTATTGTATATATCTATATATATATATATAAAAGGCAAGATGTGTGTGTGTGTGTGTGTGTGTGTCTATCTATCTATCTATCTATCTATCTATCTATCTATCTATCTATCTGTCTGTGTGTCCTTTATACAAATCTACAATTTTTATCCGATTCTCACCAAACTTCACACAAATATTTTTTAGGTTTCCGGTCAGGTCATGGGCTACTTATTTTTTCTGATTTCTCCCCGATATCGGAAATTGATATCCCATCAATATCAGGATTTCAGCCCTTTTATCGTGGTTTTTGCTTCAGAATTTGCTCTAACTTGGTAAAATTATAGTTTTTAGTCTCAAACACTAATAGATCTTCTTAGACGACACATTTTCCCCAATATCGGAAATCGATACTCAGTCATCAATATGGCTTATTTTCTCCAGTTTCACTCCCGATGGATACGATAAGTTTTCTTGGACTTACTTAGGTTAGTTTATTCTTATATGACTTATTTCACTTCGATATTAGAAATCGATATCCTATCGGATCTGATCAAAATCAGGTTTTCAGCCCTTTTATTTTGGTTTTTGCTTCGGATTTTGCTCTAAGTAGGTATAATTGTAATTCTTAGTCTCAGCCATGATACCATTAACTCAGAGGAGTCATTTAGCCTTCAAAAGTCAGTTTGCGAAAACTTATTTGACATTGATACCGGAAATCAAAATTTGACTTACATTCATTCATTTTTAATTTAATCTACGGTTTCGCTTTTTAGTCTTTCATGCCCACGTTCAAATAATCTGAGCTCCAGGAGCATGGATTAGTTTTAATGCTTTCATTACACTCGAGCAACGCCGGGTAATACTACTAGTTACTATATGAAATATATTGTAGAACAGCTATATCGATTTTTACTTGTACAAAAATACGTATGCTGTTAGCACACTGAATGATTTTGAAAGCCTAAGACGGCACATACAATCATAACCTCTTCAAGTTTGAGATCAGTCATTATCTATTCTTCTCATTCTCATAATTGTCATTTGGAATCACATCCATTCTTATTAAGATCACACACCTCATTCATCATAACCATTTTAACATCAATCCTTTATAGTACAAACTTAACCTTTACAAGTCGGGGTCAATCATTTTCTATCCTTCTTATCCTCAGAATATTTACTTTCGGCTACCTCCTCTTACATCTCATCTATCATAACGATCTTGACAGTAACCCTGTACATTAAAAACTAAAGCCTTTCATGCCAAGGGTCAATCGTTATCTATCCTCCTTCTCCTCATAATCTCCACTACCCACTACATCATTCATTTAAATCACACACCTCATTCATCATATACATTTAAGCAGTAAGCCTCTACACTACGCTCCTAACCTCTTCAAGTCAAGTGTTAATCTTTATTTATCCTCCTTAATCTAATAAGCCTATATCAACTAAAATCTCTGTATTGAGCGCCTCCCGAGCCTTGTATTATGTGAATCTCAGTATCAAAAATAGTAATAATATAGAACGTATCGATGACAAGAGTGGCAATAAAAAGCAACAATAAGATGAAGTAAATAAAATAGTCATAGTGAAGTGAGGGTTTTATTTGTACTTGTGACTTGTCTAGCTTCAGTGTTTAAATATTCAAGTTGTTTTGACATTGGTAATTGGGTAGAATGAATATCGGACAAGTTGTCGATGTATTCGAAGAACAGATCTGTTAATGGAGTCTGTGTGTTGACAGCAACAAAAGTGAGGACGCGATTGTCAGTAGAGGTTGCAGGATGATTAATTCGATTCTATATCTGATAAACTGAGTTACAAAGTGCTCCCTCTTTATGATACATATATGTGTGTCTGTCTGTGTGTTTCAAGAGATACATAAATAGATGGATACGGAACAGAACTGTAATTTTAGTAGGTAAATTTAAGAAAATTGACAAATAGATGGATAGATAGATAAGTGTAATATGACATATATATATACATATCTGTGCGTTTGTGTGTGTACACACATTCAGATAGATAGATAGATAGATAGATAGATAGATAGATAGATAGATAGATAGATAGATGTGCGATGTATAAATTATCGTATAACTTGTCCAAAAATTAAAAACTCTGACATCTCATTTTAACAGATATATTTACCAAAATTGCAGAAAAATATTTTGAAATAATAAAGAGTAACTTAATTGAATAAAATCGCCATTCTCTTCAACCATCCTTCCAGACGACTTCGAAATATCCTGCATCTCTTCTGGACGGTCTTCTTCTTTTAGTTGATGAATGCCACCATAATCCTTGCCTTTATTTCATGTTTGGTGTCACAGGGGTTTTGATCGTCTCTCGATCAACTGCGTCCCACACATAATTATCAATAGAGCTGTAGTCTGAGGATTTAGGGTGGCCAGATTTAAGGCCAATTTTTTGTTTTTGGCTCAATTTAGACCACAATTCACACCTTTTTACACACACAAACGTATATATATCGGAAGATAGATAGATAGATAGATAGATAGATAGATAGATAGATAGATAGATAGATATTCTCATTTTAACAGATATATATATAACAAAACTGATAAAACTTAGGTGTAATATTACACATGCGCACGTACACGCACATACGCACACACACACACACACACACACACACATATATATATATATATATATATATATATATATATATATATATACATATGTGTCTGTACATACAATATTTCTTAAAGACAAATCAAAACTGTCTGTAAATTCTTACATATACAGTACTGTGCAAAAGTATTAAGATAAGAACTATTTTATCTTTTATGAGGAATATTGAAAGAAAATAAACAATTTAATTAAAGTAATTTTATTTGATTTACTCAACAAATGCTTTAACAAGAAAAAAATAATTGTAACAAAATAAATTTAATTTTTAGTATAATAGCCTTTTGCTTTAATCATAGTCTTCATTCTGTCAGGCATTGACATAACCAGCTTCTTCAATGTATCTAATGGTATCTCCTGCCAAGCAGTTTATATTTGTTCTCAAAGTTTGTCTTGCAAAGTGACATTAGTTTTTTCAGATTTTTTAATCCAAAATATCCCATAGATGTTCAATAGAATTGAGATCAGGACTTTGTGGGAGCCACTTCAAATTCCGAAGCCATCCTTCCTCTTCCTTTTTAGTTAAATAATTCTTACAAAGTTTTAGCTTTTCACCCTGTATTTGAATTTCAGTGAGGTTTTTAGGAAAATCACCCCTGTCCTAATACTTTTGCTACTGGTAGTGTGCAAATGTGTTAAGACAGGGATGATTTTAAACTTTATTTTGATGCTTTATAAAAGATAAAAGAGTTCTTGTCCTAATACTTTTGCACAGTACTCTATATAAATATATAATTAATTAATTCAGTCTGAAAAAATGAATGATGTATATATATATATGCATCATTCAATTTTTCAGACTGAATTCCATTCCTTATCAAACAAGCTGAGTCGTAATGTTGCCTCTGTTTGTACGCTATGTGTGTGTGTGTGTCCAGATCGATAGACTTATTTAATATAGCGTTTTATAACCACAACTTAAATGTATCACATAACCCAAAGTATGGGGCGCCCAGTGAGGAATAAACCCAATGTTCAGTCGCAATTAATCTTGCGAGAAAATCTTGCTAAATATCATATTACGTCAAAATAGCCAGAAATAATTTCCTAAGCATAGCCTAGTTTTGGCGCAAGGCCGAAAGCGTCGAGCCCCCCACCCCCAGGTTAAGATTCTACTCACTACTATGAAAGTATAAAAATACATTATCTTAAAAATACTAACAATGCATTTTTGCTTTCTTTTTTCTTTTTTTTTTCCTTTTTTTTAAGCCTTTGACGTAATTTCCTGATCCCTTTTAATCTGTTTGCACCTGCAGACGCTGATGTTATGCTTGCAGGGTACTTGTTATTCCGAAGGGTACGCTTGATGTCGATCATTTCCCGCTGTTATGTGTCTAGGTCGCCATTTAAGGTTCAACGCTATTTATTAGACTATTTCATTGTAAAAAGAATGATGGAAATCAAAATAGAGATTATACATCCAGTATGATAGTATTGGGCTTTATTACAATTCTAGAAATGGTCTTTTGAAACAGTAAAGATTGTCGAGAATGTATAAAGAAGGAGCGGATTTAGATTTTGCTATATATATATATATATATATATATATATATATATATATATATATATATAAACAAATATATGTATATTTGTGTGTCATAGACGGAGGATAATATATATATATTTAGTAATATATATATATATATATATATATATATATATATATATATATATAACATAGTACACTTGGTATGTAATCCGGGTAAATTCCAAAAGAGACGAACTTGACGGAACTCAATGTTAAATTCATTTATTCAATTTAACAGAGTAATATTTTATAAAAGCCGCGTTAAGAACATCAAAGCGGTGAAATATGTATTGTCCATGATAATAATCGAAAATCCTTTATAATATATATATATATATATATATAGCTCTAGTTTTGTATTAAACAAAATAAAATTAAAAATAAACGCTAAAGAACAGTAAATTTCTTTCTTTACCTTTCTTCACGTTATATATTAGTCATCTACATACAAGCCTGTTTCGCTGGATCACAGATCATCAGTGTGACTACACACATTCACTTGCTTCTGGCCGAGATCGAAATTCGACCGATATGGTGTCAGCCAGAGTCGCTAGAGGAAGGGAGCATTTAACGTGTTGTATATAAGCAGTGTATACACACGCCAGTCACAGAATGAACTCAATCCATTCCTGAAGAGTAATGCATATATCGCAGACGTGGAAACTGTTTTAAAATTTTCTTCTCTAGAGAGCTCAATCGTAATGAGAGCATGATATATTAGTCGTCGACATACAAACCTGTTTCGCTGTATCACAGCTCCTCAATGTGGCTAGACACATCCACTTGCTTCTGGATATATATATATATATATATATATATATATATATATATATAGTGTAGTCCAAAAGTCGGTGAACAGTAAATGATAACGTTTATTTTGAGATTACTTATACAATTACATTTGCTGATACAATTATTACATTGACAACTAAATCTTATTGTATACAATAATACAAATACCGTTATAATAATACAACCTATACACAAACCTATTCCATCTACTATCTACCTATTTTGGGGTCACAGAGTGTCTCAAAAATACTGTTTAAAACTTTGTAGTGGGTTCCTGACAACAAAATAAGGTAAAATATTCAAAGAAACATCTGTCCAAAAGGCCATGTAAAATGTGTTTTTCGTGTTAAGTCGTATGAACAGATCTCGGTTTTCTGTCTCATCAATGAAATGATAAACAATAGCAAAGGTTGCTTGGCTTGGCTGCCTTCCGCCTGGAGACGCAATCTGGTACAGACTCGCATCCATTCGCGCGGATATATGTAAAAATCATATCTGTCTGCTCACAATACAAATATCCTACCATTATTAAATAGAACACTTCTCAGTGAACTCTCTACTCCACGTTAAAGACAGACTAAACGTTGAAGACAGACTAGCCACAAATATACACGAACGACAAATGTAAGTTAGTCTACTTACTAACACAACGCCATCTACCGTAAAGTTTTTTTTTAAAAAACTTAACATCTCTAAAACGAAGGATTTGCAAACATATGTTTATAAGAGCTTTCTTCCTTCTTTTGGTGTGAGGGCCCCGCAAACGAAGTTTGTAAATGTATTTTTTATACACCCCATGTATGTGTGATTAATACAAATACAAAATCTGTCACAACTAATTTAAATTATATTATTTCGTAGGTGAACTTCACAGTAATCTCTCTGCACAATCGGCAAGAGATAGGAGCATTGGACTAGATATTTTATCGTTTTTCGTCACTTTAGAATTAAGTTAAAAATAATTCATTCATTTTTCATTGATTGGCATTTTTCTACTTTCATTCTGTGTGTATAGGTTTATGTGTATTGTGTTTTTATCAATTTTAAATGACAGTTAATATTTGTATATGTATTCGCTGATCCATTAATTCAATTTTCTTATTTGATTTGGTGGTGTGTTAAATATTAGGGTATTAATTAAAAGAGGTTATGTTTGTAATTTAATTTTATATATTGTCCGAATGTTTGATATGCCTAGTCGGTTTCGAATATTCTTTTAGCCATTTTTCCGTGTTTTGTTTTTTAATTCTAATTGAATCTATAGTGTTTTTGCTTATAGACTGAAGGCATCACAATGACGACTTCGAAATTATTTGAAGACATCTTTGTAATGCATAAAAATCTATAGATTCAATTAGAATTAAAACTTAAAAAACACATAAAATTGCTAAAAGAATAGTCAAAATTATCAGAAATATTAAAGATTCGGACAATATATGTATAATGAGTTATATTCGTAGTTTTAATCTGATATATATATATATATATATATATATGTGTGTGTGTGTGTGTGTGTGTGTGTGTGTGTGTGTGTGTGTGTGTGTGTGTGTGAGTATTTCATTTGTAAACGAGTTATCACGCGATCTAGGATTCTACCACTCATGGTAGAAACCTAGATCGCGTAATAACTAGTTTACAAATGGAAAATATTCAAAAGTTCTACAATATAATTGTATCGAACACTTTTAATACAAATGTGCACTGGTCTAATTTCATTATGACCAAAAACTAAGTAATTAAACCATATATATATATATATATATATATATATATTCATCCGCAGACAGATCTGTTTCGCTGTATTACAGCTCATCAGTACGGCTTAGACTCCGGTCGCTTGCTAACCCAGACCGAATTGGCGTCAGTCGGCGATTCTACTCCTATGCCACAAGTGTCCAGTAGAAGAAGGCAGGCTTTTTAGCGCGTATAAACACGCCCAATAGCTAGAGAGCTCCAATTCATTACCGAATGAGCGGTGCGTAAATGCCGGAGTAGCTACTGTTTACAAAGTCTACCACTCTTCTAGAGTGCTCAATCAGGGTGTGAGAGCATAAATACTATATATATATATTGATTGTTTAATATATATATATTGGATGTAATCTATAAATATAACTCATTATATACATATATATATTTATATTTATACACATACACATATATATACATATATATATATATATATATATATATATATATATATAAAGAAAGAGACAAGGGGAAAATTTGTACTTAGCAGACGCGTTTCGTCCTCTAAAAGTCATTATCAAGGCAATTTATTCATTTTTTTTATTTGACATATACAGGTCATTTGTTAATATTTGCACACAGACGCGCACAGACACACACGCATATATATATATATATATATATATACAAAAGAAGAGCCGAAAGTATACACATAAATCCCTACTTTATCCTTTAAGCATTAAAAACAATTATTTATGTAAATATGAAGCCCACTTTAGTTAACTGAATAAAAAACTAGTATGCCCAAAAAATTAAAAATGTCTTGTCTAAAAAAAAATCAATGGAAATAAAATTCAAAGAAAAGAGTAAATTTTGAAAATTCTAAGAAATGAATGTGCTGTAAAAACAAAAAACAAAACAACAAATCACCACACCCTACACATAGCACACCCGCATGGGTACACGAACTTACACACACACTAAAACATCTTGCACTAATATTAAGTGCTTATAAAAAAGAAAAATCGAGAAGCAATTAATTGTTGATGCCCCCGACGAGTAGACTGTTAGGTCACCTACGAAACTCTGAGTCAATCAATCAGCTAAGTGACAAACCTTTGACAAGCCTTTTACTAACAAGACTATTATCATGAAAATACATGTAGAAGGGAAACTAGGTTCGGGTACTGGGAAAGTGACTGAAACAGAGAGGCCACTTCATTGCAGATTCTTTCTTTGGATTTTATCAAGAATCTCTGAATATATAGCATCAGACCCGATGTGACAGCAATATACGATACGCGAATAAATAGTAAATGTATATGTTGTTAGTTGTTGTTTTATGGCATATCAACCTCGGCGGGTCATATATTGCCAACTAATTTATTTATTGCTGGTAATACCTTTTTCTTTCAAAAATTTATTGTTTTTTTTATAAGTTTTGTGTCTAGTAATACTTTTATCTTTTCTTGTATCAAGATTCATTGGGATTTGTTTTTAAGGGCAGGGTCCCCAAGTCCTGCCCTGTTATTTAACCCATAACTGGAAGGAAGGGACAGATTAATACTTTTCTTAAGTGAATGCAGGTTATTCAACTGGAATTCGAACTCGGCTCACCGATTTCTCATTCCGAGCCGATATCCACTGCATCACAACGAACATCCGTCACTAAACGCTTACAGCACCTGGTATTCCCAAGCGGTCACCCATCTAAATACTGACCAGGCTCAACATTGCTTAACTTCGGTGATCGAGCGCGAACTGGTGTATTCAACGTGATAAGGCCGTAAGCCAAATGTATATGTGCAAGATAGATTAAATTGTCTAGCACGATATATTGTACAAACTTTTCAAGCATCAGAGTTAGTAATTGAGTCAATATAATCGCCATGCATCATTTCTGCGGAAAACGTGAGACCAAGAAGGCGAAGTAAGTAACTCTCCTGAAGGTTAGCATCAGCCATACTGATAGGTGTCAAAATGAGTTTTGCCAGACGATGAAAAGAAAGTAGTTTCGTTTTGTAAGTGCTAAAATTAACAAGCAATTTTCTTTACCAAGTTAACAATAGATCCGGGGTCATTTTCGAGATCAACCGCAAATATGACATTATTGAACCCATCAAACTTACCATTAAGGCATGAGATAGATAGATAGATAGATAGATAGATAGATAGATAGATAGATAGATAGATAGTGAACAGAATGAGATAGATAGATAGATAGATAGATAGATAGATAGATAGATAGATAGACAGATAGATAGATAGATAGATAGATAGATAGATAGATAGATAGATAGATATGAACAGAATAAAACAGACAGAAAAGAAAAAGAAAAATGTTGTAACCTGCACAAACCAACACCTATAAAAAGACACTGCGATTGAGTTATTTATTTCATACAGAGTTTTCGTTCTTATTTTTGTCACCGTCTTTCGATGGAAGCCAAGCATCTTATAAAAAGGCCTCAAAGCTTTTTTGTCTTTTTTGCTGTGTGTGAAAGGCCACTTAATTGTGTCTTCACTGCAAGAGAAAGAATGGCGAACCTTTTTACTGATTTTAAACGCGGACCAATTTTGCTGTAATTTTTTTTATCCAAAAATAGTTGTCGTTATTCCCTTTTTTCGTCTTTAAGTGCCAAAAAATATGTCCCTTATTAAAGAATGACAGTTCAAGCTAAGAATGCAACGACCTTGTTTCTCTCATTTCTACTTGTAAATATAGAAACATTATGCTAATGCTTTACATATACATACAGGGTATATAAAAAATACATTTATCAACTTTGTGGACGCGTAACACGCGCTACAACAAGGAAAGTTTATATAAACATGTGTCCGAAAGTTTTTCGTTTTCGAGTTATCAAGTTTAAGGAAAGTTTCTGATATATGGTTGTTTTGTTTTTATGGCATATCAACCTTTTTATTGCTAAACTAAATTTTATTTATTTATTGCTGGTAATACCTTTTTCTTTCAACAATTTATTGTTGTTTTTATATAAGTTTTGTGTCTTGTAATGCAGTTTTCTTTTCGAGTATCAAGATTCATTGGGATTTGTTTTTAAGGGCAGTGTATAGTGTATAGTGAATTAACTAAGAAATGTTCCGATTAATAAGAGTAGGGTAATTATATCGTGGACAGACACATATAACCTTTACATTCGGTCACGCGAATGGTTTGAGTTTGCGTTTTGTTTAACGGCATATCAACCTCTGTGGGTTACCTAATGCCAAAAATGAGAGGTTTTAAGGTATTTTGTTTTTAATGTTTAGTTATAGTGAGAAGGTTGATTTAGGCGAATTTTTTTGTTTTTATTCTTTTTTGTTTTAGAAAACTGAAAATATTTTCTAGTTTGTATTAAAAATGTTTTGCTGAGAATATTTTTTCTTCAAAAATGTGTTAGGATAATTTTTTTTTTCATAAATGTA
Organism: Ascarosepion bandense; assembly: GCA_037127315.1. Taxonomy (NCBI): domain Eukaryota; kingdom Metazoa; phylum Mollusca; class Cephalopoda; order Sepiida; family Sepiidae; genus Ascarosepion; species Ascarosepion bandense. The sequence goes on along the minus strand of JBBBDQ010000647.1, from coordinate 480,522 downwards.
TTGTTGGTCATATTTTTCCTTTAAGATGTATATTTTTCTGTAAAGGTCTATTTTTATGTTTATATTTCTATAAAAGTGTATTTTTATACTTTCACAGTGTTTTGACTCCAGTTTGGGGGTTAACTATAACCTTGAAAATTTCCGGCTAATTTTTCATGAAAAGTAATGCTTTCTTTACAAAAATTAGTAAGAAACATGTCACAGAAAATATCGTCTCTCGCTAGCCACTGCTTTTTCCCTTTCTTTCTAGCAGCATTTGAATTCCACGTCGGAAAACCACACGAATTGATCCATTTTTTTTTTTTTTTTGCATTTTCATGAGAATGAAAGTGCTTCTCAGTCAGGCCATGTACCTTTTTTTTTTTTTATAAGCGTTTCACCCCGAGCAAGGCATGTCACTGCCACTACTGTGCAGGGGGCTACGTAGAGTGGAGAAAGGCTGATTAAATATAGGAAATGACAGAGGGTGGGTGATAGGCGGGTAAGGATACCGAGAATGAGGGTTGGGTAAATGAGAGTGTTATGAGAATAGTTGGGAGTTAGTGTGATAGGAGGTGTCTATTGACCCTACATTTAAACACCTGGAGATTGTAACTGTCGGGAAAGCAGACTTGTGGAAGGGAGTTCCACAGGCGGGAAGCGCGAGAAAAGAAGCTGTTGGAGTAGAATTTACGGTTACATCTTATTTGTTTAACTGTAAAAGGGTGGGACCTAGTTGCTAATCTAGTATCTCGTGTAAATTCGTGCTTAGGCGGCACCAGTGATCTAAGCTCATCGGAGCAGAAGCCATGAAAGTACTTGTAGAAGAGGCACAGGGAAGCCACATCACGCCGGTGTGAGAGCGGCTGCAGCCGGTCTGCCAAGTCAGTATCAACCACGTTACAGATCCTCCTTTGTATTTTGTCAAGAAGCCCAAGGAGAGCAGCAGGGACACCCGACCAGATATGGCAGCAATATTCAATACACAGGCGGATGGTAGATTTGTATATGTGCAGAATAGATTCAGGTGGGAAAAATTTCCGGGACCTGCACAGGGAGCCCACTTTCATAGCAGCAGATTTGGCAATGGATTCAATATAATCATTCCATTTGAGGTCCGCCGAGAGTGTAAGGCCAAGGAGGCGTAGTATTTTACTCTCTGGGAGGCTAGCCTGTCCCATGCTAATGGGAGGTAGATGCGATTGTCTATGGTGATTAGTTGATAACAGCTTTGTTTTAGAGGCATTGAAATTTACCAACCATTTCCTACCCCGCTGTGAACATGGGCGCAGAACTGCGCAAGGAAGAAATTCGCCAGGCCGGCGACCGGTACATTCGAGAGGTACGCGACCCGGAGGGACATCTCCTTAGGTCCACCAACGACATGTGCGAGGCGTTCCGGCAGCATTTCGAACACCGATTTACCAAGGAGCCTGGTCTCCGCGACGAGGAGTTTCGCAGCTATTTGGCTGACTTTCCCCGGCTTTTGCCGGCTGAAGCGGCTAGCTGCGAAGGGGAGATTACGGAGGACGAAATCTACGTGGCTTTGAAGAAGGTCGGCAGAGGCAAGTCGCCGGGTTTGGATGGTTTGCCCTATGAAATGTACTTGAGGATGTCGCACCTTTTTGTCCCGCTCTTGGCTGTCGTGTTCAACCACTGGTTTCGGCAGGGGTCCATCCCCGGTCGGATCACCAGGGGCGTGATCACGCTGTTGAGAAAAGGCAAGAAGGTTGGGAGGGAACTAGATGATTACAGGCCCATAACTCTGCTAAACACAGAGTTAAAGATTTTGGCCAAGATCCTGACGAATCGCTTGCAGCTAGTTGCCGAGTCTCTGTTGGGACCGGATCAGACTTGTTCTGTGAAGGGACGAACAATTCAGAGCAACCTGCACTTGATTCGCACGATCGTAGAGGGTGTAGAAGACGACGATGAGGCCGCGCTGATCAACTTAGATCAGTCCAAGGCATTTGATAGGATTGACCATGGCTACCTGGCTGCTGTCCTGCAGGCCGCCGGATTCAAACCCGACTTCAGCCGCTGGATTAGCCTTCTGTATCGCTCCCCCAAGGCTGTGGTACAGGTGAACGGGAAGCTGTCGGGCGCTTTCGCGCTGTCTAGGTCGGTCCGACAGGGTTGTCCACTGTCTTCTCTCCTTTATGTCCTAGCGTTGGAGCCCCTCCTTCGCAGGCTAAGGGACAGGACGGGCAGTCCGGTCCTACGTGGAATTGCTGTCCCTGGCGGAGCTCGAGCCAGGGTTTCCGCGTACGCCGATGACGTAACGACCTTTGTGTCCTCCCGCAGGGACATAGAGGCGGTACAGCAGGCGCTTGTACGGTACGAGAAGGTGACAGGGGCCAGAATTAACTGCGACAAGTCTTCCGGCTTGCGGTTAGGTGCCTGGAAGGGTGTTTCCCTCCCGGGGCCCTTCGACTGGACGGACGGGCCGGTCAAGCTCCTCGGAGTTTGGTTCGGTCCGGACTTACAGTTGGAGAAAAACTGGTCTGAAGTACTGGCAAAGGTCGGCGCGTCGGTCAAGGTTTGGCGTCGACGGGGTCTCTCCGTGAAGGGCTTGGCCGAGGTGTGTAACACATACCTCTTTCCCATGATCCTTTACCGGCTGTCAGTACTTCCCCTTTGTGACGATCATGAGAAGGCGCTCGAGCGTTTGCTATTCTCCTGCCTGTGGAGAGGACGCAAACACATGGTCGACAAAGGAGTCTGTTGCCTCCGTCCGTGTCAAGGGGGTCTGGGGATGCCACACTTGAGGAGCCACGTGCTCGCTTCGAGGTTGGCATTCCTCAGGCGCGCGTTGGAGGAAGATCGGTTGCTTGCGGGGGTAGTGAGGGACATGTTCCCTTGCCTTACCATCGCTCCCCCGACCCTATGGCTGACCGTCAGGCCTTGGGTGCGACCGAAATTCCTGCTCGAATGTCTGGCGGCCTTACAGGCCATTCCACGGTCCAGTGACCTTTCACAGCCTAGGAAAATCTTCTATCGGGGATTAGTGGAGGGTGCCGTGAAGGATAAGCTGTGGAGTAAGCTCGGCATGTCGAGAGTGGAGTACCGCTCTCATTGGTCTTGGGCGCCAGGCGCGGATTGGCTCAGCAACTCTGAGTTTTCTCTGACCTGGCGATTGGCTCGGAATGGTTTGTCGCTCAATGACAAGCGTTTCGCAATGGGCCTGGCGGATTTGCCAGATTGTGAACGTTGCAACCTTGGAATTAAGGAGACGTCCGCGCACGCCTTCTTCCATTGTTCGCGCGTTCGCCCGTTGTGGGCGCGTGTCGGCGAGTTGACTGCTCGTATCGCGCCGCGGGAGCTTGTGCTCATTGATCGCGCATACGCTGTGGACAATGTGTCGCCCCCGTACTTTGGAGTGAAGCGGATGGTGTTTCTGTCGCTACTGGCCACGGCTAGAATGGTGATTTGGATGACGCGTCTGGAGGAAGTCTTGCGGGGAGGTCGTCTTTCGGATCAGGATCTAATCCGATATTTTGAACACCAGCTCAAAATGAAGATTAGAACTGAACGGAAACGGCTGCACCCGACAGACTTTGGCGAAAGGTGGATAAATGCAGCGAGCCTGGTTCGTGTGACCGGGGCTAGCCTTGATTTTCTTTTTTAGTTCTGCTAAGTCACATCGGGGTGGATTCCTCTGGAACCCCTCCCGCGGTTAAGGTTAGCTTTCTTTTGTATACCTAGTTAATGTGAGTGAATGTATTTGTCCTAGCCTGTTCCCGGCTCCATTGCTTTTGTTATGATCCAGTTCGAGATTCCCACTGACCATTGTTATTTTGTCCCGTTTTTATTCTCGGCTGGGTCAGCCTTATATATTCTCCAGCCCAATTTATTTTTTACCCGGTGCCTCCATTCCCCTTAGAAAGAGAGCGGCTTGATTTTGCCTCCTCAGGCAGAATACAGTGGCCTCTTTAATTACGAGGGTGTGTTTGGGTCTTACTAACATTTTGTATAAATATTTATTTGAAATTGTTCTTTTTGTTTTGGGGATTTTTTGTTTCTGCATACCCCCTTCCCATCATATCATTTCATGTACAAATTTTTTAAAATATATTTTTGTATTATATTTGTAAATAGTCACAAATTTTTATGTACATTTGGGGCGTTTTGTAGGTCCCCGGTATGATTTGCGGTATTTTGGTGCTAGATAAGCATGAGTGTTGATGGACAAATTCTTATGGTGAATGAGAATCATTGTAACGTATGTATGGGTCGTGAATCTGATTAGCTAGGTATAGGATAGAGTAACTGAAGACCAACCCAAGTTTTGTTCCCCCTCCCACCTTTTCGGCCTTGAGCCATAATTCATGTAAAAATGAATAAATAAAACCAACCATTTCCTACCCCAGGTCACTACGGATTGGAAGGTCCCTTTCAAGTACGGCAGCGAGGTTCACTTTGTCGTCCAGACCTGGTTTCTGATCGATGCGGGAGTAGATTGTTGTGTCGTCGGCATACATGCCAACTTGGGATCTAATGGTGTCGGGGAAATCATTAATGTAGATCAGAAAGAGCGTGGGACCTAGGATAGAACCTTGAGGGACGCCCGCGTTCGCCTGGTAGTTTTGGGAGGCATGCCCATTTAATACCACCTTCAATGTGTGGTTAGAGAGGAAAGACTGGATGAGGTCAAACAGATGTCCAGTTATCCCATAGCTCCGAAGTTTGAACAAGAGGCCAGCATGCCAGACCCTGTCGAATGCTTTGGAGATATCCAAGGCAACGGTTCGGGCTTCACCATTCTTGTCAAGTGCCTGGTATATGTACTCGGTAATGGTCGTTAGCATATCAGCAGTAGACCTGGTGAAGCGAAACCCATACTGTTTGTCAGAGAGAAGCCCGTTGGCCATAAGATGCTGAATCACCTCGGCGTTGATAATGGCTTCGAAAACTTTGCCAAAGATTGGAAGGAGACTAATAGGACGGTAATTGGCGGGGTCTGAGGGTTCGCCAGAATTCTTAAATATAGGTACTACGCAGGAGGACTTCCAACAGTCAGGAAAGCAGGAAGCAGATAGGCAGAGGTTATAGAGTTTAGAGAGGACAGAGGAGAGTTCTGGGGCACATTTGATCGGAACAAGTGATAATCGGACGAAGCAATGCCTGGTAAATACGGTGGGTGGAGTACGAATTCCCATTTAAGCGTTTCCAAGTAGGTTTTCACCCGATTTGCAAAATATGGCCTAGCGTTGTCATGTTGCAAATTCACTTCGTTGTGTCTATGCTTGTATAGCGGCCTTTTTTCTTCAATGCTCGGCTTAAACGCATAAGTTGGAATCAATAGTGATCTCCCGTAATATATATATATATATATATATATATATTAGATATACTTTAATAGAATTTTTATCCAACATTACTATAAGCATTGTTTTTAATGATAACCATATCTGAATTTCTATCACTGCTTTCTTCTTTTTCCGTTTTCTTAAACAGTGATGGTAATGCCAACCGGCCTTGACCGAGAAGACCTGCTAAAGAAACCATGTTTGTCCTGTAAGAATCGAACGAACCTGGATGCACTTTTATCAGGGAAGCCGCCTCTACAGCTGAAATTGGATGATACTATTTTGGCGACAGGACGCTATCTTTTTAGTACGAAATTGAAAGTAGCAAATATAAATTCCTTGAAGTCGCGAGAGTTGTGTCAATTGGGCTAATTTAAAATATGGCAAATGTTAATGTTTTTAATACGAAAATCTTACTGGCTCTAGCATCTGCTTAAGGTACTCTCTCTCTCAGTCTCCCAAAATTCTAACACACCTAGCTCTAACTGATCATATTCAATGCATCGTGATAAACGAATATTCCCTCAAAGTCATCGTGCCTTGAGCGCCTCTTATGCCTTGAACTCTAACCAGATATCAAGTGGAACTTGTACCTACGATCAATCTCTAAAGAGTTGGGTAAATGGTCAGTTCTCTGTACAGCTCCAGGAAGTACTTCACTCCTACTTCCATCTTTTATCTTTAAACATCCAACAGAGAATGCGTTACTATTGTCATATATGGGTGGGAGATGCCACTCTTGTTTTCACTATGAGTTTAAAATTTCCCTCCAAAATCATTGATCGACAGGGTTAGGTCGACAGCTGATCTCTCTTCTGACCAAACTCTAGTAGCTCAGTGGGAAACACTGTCTGATCACATATATTGTATCAAAAATCAAACTTGTCATTTTCCATTCACATCAATCGGACGCAGAACTTTCACCAATCGTGATCGTTTATTGGGACTTAAACTCAACACAGAATTCAAGAAACTCGTACATATGATTCATCTCTAAAGACGCTGTAAAATGCTCGGCGCCCTGTTCTGCTTCATTTTGCTATCCTCTTTACAAGAGCCAGATAAGGGTGAAAATGAAGTATTGCTGCTATATATAGGCGGGATCTACCAAGTGTTAACATTCAGCTTCCGATAATATCTAAAAGCATCACCGTGTCCTTGTATGCGATTAATTATTTCCCACTCTGCAACCCCTTTTCTCTCATATGAGACGTCGCAAGCCGCTCACTGCTCTATCACTATTTTCATGGTGAGTGTTTAATGAACCATACTCCTTATAACTTTCTTCGTTCTTCACGAGTAAGACCCACTATGCCATGAACATTGCAGTGAAACACCATCATCCCCTTCATATTTTCCTGGTAAGGTGCAAGTTCTACTCAAGCAGATTCTTCCGACGAACTGCTACATTTTAGAACCGCCTCTCGCTGCTCTATCGCTATTTCCATGGTGAACGTGCAAATGAATCACACTTTTTAATTCCACCAGTTTTTTTTTAAATCATGTCACCCCAAGCAAGGTGGTACTACCAGTGATATGTAGGGGGATACATAAGGGAATTAAAGTTTTAGACAGGGAGATAATGAAGAGAAAGACGAACCAGCTACAGAGGGTGAAAGAGAAAAGGCAAGAAAAGGATGGAACACAAGAGTGAAGGTAATTACGAAGAGAGAAAGGAAAAGAACAAAATACACGGGGTGATGTGAAAGGGCTGGAATTAAGTGGATAAGAGATTGGAATTGACTTTGCATTTAAATTCTTGGAGGTTGTAGCTGTCAGGAAAGCAAGTATATGGAAGGAACCGACTATGTCTAGCCATGCCATGCACTCTGTAGCAAAACATCCTCATTCTTTCAATATTCCCCTGTTGAGATTTAACTCAAGCAATTTTTTCTGTTACCATGGGGAAATGACTCTCAAGAATATGCTTCCTCGATTACTAGAATCTTAACCTGTTTAAATCTAAGTTTAACCATTATCGTTCCCACATATCATCATAAATTGAGCCTCTTATTCTGTAAACTTTACTTCGAGTGACCTCAACGCCTTGTACAGGATGAACCCTACTGTAAAAAGAAAAAGGGTGCCTATTATAAATAGGCGAAACGCGTTGTCAGTATTGAATTTACACCCTGTTTCACCTCCGCCTACTGATCTCTATGTGTGAGTGCTTGATTTAATACCTCTATATTATTTGTACGTTTAATTTTGGTTAGTTTCAAACACAAGTCCAGTTTGTTACCATTTTCTTTTCTGTTAGTTTATATATTTCTATCAAATATACATCAATTTTTTTCGAATACCCTTATCATTATTGAAAAATTATTTATCAAAAGTTTTATCCTACTTATAATTGCTAAAGTAAGTAGTTTTCAAATCTGATAAATTGTAAAACATTTGACTAGACAGACGTCATCATCTGATAAAAATGTCGGTAATTATAAAAACGCTTGTTAGACTAGACAATTCATTGTGATAACAAGGAAATAATTTCCATACAATATTCAGCAGAAATAAATAAACAAAACTAATGAAGAGTTTTGGTTTGGGTCAATTTTGTGGAATCTATGACATATTAGAAATTGTAGTATTATTTATATTTTAGGTGTACATTTGAGTCTGGTTTATACTACAAGATATTGATAAACATCAATCTGGGGCATATTTGAGTCTTTATGTAAAAGATTGCCGTGTTTGTACTCGAGGCTCTAAATATACATGACACTGAGGCACATTTGTGTGTATAGGTAGATATTGGCTGGGTTTATAATCGAGGAAATCGACGAACACAGACCAGAGGTATAATTAAGTGTGTAGGTAGATATTGAGCGGGTTTATAGTCAAGAGTATTGATAAACCTGGACCTGAGGCATATTTGAGTTTATATTTGCCAGGTTTATACTCGAGACTATAGATAGACATGTAACTAAGGCACATTTGACTCTATAGATGTCTGTGTGTCGATGACTATGAGCGAGGTGTATAGTTATGTCTATAGATAAATATGTGTCGGGTTTATAATCGAGGCTTAGATAGACATAAGAGTGGGGCATATTTGAGCCTGTAGACATACATTGTCTGGGTTTATACTAGAGGCTACCGATTAACACGGGCCAAGATCGTCCTTTATTTTGTCGGTAGATAATGTCTGGTTTTATGGATGAGGTTATTGATAAAGATAGGCCTGGTCATATTTGAATTTCTATTTGCCATGTTTATACTCGAGGCTATAGATATACATGACATAAGGGCTTATTTGAGTCTATAGGTAGATATTGTTCGGCTTTATATTCGAAGCTATCGATAAACACGAGCCAGGTGTATAGTTCAGTATTAAAAAGATATAGACCAAGTTTACAGTCAAAGCTAGTAATAATCATAGTCTGGGTCTATAGGTAAGAATTTTTCATGCTTTATATTCTAGGCAATAGATTGACATAACTTTTGGGCATATCTGTGTATATAAGTAGATATTGGCTGGGTTTTATACTTGAGGTTTTTGGTAGGAGGTTAAAAATAGTTGGTCAGCACTCTTTTTGTTATGAAGAAATATGCGCTCACCAGTAAGATTCGCACCTGCATCCGCCTTGGTAAGAGAAACTGTCGTTGGATCCGATATGCTTATGCTAAATCATTGTTTTAACCGAAATTCTTGTCTTCATAAATTATCGAAATTTAATATCTGTGCAGTTCTTTATGTAAACGTAAACAAAGGCATTTAAAAGCAGTAATAGAGCTTTATTTATTAATCCGGGATACTTTAAATCGCTGAAACGTTTTTTAACCCTAGCCTTGAAAAGGTTAAAATGATAGCAATCAAGAAAGCAGCCTCTAGAGAGTCGGCCCCACAAGGTATCGGTTAGTGGGAAAAGTTGCTTGAGTGGAATTTAAATTTTTCTAGTGGGTGGGGGTATATGAGAGAAATGAAGATGTTTCACTACAGAGTGCGTGGCATGGCTGATCTTAGACGTGAAGGTTAGTACTAGTGGAATAATGGAATCCCTGGAACAAAAAGTTAATTGGAGAACCGGTTTAATCCCATGAAAGATATGTATTGATAATACAGTAGTAGAGAATACCGTAGTTCTGGTTAATAATACTGCAAGAAAACACTGGAACAAAACGTTGAGTGATGAACAGGTTTAATCACACGAGAGACATGAATTGATAATAGAGTAAGAGATAATACGGTAGTTGATTGTGTCAATACGTACGACACAAACGCTACCCACCTTTGCGACGTCTGTTCCTATGGACAGACGTTCTACTCAACAGAAGGATAAGTTTGTTTTCAAGAATTACTATCGGGAATGTTGTTCGTCTTTCTACACGACAGTCCCACTGTTCAAAACATCTTGCCCATATTTGATTTAGTCTGTAAACAAATATTTTGTTGGTTTTATATTTTAGTCTACAAAACATCTTATGAGATGCAGTCTGCGAATTTTAAACCCTGATAACAAGAAAATGCAAAAAATAGGGAAATAAAACTGATGTAACCGGAATCGTCGAAACAATTTGAAATTAAAAATACTCAAAAGCTGCTAATCTAAATTGAATATAAGGTTTTGGTTTTGAAATCTTTTTATATATTTTAACTAAATTTTGGGATTAAAAAACAACTTCGTTTTTCATAAAAAGCATATTTGTCAAGTCTAGGGTTTTATGTTTAAAGATTTACCTAAAATCCAACTGCAGTCATTTATAAAATAATGTTGAAAATAATTTCTTCATAGTTTTTTATTTTAATCAGTCAATCATCAGAGTACTTAGGGAAACAACTAGGGAAGTCCATAACTTGAGTAAGAGATTGGGCAATGGAAAAGTTTAATCCCTGAATACCGGCAAAATCAGTCCCTTTAGTATGTTTCAGCCACGTATCATGGTAAGCATTAAAGTCATCGAAGACAAAGATGTTCGCAGATGGATGGAGAGAAAGGCTATTTTTAAACTGTAAACTATTATGTTTAATATACTTCAGTTTTGTAAAGACGGGGTGTGGGACGAAAAAAGAAAAATGAGATAGCTAACAGAGTTTAGTATTGAAAAACGGAAGCACATGAAGGAGTGATCAGTAGAGATAGAGAGACAATTACCTGACCATCGGAAGATTATTCCGGATGTAAACACCAAGAACATGTATGTGAATGCTGAAATCTTTATAGCAAAAAGAAAGATAGCCTAGAAGCAAGAATGAGTGGTAGCAATGGAAGATTAGTTTTACAGAAGGCAAAGATATCTGGCGGCTGTTATAAGAGGAAAGGTTCAACACTGCAGAAGTTGGATCGAATATCACGAATATTAGTAAAAGAAAGGCTGAACGATATAGGTGGTTTTTGTTTATTGTTTTAGTTGTATTTCTTTTTGTTGATTTCCATGAGATTCGTTTTGAGGAGATAGAAAAAAGACGACCATATTTGTCACTACCTGTCGTCAATGGTTATACAACCCAGCCAGAATATAGCTGAGAAGAGAGCATATGGTTGCTCACCGGAAATACCTTCAGGAACACCTACCTATGCGCAACATGTCATTACAAATAACTCGATATTAGGCGACTGTTCATTACACTAGCCTTTCAAAGCGCTACCAGAGATTTTGGGCTCCTAACGAAAAGTTGGTGGCAGCAGCCAGAAACTGCCAACCATGTGCCATCACAATAGAATGTTTTTTTTAATTGTATCACCCCGAGCAAGGCGGTAACGCCACTGATGTGCAGGGGGTTACGTAATAGTAAAAAGATTGAAAAAGAGAAAGCCGGAAACCACATCCTAAACAGGAAACAAGGGATGAGCCTCTTAACCTGTTCAATAGACGTGGGTGGAGTGTAAACCGGGCGATAGATAGATCTATCTACTCCAGTTGAAAAAAAAAAACAAAGTTAGAAGATTGGAAAAGAGAAAGCTGGAAACCACATCCTAAACAGGGAACAAGGGATGAGCCTCTTAACCTGTTCAATAGACGTGGGTGGAGTGTAAACCGGGCGATAGATAGATCTATCTACTCCAATTGAAAAAAAAGTGAGAAGATTGGAAAAGAGAAAGCTGGAAACCACATCCTAAACAGGGAACAAGGGATGAGCCTCTTAACCTGTTCAATAGACGTGGGTGGAGTGTAAACCGGGCGATAGATAGATCTATCTACTCCAATTGAAAAAAAAGTGAGAAGATTGGAAAAGAGAAAGCTGGAAACCACATCCTAAACAGGGAACAAGGGATGAGCCTCTTAACCTGTTCAATAGACGTGGGTGGAGTGTAAACCGGGCGATAGATAGATCTATCTACTCCAATTAAAAAAAAACAAAGTGAGAAGATTGGAAAAGAGAAAGCTGGAAACCGCATCCTAAACAGGAAACAAGGGATGAGCCTCTTAACTTGTTCAATAGATGTGGGTGGAGTGTGAACCAGGCGATAGATAGATCTATCCACTCCAATTTTTGTGGCAAGTAAATTTCGACATTATTTTTTCTATATTTCAGTTGTTATTTTGTTATCTGAGAATATTGCTATTTCAGTAATTCTTTAAAATTCAAACAGTTTTTGTTTCCAAAGATTTCAAATTCATTGGTTGAGAATTTTTTAAAACGGTCACATTCGGTTCTTAATTTCTTTTGAGAAGAATACAGCAAAAGTAATAAAAAAAGAAGAATTAAAAGTAAATAAGTAAATCATTAAGAGAAAAATATTGTCGAAAGACAATGTCAAATGGCTTCCTTGCTTTCGGCTGTCAAAATTTAATGTCAGACAAGAAGTCGAAACATTTACCTTCTTTCTATCTTTCTTTCTTCCTTTTTTTTTGTCTTTCACTTCTTATTGCTATGTTTTTCATTTCTTTCTCACAAAGATATCAGATCGGAAGGAGCCAGGAGAAATGTCTTATTTTAGACTAACTTATTTTGTTAGTAAGTGGGTTGTTTTGCAACGAAAATTTCTTTTTTTATTTGTCTTGATCTTTTATTCATTGTCTACGTAATGTTTTCCGCTTTATTTTAAACATATTTTATGGGGGGAATGTAAAAGATATACATCAAGCAAAAAAAACGAAAGAAGTGGACTGTGTAAAGAAAAGAAAAGAAAGAAAGATATTGGCACAGCGAACATAAAAAGAAGTTATGAGAAATAGATATAGAGATTAAATGAACGATAGAAAAAAGTGAATTAAAAGAAAGAAAGGAAGAAAGGAAAAAGAAAAGAAAAAAGGAAGAAGTAGGTTAAAAGAAAGAAAGAACGAATTAGATTACGTAAATGAAAAAAAGAAAGAATTGGATTGATTTAAAGAAAGAATAGATTATGTGATGGAAAAACAGAAGTAGATTGATTGATTTAATGAAAAATCAAAAAGAAAGACATAGATTAAGTGAAAGAAAGACAAAAGAGAAAAATTGAAAGAAAGAAAGAAAGAAGTATATGTGAGAGAAAAATGGTGATGCTGCTTTAGTGGGCTAAAAGAAAAAGAAAAAGTAAAATTCAGCGGAAGCAATAAAATCAAATGAAAAAACAAAACCAAGAAAGAATAAATAAAGAGGCAAAACAAAGAAGAAAAGATACAAGAAAAGTAGCCAGAAAAGAAACAAGAATAGATAAAAATCAGAAAATAATAAAATCGAAAAAGAAAGAAATCAGAATTGAAAGATATCAGAAAGGCAAGAAGAAACGAGAGACATCAGAAAAGAAAGAAACCAGAAACCAAAGAACTAAGAAAAGAAAGAAATCAGAAAACAATGACATCAGCAAAAAAAAGTCGTAAAAGAAAAGTAAGAAACAAAAACAGAGAGAAATTATAAAAAGAAGAAATCAAAAAAGATAGCAACCAGAAAATAATACAGGAAAGAGAAAAAACAGACAAAAGAGCAAGGAGAAAAGAAAGAAATCAGAACAAAAAAGCCAGAAAAGAAAGAGAATAGTAAAGAAATAATTTAGAAAAGAAATCACAAAAAGAAAGAAATGAGAAAATATAAAACCACAAATGAAATAAACCCGGAGAGAAGGAAACCTGAACAAAATAAATCCGGAAAACAAAGCTATCCGAAAAGAAAAAAATCCAGAAAAAAAGCAATCAGCAATGAAAGAAACCGGAAAAGAAAAAAATAAGTAAAACATTTTCAGATATGAAGAAAGCGTAAAAGAAGGAAACCAAAAAAGAAATTGTAAAAGAAAGAAACTGTAAAAAAAAAAATAGTAAATAAAAAGACATAAAAGAAAGAAATTATAAAAGGAAAAAATCAAAAAAGAAAGAAATACCAAAAAGAAAAAATCTGAATAAAAACAAATAGGTAAAAAAAGAGATCGGAAAAGAAAAAATCGGAAAAAAAGAGGTCGACAAAGAAATAAACCGGGAAAGGAAGAAATTAAAAGAACGAATATCAGAGAATAAGGAAATTAGAAAAGAATCCGGAAAAAAATAGGAAATGCAAATATTAGAAAAGAAATCAGAAACAAAAATAAATGGAAAAAAATCAGAAAACAAAGACATCAGCAAAAAAGAAAGAAATCAGCAAAAAGATATCAGAAAAAAATGGAAAAGAAAAAGTTGGCAAAAAAAAAGAAATCAGAAAAGAAAAACGGGAAAAAGACGAAATAAGAATAATGGCTATCAAAGAAGAAAGAAATTATAAAAGAAACCAGGGAAAATGAATCGGATAAGGAAAAATTAAAAAAGAAAGAAATCAGAAAAGAATGAAATCGGAGAAGAAAGAAATCAGAAAAAAATGGAAAAGAAAGAAATCGGAAAACGAAAAATTAGAAATCAGCTAAAAAGAAAGAAAACAGCAAAAAAGAAATCAGTTAAAAAACCAGCAAAAAGAAATCAGAAAATAACTTTGAAAAGAAAGAAATCGGCAAAGGAAAAACTAAAAACTGCTAAAAAGAAAGAAAGCAATAAAAAAAGAAATCAGCAAAAAATAAATCAGTTAAGAAATCGAGAAAAGAAAAATTAGAAAAGAATGAAATCGGAAAAGGAAAAATTAGAAAAGAAAGAAATCAACAATTAAGAAATCAGTTAAGAAACTTGAAAGAAAGAAATTAGAACAGAAAAAAATCAGCAAAAAAGAAAGAAATAAAACAGGAACAAATCAGAAATGACAATAAAATAAAATAAAAATATAATGAAAACACTCGCTCATAGAAAATAATATCTATCGATAATTTTATTTGTAATACAAATCTATAATTCGTTATTTTTTACATCAGTGGGGAGTATACCATAAAGAACGTGCTGATTTTAATGACCTGGATTCTTCTGATGACGTAACAGCAATATAATTTCTGTTCTCTTATCAACGACAATCCTATTCTAATCATTTCTTTTCTTGCACTTTTCAGACATGGAAGTCTCTGTAGATATGTTACTTCCCTGTCACCTACAATAATATTAAAGCATTTAAATTCAACCTCAGTTGTCATCTTCTGTTTTCCTGGACGTTATTCTATTGTCCTTTCTCTTTGTTAAAGTCTTTTCATTCTTTTTTACTCCAAGTAACACCTTGCCTCTTATTGGAATTATCACCGTGCTTGTGATTAAATTAGTTTTGTTTTTTATTATTTGTCTTGCCTTTCAACTCAATTTTTTAACTGAAATCACCCCATTCAAGGCTACTAAGATGCAAGGGGTTACAGGATTTGAAAGAATTAGAAAACAAAACTATTATTGATGGGCGAGAACAATAAAAAAAAGCAATCGAGAAGACAATCGATAACGATTGACATTGCATTTTAATTTTTGACGATCAAACTTGACCGGAAAGCGTAGAGCCGGTGGAGGATTCCATAAGCGAAGTGTGTGAGAAAATAAACTTTTAGCATAGAACTTATGCTTACATCTAGCCAGTTCAACGGTAGCTTGATGACACGTTGATGCTAATCTAGTACGACGCTTAAATTTATAAACTCTAAGTACATGGCAAGAAATTTCCATCAAAAGTATTTATATAAAAAGGCACAAGGAAAACCACTTTACGGTGATGGAAAAGTGAATGAAGCCATCATGCCAGGTCAGGACCAATAATATAACTGATTCATTTTTGGATTTTATGAAAAGTGTCTAAATATATGACAGGAGCACCAGACCATATGGGGAAACAATATTCGAAAAGTCAAAGTATTTGAATAAAAAAATAAAAAGACAGAGCTTTCCTTGATAGATTTCATCTTAACATCAAGAAGCAGATTAGAAAACAGAAAAGAATCAGTATAAAAATAATTAGACACAATATGTCTGTATTATTCAACGAAACATATGAGCCCGATATGATTAAAACCTGGGAACCACATCGTAAACATTTCTTTTATTAAAGAAGGAAATGTTTACAATTTACGCATCGCACTATATATATATACACTATTGTCATCCGCAGGCAGATCTGTTTTGCTGTATTACAGCTCATCGATACGGCTTAGACTCCGTTCGCTTCCTAACCCAGGATTGAAACCCGACCGAATCGGCGTCATGCGGCGATTCTACCCCTAGGCCACGAGCGTCCGAAAGTAAAACGCAACCTTTTAGCGCATATAAACACTCCTAATAGCTAGAGAGCTCCAATTCATTATCGAATGAGCGATGCGTATATGCCGGGGTAGCTACTGTTTACAAAGCCTTTCACTCTTCTAGAGTGTTCAATCAGGGTGTGAGAGCGTAAATACTATAGTCATCCGCAGACAGATCTGTTTCGCTGTATTACAGCTCATCAGTACGGCTTAGACTCCGTTCGCTTCCTAACCCAGGATTGAAACCCGACCGAATCGGCGTCAGTCGGCGATTCTACAATGTGATGTGTAAATTGTAAACATTTCCTTCTTTAATATATATATATATATATATATATATATATATATATATATATATATATATATATTAAAGAAGGAAATATTTACGACGTACTTGCTCCCCAGGTTTTAACTCATCAGGTATCATCAGTCATCTTGGTGAACCTGGTTTACCGTCACTCTTGCTCGTCCCTCTGCTTTAGTGGGAATTCCGGCGATCGTGTGTATAAAAAAGCACTTCCTATAGGTCACCGTGTTGATTCTGAAGCTCTCAAGTGAAGTTCTTTTTTATCAGAACTATAAGAGTAAGTTTTCTGAGCTTTCGTACCTTCGTAATCAGCATTAGACTCATCAAACTTTTTCCTAATCCTCTGCACTGACCTCAGATTAACACCATGTTTGAACTGGAGCTTCCGGTGCGAATATTAAGCAGTACAGTATGTCGTTTAAAAATTTCAGGTATAATGAATTACGCCATGCTGCTCTTTTTCTCGTAGACAGTGCCCAACTGGCCCTACTATATTGTGCACCCGACAAAATAAAAAGGCACGAAATCAAAAAAATATAGAATTACAACAATTTACACATCGCATTATATATATATATTAAAATGTAAATATATATATATATATATATATATATATATATATATATATATATATATATATATAAAGAATAGACGTCATAATTATCCCAAAACCTGTTTTTTCTCTTTTATTTCACTCTTGTGGAATTATATGTATACACCCACCTTGCATTTTAATATTTTTTTTCATTAAAGTTTACTTTTAAACGAGTTCCATCTTCTCCGAGTATTGTGAGCAATCCCTTTTGGTTTTGTCCTTTTTCATGACCCTTTACAATTTGAGCCAACGAAGCCCTTGATAAGTGTTGGCCGAAAGGTTCCTCGGGTTTTGGGATGATTATGACGTCTATTCTTTTTAAAGTTATTTGTGGTTTTTGTGGGTACAAATCATTATATATATATATATATATATATATATATATATATATATATATATATATATTATATATATATATATATATATATTATAATTTTGTTATTACAATGGTTTATAAAAACATAATTACAATATTATGCTTTATTCTGCATTAGTACTCTTTATAAAAGTAAATTCATGAACAGTCTGTTTTAATCTATCCCTTCTTTCACTTCCTTATTATATATATATATATATATATATATATATATATATATATTGAGTGAAATTCAGTGTGTGTCGTTTGAGCAAAATAGCTGAGGCAGAGATGAACCGACGGAGATAGATAGGTAGATAGATAAAAAACAAAGAAAGAATTGAACAGAAAGAGTGGAATTAATTTATGTATACAAGAGTATTGAAGTACTGAAGAATTGAAGCATTGAAGTATTGAAAGAGTAAACTTGTGCTGCTTGTTATGTTACAGGTTTTCTTGCTGTGGATTCAAATCATCTTAAAGATAATTGAATAAATTTTTTGATTTTATTCTCAATTTGAACTTCAGGGGAAAATCGAAAATTCACTTATATTTTAAATTTCGTTAACAGATGTAAAACAAAGAATACGATGAAAGTTTGGATTTCAAAAATTGATTTTCAATATAAAAAAATAATGTATTTTGCATAGAAGTTCATGCAATGTAAAAAAAAAATGAGTGTACACGCCACACACTGGCACACGCATATGCAGAGTGCGATGGGTAAATTGTCGACATTCTATAGATTCAGTACGAAGGCCTAAATCAAGAACCTCAAGGGAGTAATGCTGCCCTGGGTCTAAGGGCTGACTGCTGGAAGAACTCATGGCTGGCAACAGGATTCTCCACCATGACACACAAGCAGGAGAACCCAGTAATGGCGTCCAGAAAATTTCTATGGTCACACCATCTCCTACATCTAACCACCTAACCTTTCCGAATCAGTAAAGCATGTGAAAGAGATTACCAACTCATTTAAGACGGACACTGAAAATAAACCCACATTCTACCGTGATAACACCAGTAAGTTCATAGAAACCACACAACCCTACGAAAGAATAGCATTGGATTTTAAAGGTTCGTTCTCGTCAATAGCTCGCTACAAATACATGTTGAAAATAATTGACCAATATTCGCGAATATTTATTTTGCTTTTGACTTTTTTAGTGATACCCAGCCCTGATGTATCATCTACAATGCCCATACAAGCACTTTTCTCAGTTTTTGATATATTCGGTCTACCCGAGTATATTTATTCTGTCAGAGGGGCTTTATTTATGTTCAAACACTTTCGGCGATTCCTACAAGAGCAAGGAGTAGCTGTAAGTAGAACAACACCCTATAACCGTCAATGCAATAGCCAGCACGAAAGGTATAATGGAATAATCGCGAAAACTGTTAGACGAAAAGCTGCTCATAAAGAGTAGCTGTAGGAAATTGGGAATAATTAATCCCAAATGTCTTGCATGCTACTAAAACGCTGCTATGCGCAGCGACTAACGCAACACTCCATGAACGATCCCTACCGTTTCCAAGAAATTCAACTGGAGCGTCTCTACCTTCTTGGAATTATATTACCAAAATAAAACACACGCGGTTTAATAAAAACAAACCACTGGTGGATCAAGTTTAGCTACTAGATGTCAATGCCTAGTGCGTTATCCAGAGAGACAGAAGACACCGTTTCACTTAGAGATTAGCTGCAGCTTGGGATGAATCTGAACTCACAAGCGTAAGCGACAGCTGTCCTCAGGACACTTCACTGGATTTTGAAGAGACAGAAATGGTTTCTTCTGATGTTTATAAGGAACCCTTGAGCTCTGATCCCTCGAGTGGCGACGAATGGATTTCTAAAAAGAGAGTACACTCATCAATCGATACGCCAGAGGACGAGTCCCTCGTATACTACGAAAGCGTAGCAGAATTAAATTCAGTTCGACCAAGAACAAGGAAGAACCTTATCATACTTCTGGCAATCCGCCACGGCCTCGCAGATAGCAAAGAAATTCTGCTATGTTCAAAGACACGTCATTCCTCTGTAAGAATAAGGTAGGGGAGAATATGATATGATCCATTTCACTCATTAATGAGGTTGTCATGGATACTTATTCAGGAGAAGTCTATTTTTATTCAGATCCACCAAAAAACTGTCCTTGTTAGACTCTCTGCCTTCGGCAGGAGAAAAACCAAGAAAGCTTTGCTGAAGGGCAGAGTATCGTTTGGGAAAAAGTAGACAAGTGTTTGGCTCCGCGTATGCCGGGTATAAGGGAAATTTTTGCTCTAACGTATGCGGTCATTATGCTTCACGATAGAAATCGGCCTTGTGCCACATCCCGACTTTAGTAGGTGGGCTCGTTCATTAAACCCAGTTCATTAAAGCTTACATTTAACACAATGGCTCTAACAATTCTACCACAGTGAGGTTCTCAGATTCAACACAGAGGCTTACATCAAGTGCCTTGATGGGTCGTGCTGATATGGGTCAGGCGGTGGCTGTTGAAGCCCTTGTGACTGGCAACAGGGCCCTGCATCTTGCGTCACATGCAGAAGAACCCAATCGTGACTGTCAGACAATTTCTTTGACCACATCACCCCTTACATCTGGCCACCTAATTCCCCAGACTGTAACCCCCTTGATTATTATGAGTGGTGCGCTGTTGAGCGAGAGAGTGTGTGTGTGTGCTAGGTTCATTATTTAAGAACGTTGGAGAACACTCACATCCCTCTAATTGTCGCCTGATCAGACTCCTACCGATTTTGGCAAAGTGTTCAAGGCTATTAATAATAGTGAAGTGGTTCAACATCTCACAGCCCACAGCCTCTTCTCCGATAAGTAGTATGGTTTGCGCTTCGCCAAATCTTCTGGTGATATATTGACCACCATCACAGGGCATATATACCACGCTCTCGATAAGAACGGCGAAGCTCGAGCTATTGAACTAAATATCTCCAAAGCTTTTGACAGACTCTGGCATGTTGGGCTTCTACGCAAGCTACATGGCTATGGTATAACTGAATGATTGTTTGACCTAATCCAGTCTTTCCTTTCAAATCGCATAATGAAGGTAGTATTGCATGCTTCACGAACTCGGGTGTCCCTCAAAGCTCTATTCTAGGTCCTACGCTTTTTTATGATCTGCATCAACGATCTCCCTGATGCAATCAGATCCCAAGTAGGCATTTATGCTGACGACACAACCATTTACACCCATCTCGATAAGAAATCTGCCGAGGCTGACAAAGCAAACTTCGATGTTGATCTTGAAAAAACATCCAATCTGTGGTGTGCTGGGGTAAGAAATGGCTTGTAAATTTTAATGCTTCCAGAACGAGGCTGTTATCCTTTAAACACCATAGACAACCGCTCCTACCCCCCATCAGAATGGATTAGGCTAGTCTCCCTTAAAGCAAAACAGTACGCCTCCTCAGCCTAACTTTAGTAGCCGACCCCAAGTAGAATGACTACCTTGAATTCATAGTTATATCTGCTGCTCGGAAAGCTGGTCTCCTTTTAGAGCCAGGAAGTCTTTCTCGTCTAAATCCATCTTGCACATATATAAATCTACCATCTGCCCGTGCAGTGCATTTAATACTGCTGTCACATCTGGTCACGTGCCCCTGCTATTCATCTCGGGCTTCTTGACAAAATTCACCGAAGAATCTGTAATGTAATTGATCCCGATTTGGTTGCTCACTCCAGTCACTTTCCCACCGACATAATGTGGCTTTTCTCTGTCTCTTCTACAAATACTTTCACAGCTTTTGCTTCAATGAGCTTAGCTCCCTGCTGCCTTCTCTGCATGAATTTACTCGTGCTACTAGACTAGCGGCTAGATCCCATTCTTCTAGAGTGAAAGCAATCAAATGTATCCTCAACTTCTACACTTTGCACGCACTTCCCGCCTGTGGAATTCTCTTCCGTATACTTGCTTCCCTGACAACTACAATCTCTAAGAATTTAAATGCAAAGTCAATTGCCATCTCTTATCTTCTTGACTCACATCTTTTCCATGACAAACCTTTTATCATGTTCTTCCTTTCCATGAAGCCCTCTTCACCCCTGTATTCTTATCCTTTAGTTACTAATCCTCTGACTCCTCTGTAACTTATTCCTCTTTCTCGTCACTCATCTCTTATGTAACCCTCTGCGCACCAGTGGCACTTCTCCCTTACTTCCAGTGAAATGACTAAAAAAATATAGTTTAGGATATTTTGATATCATAGAATATCGTCAAGATGACTACACCATCTTAGATTAGATAACAAGGCGCATCCTAACAGAAAATTCATATATACGTATGTAATAAATGCTCCTCTCAATTTCAACGTATGAGTTCACAACACGACGAATTAGAACCTGAAACGCTACACAATTTTCATAGACGAATTGATTTTATTGATAAAGGCTTAAAATCAGCCATACTTTTTGGGAGAACAGATATGAGAGAATTGATGGACAGCGTGTCACAAATTCATCAAAGATCCGTTAGGACTTCGTTTGTTAAGATTTCGTCGGATTAGGTTGTTGTGACTACACGTGCGAATGAACGAGAGACGCTGGTAGTTTCAAAATTTTCTGAAATAAGTTTTTGGAATATTTTTTGTTTCTTGCTATTTGGTCAGATTTATCGATATTCATTGTCTTCCTATTATCAACTTTCTTTTAAATATCACACATTGTGAGAACAGAAAGTCTGCCAAGAATGATGAAACATTGTAAGAACCCGGATGCAAATTTAATTAGGCTGAACTAGCGATTAATGCAATTTCTAGACATTTTCGTTTTAGTGAATTATTTTCTCTTTTAATTAGAGTCGCATTTTTTCTGTCAAAATTGTGGCCAGTTTCGTTACGGGGAGCAACAAATGCGCTTTGTGATTTGTTTTTTGTTTATAAATTTCTAAAGAGAGAGAGGATCACTGAATGAAGATGAATAAAAGAAAGGAGGAAAAATAAATGAACAATTAAGAGAAACGATTGAAAATTGTGTATAATAAACAATTCATTAAAATAACTTCTTAAGAAAGGCAGTGTCATATATCAATTTGAGAAAAAAATAGACTGGACCCAAAATTGAAGATCCTCTCGACTTTGCTGATAAAAAACATATTTTTTTATTATTTATGGCGTGTGGTGTAAAGTCAGAGTTTAGCTGGCGATAGGTACACGCACGAGCTAACAACTCGACTGTTATCTGCCACTGACTGAATCCGACTCTCCAACTGATTTTGTGTGACGGCTGACGTCACTCAAATATTTTACTCACTGACACCTGGAGCTTCCGGTGCACTCTATCATAACTCGATTGCTGACCTATTCTTGACCTTGGCCGTCAAAACAAAATTCGCGAGCCACCTGCGTTCTACACCTCAGTGACATCTCCCTGCATTGCCTAGTGCAAAATACACTTCCACACCACACCGACCAAGTTTTTATTTAACAATTCGGCGAGATCCTGTCATTTTCACTGCCAATCATGAATGACCCCTCCAGCATTATTCCACACCGACCAAGATATTATACAACAGCAGAATCAATGAAAGAAAGTTAATAAAATGAATAAAAGGAAGACCTGGAGAATAAATAAAGAACAAGAGAGACAACTGAGGGAGACGAAAGCTATGAAGGGATATTGCTAATGGAAAAAATGCGAATGAACTGGAGAGAAAGTGAGACATTGCAAGAGAAAATAGAAAAATGTAAAATAAATAGGGATCATGAAACATCAAAAGGCGAAGAGAAGAAAAGTTTTTTAATCATTTCACCCCAAGCAAGGCAGGAACGTCACTAGTGCGCAAGGGATTACAGTGAGAGAAATAGCAAGTGTAGATAGTGTCAAAAAAAGGATATTAGATGGATGGGATTCAAGAAGATACAAGATGGCAATTGACGTTGAATTTAAACCTTTTGAGATGGAAAGGTCAGTCATGTCTCTTTCGAGGCATGATCACACAAGCGTGTATCACGTACGGCAATCAACTGACTGATCTGAATAAAAGAATTGAATAGCAGGAAAGATTGGGTTCTATAGCCTAGGTTGGCAACCGGTCTACCACTGATAATAATGGTAAACTACTGTGAGAAAATTTTGTACCTAGTCAATCATGTCCCTTTCGAGACATGATCACCAATGCGTGTATCACATATGACAATTAACTCAATTATCAGGGAAGCAAATAAACGAAAAAGAGTTCCACAGACGAAAAATGAGAGAAAGGAAACTGTTGGAATAGAAGAGGTGATTACATTTAACTATTTCAACAGTATAAAGATGGGATCTAGATGCCAATATAGTAGCATACTTAAATTCATGTAATTCATGCCATGAATAAAACTGTAGAAAAGACAGAGAGAAATCACATCACGCCGGTGAGAAAGTGAGTGAAGGCAGGCTGCAAAGTCAGGATCGTTTATATTCCAGATCTTCATTTGGTTATTGTCGGGAACCTCTGGATGAATTGCAGGAACACGCGATCAGATATGGCAAAGAGAAAAAACAGAGACAGAAAGAGAGGGTAAAAGTTGACGTGAGATAAGAGAAAAAAAGACTAACTTGATGGAAAGAAAGCGTGGAGAGAGATAACTTTATGATAGAAAGGAAACAAATTACAACAGTGAGATCGATTGACAGGAAATTAATATTCTAAAACGGAGGGAGAAGAGTAGAAACGGTGAGATTTTAAATTGATAAGAGTGATGTTAAGTGAAAGATTTGCCCATGAGAAAAAAACAAAGTTCGAGAAAAGATAGAGAGAAAAATGAAAATAAAAGAATATAAAATGATTTAACAGATCGAAAGCAAAATGAGATTTGAAAGAGGAGATAGCCTTGAAGAGACTGTAAGAACGGCTGAACAAGAAAATTGTTGGAAAACGAATAGAAATTAAAGAAAGTGTGTACAAAAAAGCAAGGGAAAAAAAAGACAAGAATTCGATTTGATTGACCGAGGAAGTTAAAAGTTTGTGCTTATGGCTTTCACTTGCAGCAGGGGCAGAGCAAGCCGAATTTGGACAACTAACTTGACAATAACAAAGGCGAAAATAAATTTAAAAAATAGAAGTACAAAAAAACAGAAAAAAAAACAGAAAAAGCGAAAAGTAATCATGATAATGATGGCGTTGATTCGAAGATAAATATCAGAGAAAAAAAACCGGAAATTCATCAAAACTAAATAAAAAATGCTCTATTGAAAATCATCCAATCACATAGCACCCAAATTTTACGAACAACTTGATCTACCAATTAATTTTGAGCACTTGTTCAATAGTTGACCCTGATCCGTTGTCAATAGTTCTCGATTATTTTTCCTATACCACTCTCTCTTTTTCTCTCCCTCTAGTTTTTTTTATTTTTATTTATTTATTTGTTTTTTTTGTTTTGTTTTTTTTTGCTGCCTTTAGACCAACAATCACAGCTGCGACCCACAACCACCTCTAACTCAGCGCTAAATTATAAAGTGGCCTGTAGCACTTGAGGGGAAAACGACGCATAACTGCTCGACTGAAGCTCAAAATAACCAACATCCTTATTGCAGTTAAATTTTGAGCTCAAAGTCTTAAACTCCTGACTCGATCAGAAATTCATTCCCAATTCAAAACTTGACTATTTTCTATTTTTTTCTGTTTCGGCGCCAATTGGCCTTTTTCGATAAAAGCTAAGAAAAACTTAAAACAAATAAAAAGTGAAGATAATGTCTGTTTGTCCCATCGTCAATCCGTCTATGCGTCTACACTTTTTAACTTTTCTTTAAATATTCAGAATATATATATATATATATATATATATATATATATATATATATGTGTGTGTGTGTGTGTGTGTGTGTGTGTGTGTATATATATATATATATATATATATATATATATTGAGATAAAAACTCAACAAATAATTTAACGGTTATAATTTCCAGAATATCTTTCAACAATAAAATTTTTATAATGCTCTGGATAATATCCCTCGAGCACTCTATTTTCATCTAATCAGTAAATTAGATTAATTGAATAAAATCATTTGGATTATCTTTACCGCCTTTACAGGTTTGCCATTCTCTCATATATATATATATACATGAGGGAAATGATAGACCCGTAAAAATGGAGAGGATAATCCCCAAAATTTTATCTAATTAATATAAAATATTAAATAGATAAAAATAAAGCTCAATGGATATTACACAGAGTAATATGATATACAGAGAAGAAAACACGGCACATAATTAAGCAGTCTAAATCCAGAACACATGGATTGTTTTATATATATATATGTAATTATAGGAATGTCTTATTTTTTCAAACACGCTCAGAATATTGTGACCGTGTTCATAGTTGATATTATTTAGTGCTGGCTTTTTTTTTTTTTAATAATGCCTACAATAATTTTAATTCATTTTTTACACGTTGATAATGCTGTTATATTTGTATTATCGGATAGAATTTGGAGGGCCTCCATGTGTATTTAAATGAAACTTAATACAGCTATAATCAGAGGGATGTAACGTAAGTCTTCTTCTTGTAGTATATCCAGTGTAATAATTTATGAATTTGGATTGATCAGGAACACAGTTCTTTTAAGGACATATAAGATCGCAAATAATATTGGTTTTCTGTAGTTTAAATCTTGCAAGTGAATTGTTATTTTTGATATTGAGGTTAACGATTTAAAATTGTTTGTAATTTTTTGTAATAGATGAACTTATTGTTTTTAAATATTAAACTGCATGATATCGGGGTGAAGATAAAGGATTGATAAGTAAAATAGTTTGATGTCGACTTTGAAGTTTCGTGAGGACACCGTTATAATATTCTCACTCGTCTGAGCTATTTGCCGTTAGGTCCTGATTTTTTCTTGTTCATATAGAACATGGTGTGGCTTGTGTGGGAGTGGAGTGGTCTTGTTTGTGATTGGTTGATTTTTCTTTTTTTCTTTTTTATTAAGATTGGTTGATTTTATTTTTATTTATTTTCATTTTTATTGTGTAGGTGTTTGATGTATTTTTATTTTATTGCTTTTTTTATACGCGTGAATGTTTAGCTGTTTAATTGTTTTATATTGGATTAAACCCTTTTGTTAAACTATTGGTGTGGGTATAAAGTGGGAGATCAATTCTATATCATACTCAATATATAAACTGATCCGTCACTTAGTGGCCAAGGTGGTTTCTATACATTAATGATGTTTATTGATACAAGTCTTATTAATTAAACCATAACTGAAGAAAGAAGAAGTGGATTCATATCTAATGAAAATTTGATAAACAAAGAAACAATTATGATGTGGGTATAAAGTGGGAGATTAATTCTATAATACAATAAATATACAAACTGATCCCACACTTTGTGGAAACTGTAGTTTCTATACATTCATAATTCTTATTATAAATAATATAATCAGTATTTGATTGATTCGTTTTTACGACTTATCTAATCCTTTGCAGGTTATTTAAAGCCATACAATATTTAGAGTTTGAAAGAATATTTTTACATTATAATAATTTAGTGATACAAGTCTTATTAATCCTATCTGGCATCTCAACTCAGTGACAATGCCAACGCCGCAAGATATCTTCCCTGTGCCTTTCTACAAATATTTTCATTATAGCTGTTCTGATAAGCTTTTCCCTTCGGTACCTCAAAATTAAGTGTAGTGCTAAGTTGGCAGCTATTTTCATTATTTAACATTTGAAATGGCCGTAAGTTCTATCCTGATTGTTTCTTCCCTCGCTTGTGCGAAACTATTCTATCTTCTTGCTTTCCAGTCAAGTTTGATGTTCAAAAATTTAAATTCAGTATTAATCGTTACCTTCTGTCAACTATTAATCTTTAACTTTTTCTTTTATAGCTATCCCTCTTTAATAACGTTTTACTTTTTTCCATATTTCTCATATTTGCGTCTTAGAGGCTTTATTGCCTTGACTGATTGAAATGATTATATATATATATAATCATAAGGCAATAATGTCACGAAGACAAAACCTGTTAAAAAATTAATTGCGGTGATTAACGAAATGAAATTAACAAAGTCACAGGTTCGAATCCTGCCGAATGACACACATTTACGTAACAAAATATCTCGTAAATAATTAGGCCGGTAGAAATAAATATATAAATATGCTATTTGATTAAAAATAGAGTATTTACTCAAATAATTAAAAAAATAATGTTGAAACAATATATACATATAGTCATCCGTACACAGATATGTTTGGCTGTATCACAGCTCATCAGTACGGTTAGACATCGATTGTTTTTAACTAGGATTGAAACCTAACCGAATTGACATCAGCCGGACATGCTACCTCTGAACTATGGGCGCTTGGTAGAAGAAGGTCGACTTTTGACGTGTTATATACCATGTAAACATACACCAGTAGTTAGGAGTGTTTTAATTCCTTACTGAATAAACGATGCGTGGATTCTTGAGTAGCTACCGTTTTTTCAGTCTACCATTCTTCTAGAATGCCCAGTCAGGGTGTGAGAACATAAATAGTCATTGACAGACAAATCTGTTTCGCTGTATCTCAGCTCATCAGTACGGTTAGACATCTGATTGCTTTTAGCCAGGATTATATTAGTCGCTTTATTGTATTGATCTGGTAAAATGGTAATATATATATATGATGAAATAAAAGTATATATATATATATATATATATATATATATATATATTATCATTTTGCCACATCAATAAAATAAAGCCACTAATATATATATATATATATACTGTCTGCGGATAATTACGCTCTCTATTGCCGATTGAGCACTATGGAGTAATGGTGGACTTCAACAACACCAGCGACTCACCGCTATTTATGCATCGTTTATTCAGTAATGAGTTCGAACACTCTTGGGTAATGGCATGAATTGACATCATGTATATAACCCAGACCGTTCGATAATATTATAGTGCGGTTTTAATATAACACTCTAAAATCTACCTTTTTCCACCGAGCCTCCATAGATGTAGAATTACCGACCGATGTCAATTCGGTCGGATTTTAATCCTGGCTAGATGTCTAGCCGTACTGATGATCTGTGATACAGGACTTTCTGCGGATGACTATATATATATATATATATATATATATATATATATATATATATATATTCTAAACATATAGTGTTAAATATAAGAGACAATGAATGTCTATTATGTTTAATCATGAGCCGTTCTAAACATTGTATTTTGGCTTTAATTTCAGTTGAAAGTAAAGACAAAAAATCTCCAACATTTGGATAATTATTTATTAAGTTGGTTCTAAGCTTTCGGCTCACATGAGCCATCTTCAGAGAGGTTACAAGGACGTTAACACAAAGACATACACCATCAGCGACGATTTTATCTTGTGTTGACATAAAACTCCGCTAGGCAACGGCAATAGTTACCAAAAATAACAAAAAAAATCACATAAATGCATGCTGGAATTTTTTCCTAACCAATATGATAGGTCACTTCCCGATCTCATTCAATTCAGTTCTAGTCTTGTCTTGAAACCAGAACGCTACGTTTGCTGATCCGAATCGGCTCTTGTGTATTAACACCGTTCTTAGTTTGTGTACTTTTTGTCCTATTATAATTTTTGTACTGTTTTGCATATATTGTCTGCGTTCTTAATATTAATTTTGCCTCTTCTTTTCTTTTCTTTTCTTGTTATTCTTTATTGCAAATTTTCACCTCTGTTAATTGAGCAGTTCTGCCAGTTACATTTATTAATAGCCACTTACTCTACAAGTTTAATAATAACATTATTATCAACAATAAACTCACGCCTGAAACATTACATTACATCGTCATCTGTTTTTGAATCCATTCTTAAAGAATCTAATTTATATCAGCCCCAGATTAATAGAATACAACCCACTACTCCGACTGACTACACAAAAAGAAAAACATTAGAATTCTTCCTACTAGACAAACATACACAATTACGAATACAAATTACCATCCTATTCCAACTTAGACATATTATAACTTTTAAAATTTACATACATATAGAATTAACTACGGTTTTAAGGCATGTCATACATGACTGGCCAACGAGAATCGATTCAAACAAAAGTGAAAATAACCAAGTTGTATCATTTTATTTGTCTCTCTCAATCTCCGAGGAAGGTTTCATGAAAGGAAAAACATGTTAGATAGATAAACGTTTTTTTTTTATTTGTTTTCATTTTATCATCCTATCGGATGATGATCCATATTTGATCTGCATTTGACCTTTAACACATATGTATAAAACTGCCAACCCCATCGTCAATAATGATAATTCACCTACAAAATCTAAACTGTACAGAACCAGTGTCGTTTACGATTTTATGTCTTTGAAAAACTGTGATTCTCATCTATTTAAGTCCATAAACAATTACATTGGCTATATAACAACAAAATTGTCGAATAGATTGACCTTACACCTTTTCTACAACAGTTCCATATGATCTCATTTAAATACATATTGAGATCTTCCAGGACCTATCTGTGACGTAATACATACATAATAGCATCATCCACATGCAAAAAAAGATTAAAAATAATGAAGGCATTACTAATAAAAGAAAAAGTCCTACGTTTAAAAAACGGAAAATCAGTTATTATAAATCGCCTGAAGATACCGAAAGGTTGAAACCTACCTTGCGAAAATAACTCATTTTCAAATAGAAAAATATTCAGAAGTTCTGCAATATAAATGTATTGAACACTTTTTAATACAACGTGTACTTGTCTAATTTAATTATGGACAAAACTAACTATATATATATATATATATATATATATATATATATATATATATATTCTGTGGGATATGCGATAAAACAAAAATAAAGGCGTTAAGACGTCAAATACAGTCGGCTAACCTATACATACGTCTATACACATTGGATGCCAGCAATATAAAATTTAAATTAACAGTTTAGTGTCCTTATATATCCATCATTGCTGTCAATATATAATTATAACCGAGTTTGTAATTATACATTGACTTGGACGGAGAAGATAATGACTGCTCTGTTTGTCAAGCGTTAAAAATTGACACGTTCTTATTTAAAACTTTGTAAATGTCCCCAGGCGTATATAAAGGAATGTTTGTTCTTAACGGATATTCAAAAGACATTTCGTTCAGCTACGGGTTAACTAGCAAGTTAAACTCTGAAATAACCCAGCTGTTCGATATATTCGGTGAACGAAAAGTTAAATCGCCTAGTCGCATCAGTGATCCAATATCTCACTATGTTGTCTTCTTCTTCTTCCTGTGCTGTGTCCCTTCAGGATGTAGGCGATCATTGACATCCTCTTGACTCTGTCTCTTGTCGCTCTCACTATTTTTCGTCTTGGTATCTCTCCCAAACCCCACTGTGTCCATTTACTTAGACCTATAAAGTATATCTCGCTCCATTTTCTCTTGTCTCTCCTACCCTCTATCCATCTCCAAGGCCCTCCTTCCTCATTACCTGTCTCAGGAACCTCATCTGTCTTTTCCTGATGTTTTCTTCTTGTTTGCATTCTCTCCAACACATCATCACTGAACACGTGTTCAGTCCATGGTATCTTCAGCATTCTTCTGTAAAACCACATTTCTGCTGACTCAAGCCTCTCCTTCATCCTTGAGGAAATCGTCCAACATTCACTTCCATACAGAAGGACAGATATCGCATAGCAATCCATCACTTTTTTCTTTGTTTTCCATAAGGTTTTTCTGTCTCTCAGTATTCTGGTTAGCGTTTGAAAAGCGGCTTTGCAATGCTAATGCGTCTTTGGATCTCAATGTCGTACTTTCCATCCTCTGTTAAAACACTTCCCAAGTATGTAAATTTCTTTACTTAATTATTTTAGTCTCTCAGACCAATGGTTAGGGTCTTCTTTTTCTGATCACCATACATTTAGTTTTCTTAAAGTTTATACTCAGTTCTTTCTTTTCGCTTTCTTTTGCTAACTTCTGTAGGAGGTCCGGCATTTTCCTTTCCGTGTCTGCTATAAGCACCGTGTCATACGTGCATTGTTGAGATTGTGGCCGTTAAGGATTTTATTTCTCTCAGTATTCTTTCGCTGTATAGATTAGATAAAAACAATGAAAAAACACATCCTTGTTTTATGCCCATTTCATTTTTGTATACCTGATGAAATCACTTCCTATCCGTACGCAAGCGGTTTCCTGCTAATATAAATTCTTCAATGTTGCAGAATGCAAAGTCGGGATCAGAATAGCCAACGATTAACCGGAATTTGGATATACTATGGATTGCTTTTGCTTAACTTTGCTTGATATAAGTCCAAAACAGCTTGAATTCAACAGTATACCGTAAGAGTGTTGAAGCGCCGATACGCTTCCCATACACAGATTCAAGAGAACGACTATGATCATCCGAGGAGGGACGCTAAGCCAATGTACAACATGCGTTCCAGTGACTTCAATCCTCCCGCTGCTCCACTAAAATCCAAGCTGCTATGTCTGATCCTCTGTTCTACTAAAAACGAATAAGCGAAGTAAATCGGCATTTTTGTTGATAACATTTTATGTATTATCGTGGGGAGACTAAGACCACACGAAACGCAATATTTAACCATTTTAACAATTTCTTGCAGCAACAAAAGGTCATCTTATCCGAACATATAGAACTCTGTGTTACACAATCCTCTTCTCGATGCTAACTCAATAGATAGATATTGACAGTGTGAACATAATAATCAACACTACATTGTAACTTTCAAAGCTTAGAAGATTGCATTGTAGCGTGAAACCGATAGTCACCATAAAGTGTGTATTCTTGTCTACCCATTACAAAATGCCTGTCTTCGAAATTGAAAATAATTTAATATTATATAGATAGCTTATATATATATATATATATATATATATATATATATATATGTATATATATATATATATATATATATAATATGTGTGTGTGTGTGTATAGAAATTTTGTTATTACAATGGTTTATAAAAGTAGTATATGACTACACAAAAAATTATGTTTCAGAACATTATTGTTTTTCTTTAGACGATATCAGCTAAAACATGTTTTTCTTAAAACATCGGAAAAAATATTTCACATGTCCAGTAGCTACAATCGTGGTTTCCATTATTGATATTAGCCGTTATCCTACACGGAAACATTTGACATTTATTAACCGAGCAGCCAGTACAGCTGTCGGTTAAAATTTAAAAAAATATATTTAAGTAATTTTTTATGGAAAATAAGTTTATCATGCCCAGTAAGTACTATCGATTTGACCGTTATTAATATAATCTGTTGACTGCAATTAAACATCTGACATTCTTTGGTCGAGCAGCCAGAACTGAAATCGTTTACTTAAAATAATTGTTTAGAAAAATGAATTTCTCAAGACCAGAAACTTCTATCGCTCTTTCCATTATTGATATTAGCCTTCGCCCTGCAAAGAAATATTTGAAATTCTTTGGCATAGCAGCCAGTATTGATGTCGCTTGAAATTTCCTAAACAGAAAACAAGGAATAAACTTCTACTTCTGTTCAAGAAAGTGTTTTTTTTGGGGGGGGTTTTTTAACTATTTACATTGTTCGGACTGTTGTCCTCACCTTTATTGCCGTATTTAAAACGTTTCGGTCGTTGTACGCTCAAACATACTTCAGTTGCTAGGAATTTCGATCGGAGCCCATTATTTCCATCACTGGGGTGATCATTCTCATTCTATAAGGGATGTCACTTCTAGTAGCCATGTAGTTATCTCCCTTGAACTTATCACTCTAAGTCATTTGTTCACCACTGCTGTAGCCTGGTATTGAACTCACAACCCTTTGAGTCAAGTCACTTGAACTGACCAACGTCTATATCCACTGAGCTATTTGTTCTTCTAATTTTAATTAATTTTTTATATTTCTAATTTTCTAGACCCAGGAAATGCATTCACCTGCGTCACTTTCAACAAATATGATATCAACAACTTCTACCAATCAAT
Organism: Ascarosepion bandense; assembly: GCA_037127315.1. Classification (NCBI taxonomy): domain Eukaryota; kingdom Metazoa; phylum Mollusca; class Cephalopoda; order Sepiida; family Sepiidae; genus Ascarosepion; species Ascarosepion bandense. The sequence goes on along the minus strand of JBBBDQ010000647.1, from coordinate 447,565 downwards.
ATCTGAAAAAGGGTTGCTAGAAGCTTGTACGAACTCATAGGCCGGTATATTTAAACATATTTATAAATGGAACTTTGTGTCTGTGTGTGTGTGTGTATCCGTTACCTATAGACACCGAAACGGCTGAACCGATTTTCTTAAAAATTTACACAGTTGTACTATAAGCGTCTCGAGTGTTTTTAGCTAGGTTTTGTGTCGAGGTACCTCCGATAAATATCGTAAATCGATAATCGAAAAATCGGGTTATAGAAGGAGTGGTCCGATTTTAATCAAATTTGAAACACTCATAGACAAAGACATAAGAAACGATATTCAGAAGTTTCAAAGTTGCAGTTCTTACAATAGTGCAGAAAATTTTATATCGATATCAGGAAATCAAAATTTGACTTACATCCATTCATTTTTCTTTCAGTCTACGGTTTCGCTTTAATTGGAAACAACTATTGCTTTTTAGTCTTTCATGCCAACGTCCAAAGAGTCTAAGCTCCAGCACCATGGATTAGTTTTAAAGCTTTCATTACACCCGAGCAACGCAGGGTTATGCTGCTAGTTCTAAATAAGATCGACGAAACATTTCACACGGATAGCCACGAATTATATAGAAATAACGGTTGATGATAGTGCCGAACAAAATAGAAAATAAAAAGACGAAAAAATGCATTTCAAACTTTTGAAAAGCCTCGATTTAAAATAGGAGTCAAAATGAATGAAAAAGTTGTATAATATTTTGATGCAGAATTCAATCTGCATACTTAGAGTGTCTCTCCATATATATGAAACCCAACAAAAATGTAATGTATTTGAACACTGGATCTAACCATTCGGATTACCTAATCAAACATATCCCTGAAGGAATAGAACACAAATTACCTAAAAATTCTCCTCACAAAAAAATTTCTCTGACAGAAATAAAGATTATGAAAGGGCCTTAAATAAAAATGGCCATAAAAATAAATTAGAATATAAAAAAATTAAACTAATGAAGAATAATGCGAGCAAACGAAACATTATTTCGTTCGAACCACCTTTTAATCTAGAAGTAAGGTCCAAAATAGGGAAAATATGTTCTAAATTAATTAATAAACGCTTCTGTAAAAACCCGGAATTACAAATATTCAATAGATATGCAATTCAATTAAGTTACAGCTGCACTTACAAAATTTGAAAAATTACATAAAGAAGCAAAACGCCAAGAATTTTAAAAATTACGAGCAGCATTGTATTGTTAGTAAAAATGTAACTGCAGAGACAAAAACAATGCTCACTTGAAGGTGTATATAAAACAAAAGTTATTTACCAAACAGAAGTACAAGATACAGATGGACAGAAAAAATATAAAAAGGACGTACTGAAATAATTTTTTTTAAATTGTTGGCAGAATCACAAGTTTACATTTCAAGCTGGAGAGCCTAAAAACTTATGCTAATTTAGCGACGTGTGAAAGTTAAAAGAAAAAAATGAAAAAAGAAGTTTACGTAACTTGAAGCATCTTAAAAAAGGCCAGAATTTACAACGGTGTTCATATCTGCAGATTGTGCCAAGAAGAGAAGTTAACTATAGTATCAGTTCCAGAAAAGAAAGGTTTCTGTATGAAAGGTCCGAAGTAATGTCTGTGTGTAAACACCTCAAAAAATATGTTTTAGGATCATAAACCGGGATGAAAATGTTTACGATTCTTGACCAGCTCCTCCTTTATTTTAAACTTCCAATTATGCGTTCTAAAAATTCCTGTTATGCATTCGAAAAAACTTTAGAAAATCAGTTAATAGAAAACGCCTGAAGATGCCGAAAGGTTAAAAGCAACGTTTCGGAATGAAAATACTTAAAAGCTCTATATACCTATTGAGCACTTTTTAAAAGCTCTATATACCTATTGAGCACTTTCTAATACAACTGTGTAATGGTCTAATTTAATTCTGACCAATAACTGGTTAATATATATATATATATATATATATATTGATGCCTGTTTCTTGAGTGTGTCATTGTAGCATGTTCATGTAGAAGTTGCACACAATATATATATATATATATATATATATATATATATTGTTAAATTGAAATTATGTATAGTGCCAAAATTCCTGTTTTCAGTAGTTTAATGGCCGAAAGAATTTTTTGTCATAAATTCCTAAATATCAAGATAAGGATAGGTTGTTAATAGAAATAATGTGAAGAAGCTTGTCATTTTGTGGTTTCAGAAACAAAAATAAAACAAAAACAAAAAGAATCTCTTAAGCAAGAAAAACGAGATAATGGAGAAATGTAGACTTTCAAAGTGATACTTACTTTTCTACTTAAATACAAGTATAAACAAAAGCAAATAAGCATACCACAAAACGCAAACCCAAATACAAATACACACGTATAAAACTCAGTCACGATCAAGGAAGAAACGAGATGACAAAGAAAGAAAGCAAAAATAGGAACAACCTGATAATATAACAATTATAAAAAATCAAAAACCAAACCCATAAAAAATACATATAAAGAAATCACCAACACGCATATACGCACCGAAAATGGTATAAAGAGGTCAACTCAAAATAAAATAATTAAGCAGGATATACCTAAGCACGCTTAAAAATGGACAACAAAATAAAAGCAAATGATCCTACACCACTTAAAAAACAACATTAATCAAGCAAAAAAATTGCTCACAAATATGTCAAACTACACCGGACTTCATATAAGTACGAAAACAATTGGGAAACAACAACAGTAGAGCAAATGACCCTGAAGAGTGAAGATATTATAATAATGCCTTTGCGAAACTTTGGAGTTGGCATGACTAAAACAACACTGCTCAGCTGAGTAACAGACTTCTCCACCTTTTTTATATATATATATATATATATATATATATATATATATATATAAATTTTTTATATGGTGTTGTGTTACTCAAGAAAAATTATGCGTCCGATAGAAATCGAAACTGCGTCATTTTTTACTTCGAGAAAATCACTTCTTATAACAAACTTCTACCAGTTTGAGTCAGGCAGCCAGGACAATGAATCCAACGAAAAAAATATTTTCTTAACAGTCAATTCTAATTTTATCTCTATCTCTTTCTAAGCACACATTTTTCTTTTTCTCTTACTCTTTCGACGTAGCTCTCTCTCTCTCTCTTCTTCTCCCTGCCTCTTTCACTCTTTCTCTCTCTCTTTTTCGTTCTCACACAAATAAACACACACACACATCCTTTCATTTTCCTTTTTTATTTCTTTCTCAACGTTTTACTCTTCCATTCTTTCTCTTGCGCTTCTTTCTTTCGTTTTTCTCCTTTTCGTCTCTCTCTCTCCCTCTCTCTCGCTCTCTCTCTCTCTCTCTCTGTCACTTTCTCTCGCTGTGTCTCTCTCTATCCTTTTCGTTCTCATTTTTACATTACCCTCTTGCACATAGTTTTTTTCTTTTTTCTCTCCCTCTCTCTCTCTCTCTCTCTCTCTCTCTCTCCTCCCACTTTCTCTATATATATATCTCGCTTACGTCCTCTGTCTCAAAGATATTTTTTAATTTTTTTTTTTAATCTTCTTTGCTTTTTACTATTCCACTCTTTCCTTCTTGCACTCCCTTTTTTCTTTCGTGTTTCTCCAACTTCCTCTCTCTTTCTCTCTCTCTCTCTATCTATCTATTTATCTATCTCTTTTTCTTTCTCATGTTCACATGCTCTGTTCGGTTTTTCTCTCCTCATGTCATTTTTACACGATTCATTCTCCCTTCCTGTCTCTCTCCCATGTACTTTTCATTTACCTTTTCTTTCTTCACGATTTTCCTCTATTTCCCGCTTGCTTTCTAATTAATTGTCATTCAATGTTTTGCTAAAGTAAATAGAACGTGGCCATCAGGAAAATAGCTTTGTAATTTTCTTGAGGTGGAGAATTTTGAATAGATTTTTTTGTTTTCTGTTAAATATATCGGGATACAATGTTTAATCAATTTTGAATTTCCAGTAATTTTGACGCAGAATTGACAATCATGACACGATACCACCAACAACTCTATCGCTTCACCCACAGTAAAATAACAGTTGCTATATTTAGTGTCTGGAATATATACAAAAATATAGCAATAATGAAACAAAAGTTAGTAAATATTTCTTTTTGTTCTATGTATGTAGCTCTCTACATTTTCCTATTCCCTGTTACCCTTAACACCCTTCTCCTGTTAACTCTCCCAAACCCTGTTCCGCTGTCCATCTACTTAAGTCCATAAAATATGTCTCGCATTGCTTGTAGAGTATTGAAAGACAAGAAAATTTCTCTCGAAAGAAAAAAAGAGTGCACTGGATTGTTATATGATGTATGTTCTTCAATATGGCAGTGAATGCTGGACAATCTCCTTAAAGATTAAGAAGAAACTTGAAGCGACCGAAATGTGGTTCTACTAAAGGATGATGAGGATATCAAGAACCGAACATGTGAACAAAGATTAGGTTTTGGAGAGGATGAAAACAAACAGGAAACTGATACTTAACATCAGGAAAAGACAGCTGAAGTTTTTTGGACATGTAGTAAGAAAGGAGGGCTTGAAGAATCTGACACGGAACGGATAGAAGGAAAGAGAGACAGGGAAAAGCAACGCGACATATTTTATGAACTTGAGTAGAGGGATAGCGGAACAGGGTTTGGGAGAGTTAACAAGAGAAGTTAACAGGGGGAAGTTAACATTAGGAAAAGTCAGCTGATGTTCTTAGGACATGTAATGAGGATGGGCGGCTTGTAGAATCTGATACTCACAGGTCAAATAGAGAGAGAAAGAGAGATACAGGGGAAAGCAACGAGTAACATATATTTGATGGGATTGACTAAATGGTTGGCAGGGTGTTTGGGTGGGGTAACAGGAGAAAGCACGCTAAAAGCTACTAGGGATATGTAGATGTGCAAAGGCAATTGTCGCCTACGTCCTGAATTCACATTTTTCGTTATATTCTCTTACACGCAAATACTTTGGGAAAGTTATGAATCTACATATTTACAAACTACAGGTATAGATTAATTAGTAAGAATTGTGGGTAAGAATAATTACAATGTACAAATATTTTCTTGCTTTAAATAACCTTCAAATAGTTGATAAGCCTTTCATCAAAACCATGTCTCATAATAAGAAAGAAGAATACCGGAGAACCCTCCGACCCCGCAAATTATCGCCCCATCAGCCTTCTTCCGATCTTTAGCAAAATGTTCGAACCCATTATCAATGCCGAGGTGGTTCAGCATCTCACAGCCCACAGGCTCCTCTCGGACAAACAGTATGTATACCAGGCTCTCGACAAAAATAGAGAAGCTCGTACCGTTGCCTTGGATATCTCCAAAGCGTTCGACAGAGTCTGGACATGTGCTTGACCTAATCCAGTCATTCCTCTCTAACCGCACATTGAAGGTGGTATTAAACGGACATGCCTCCAAAACTACCTTACGAACGCAGGTGTCCCTCAAGGCTCTATCCTAGGCCCTACGCTCTTTCTGATCTACATTAATGATCTCCCCGATGCCATTAGATCCCAAGTAGGCATGTACGCCGATGACACCACAGTTTACTCTCGCCTCGATCAAAAATCTGGTGTGGGCGACAAAGCGAACCTCGCTGCCGAGCTTGAGAAGGACCTCCAATCCGTAGTGGACTGGGGCAAGAAACGGCTCGTAAATTTTAATGCTTCCAAAACGGAACTGCTATCAATTAACCATCATAGACAATCGCTTCTACCTCACATTAGCATGGAATAGGCTTGCCTCCCAGAGAGTAAAACATTACGCCTCCTTGGTCTCACACTCTGAGGGGACCTCAAGTGGAATGACTATATCAAATCCATCGCTAAATCCGCTGCTATGAAAGTCGGTTCTCTGTGCAGGGCCCGGAAGTTTTTCCCACTTGAATCTATCCTGCACATTTATACGTCTACCATCCGCCCGTGTATTGAATACTGCTGCCATATCTGGTCAGGTGCCCCTGATATTCTCCTCGGGGTTCTTGACAAAATACAACGGAGAATCTGTAATGTGATCGATACCGACTTGGCAGACCGACTTCAGTTACTAGCTCACCGGCGTGACGTGGCTTCTCTGTGCCTCTACTATAAATACTTTCACGGCTTCTGCTCCGATGAACTTAGATCACTGGTGCCGCCTAGGTATGAATTGGCACGAGATACTAGATTAGCTACTAAGTCCCACCGTTTTACTGTGAAACAGATAATATGTAACCGCAATTTCTACTCCAACAGCTTCTTTCCTTGCACTTCCCGCCTGTGAAATTCCCTTCCATACACTTGCTTTCCCGACAGCTACAATCTCCAGGAGTATAAATGTAAGGTCAACAGACACCTCCTAGCACACTAACTTGCATCCATTCTCTGAAACACTCTTCCCATCTACCCAAACTTCATCCTCACTATCCTTACCCGTCTGTCACCCTGCTTCTGACATTTTCTATATCTAACCACTCTTTCCAATCACTTTCCCTTAATTAACCCCCTGCGCAATAGTGGCAATGGAATGCCTTGCTGGGGGTGAAATGATTAAAAAAAAGAGTGGTTATATAGAAAGAAAGAAAGAATTAGTAGAAAAAAGAGGGGTTATATATTAAGAAAGAAAGAATCGTTATATATTAAGAAAGAAATAAAGAAAGAATTAGTAAAAAAAGAGAGAAAGAAAGAAAAAAGAAAGAGTGGTTATATATTAAGAAAGAAAGAAAGAAAGAAAGAAAGATGCTCTCGTCCGTTTATTGTCATCAACGAGATGTGTAACAGCTGGAGAATACAAGGTGGTGTAAGCTAGGGTGTGCGGTTGATGTAATGGATAAAAGCATTGAATTGGAAATCGGAGAGTCCAGTTCCAATTCTATTCTCTATCGTTAAATTAATTTACGCGCAAATATCCATGGGAAAGATATGAACTCACCACTTCTGCCGCAGCTATAGTATGATTGTATCTGTAAATAATTATTATACCCCCCTCCACATTTTTAATATCTAAAAGTATTTTCTTGCTTTAAATAACCAGCAAAACGTTGATAAGACATTCAAAACAAATCAATCGATCAATCCAGTCGGATTTTTTACATTCTTTCGCGCGTAAATACCGTTCGTAAAGGTATAAAACAATCTATTCTTCCTCCAGCATTGGGCAGTATAGACTTGTTTGGCAACCAGTCTAGGAAAAGGAAAACTCTCAATTCAAACTAGCCTGGAGAGGGTTAGGCTACATGAGGCCATCTTGCCCGAGACAGCTCATTGCTACTACCTGGTGCTTTTACGATCTTAGTACATTACAGAACTAGTGATCGTGATTTCCACGGCCATATACGGCCATGGTTTTGAATTCAGATTTCTCTTTCACCTCTACTAGATGTCAACGACAGATAGAGAGTATAGTCTTCCTTACTATTTAAACACATAGCCTGGTGGGGAAGATAGATTCATACATTTCCTAAAAGTATTAGTGCGTAAGTGAAAGTAAATATCTCGACTGGAACACGGCTTGCTGAACTGGTGTTCCGAGCCTCTAAACATCACACTAACATTCGCAAAACTATTTCACGGCTTTTCATGTTTTAATTTTCCGATAAAACATGAATATAAAGTTCATGATTGAATTAGCTTTTTAAAAGTTCCACGAGGATGGAATTCCCATTGAAATTCGTCCATTGCCACGTCAATTGAGATTAAAAGCTTCTGCAGAAATACCTTCAAAAACCAAAATTTTTAAGTGATCCTACTTTAACATTTAATTCGTTAGAAAGACGAAACATTTCAATTGGAAACTACGTAAACTTAAGGAATCAGCGCATATGCTAGGCCACAAAATCTCTTAAGCCGGCCAGTCATAGAAATGACTATGGGAACTAGTGATACGGCGTGTTAGAGAAAATCATGAGCTTCAAAGATTGCAATATGATCAATCTAGCTATTGGCCCTGCTCGACGTTGCTTAACGTCGGTGATCGAACAGGGAATGTTGTTTCACTGTGATGTAGGCGTAAGACTAGAGCCAACACAGACAACTCCACACTCAGCACATTGTATTCTCAAGCGGCCACGCGTCTCAACTCGGAATTAATTAGTCAGACTTATATCACTAAAAACATTATTATCTAAAACAATTACGTACAAAATATTTGAGTCAGTTAAGTGCCATACGTGATACACGCTTGGGCGATCATGTCTAGAAAGAGACATGACTGACGGGGCAAAAGATTTTCTCACAGTAGGTTGTCATCACTTTCTGCGGTAAGTTGGTTGCCAATCAAAGCTTTAGAATATAAACTGTCCTGCTGTTTAATCCATAGCTGGAGGTAAAGAGACGGATTAATACCTTCCCAAGGGTATTTTCGCGCATTTGAAATTTCTAACTCTGCTCTTCGATTGCTCGTTCCGAACCGGTATTCACTGCACCACCACGCAAAATGCTAACTTAACTGAGACAATATTTACATTTCGGGATTAAATAATACATACAAACTGATAATCAGATAAACAAAAATAACTAACCGACCTGTCTATGGAACTAATTCTCTTCCACTCCAATTCAAATCTTCATCTGTAAGAAAAATATCTGGAATTCGGTGCTATATGTGCGTTGCGATGCAGTGGATATCAGCTCGAGACGAGAAATAGGGGAGCCGAGTTCGAATTCCAGGAAAGGTGTTAACCCATCTCTTCTTTCCAGTTATGTGTTAAATAACAGGACAGAGTGGGTTCTATAGCCTTGGCTGGCAACCAATCTACCGCAGAAAGTAATGGCAAACTACTGAGGGATAAGCTTCTGCTTAGTCAGTCACGTTTTATCGAAACATGATCGCCCAAGCATGTATCCCGTATGGCACTTAACTGACTGATTGGAGGATTGGTATTTCATAGCAGATCAGCAGGTTTTTCCTTTATTCGAATTAAAATTCATTTAATTCTAAAAATTCATTATAAAGAGTCAGTCCAATCATAACATATTTCAGTACTATGCTGACTTTAAGTCGTTATATAAAATAATCTAAGACTTGCCAAAATCTTCCGTTCAAGATCTATGTGAAGTATAATGCCTGGTTCTCCAACGATAATGATAGTTTTGTCGGATAACGACCAACAAGAACACGTATATATAAAATATAAACTTATAACTTCACTCTCCATCGGTGATGGTTGTGTAGAATGACGGATAGCCAGAGAAAATACGGTCCAGTCACCGCTTCAAACACTGGTTCTTGTTCTAAACTTCCAGTCGATTCTAACAAAAATTACTCATTATTATAACACGTTATTTAAAAAAATTAATCTATGACTGGCCAGAATATTCCGTTCAAGGTCTACGGTTCAATCACCGGTTTAAACAGCGGTTCTTGTAAAATTATGGTCGATACTAACAAAAAATATTCATTCATATACTAACAACGCTCATTTTCTGAAACCAAGTAGAGTTCTAGATATGTCTTCTACGCCTTTCTTATCGATCAAAATGAAACAACCCTTTATTAACGCGATATTGTTCGGATGTTTCCTTCTTTCTTTGTTTCATTTCCTCACTAAAACTTTATGGTCAATATACTACTGAAAAAAATCAATCTATTGCTGCTGTTGTGTAGTAATATAAAACTGAATATGAACAACTGAGCCATCAAAGGGAAAAAATGGGATGCTAAGCAACAAAAACTTGTTTTCTGATAAACCAAAACAAAGATGACATGACAAAGCACTTCGCTATTTTTTATCCGACTTTAGTCCACAAAAAAAAAATCAAACAATAGCTGACCCTCCATGAGTAAAGAATAACAACTTAAGAACATTAGAACCATGCGTTGTAAGGTTTGTATTTATTTGCTCTAGAAATTCCGATATTCAAAGAATGGTTTTAGATCATTAAATAATCTACTGTACATTTAACATTCATTCATTCAATAATCTCTATTCTGGGTTTATTTAACTATGATTTTCCAAACTTTTTCTTAATACCCACTCCATTTATTTAAGCTTGACACTAAAGATAATTTAAGCGAGTAACTTTGTAAGGTTTCAGATGACAAGAAAAACTTATTTGCCATCAGGAAAAAATCACCAAAATTTTTATGAGTACTGATATCAGATGTGCTTATATTAAACTGTTTAGTAAAGACAGTGATGCTTGTAGCTATTGTTTGAACCTAGTTAAAAAGCAAAATTTTGAATACTAATTTTCAAAAATGTTTGAAATTCGATAAAAAGCAGAATTTCGAATGCTGATTAATTTGAAATGCACGATAAGAACATTGTGTGGCACTGATTTTTTACGCATTTCTCTTGTTTGACTCTATGTCAACTTAATTTTAACACTTGAGCTTCATAAGATATAAGGCTACAATGGTTGAGTGACCAGTAAGGAGTGAAATTAGAATTTGCTGTGAGATGATCAAACTTATCCTAGAGCTGGGTTGTAAATGCAATTTAAAATATTAGAAACGGATCGAGATATCTGCTAAAAAGTTCAATAGATTCTGGAAGTTGTAACTGTTTATTTGCTAGCTGAAACCCCACCCAGCAAGCGGTGATCTACGACATTTATTGGAAAACCTAAATGAAGACATTAATCGCAAATAGAATAATAAGAAATAGAAAATTTTCGTCAGAAAAAAAGAAAAAATACTGAATTGTTATTTAATATCGGTCATCGTGTATGACAGTGAATTCTGGACAATGCTCTTCACAGATGAAGAAGAAACTTAAATGTTATCCTACAGAAGGAGGCTGAGAATACCACGGACCGAACATCTGAGCAACTATGAAGTTCTAGAGAAAATGGAAACCGAAATGACACGTATACTTAACATCAGGAAGAAACAGTTTTAAATTTCCAGTGCACATAAATAATATATATACAGTACTGTGCAAAAATATTAGGACAAGAACTATTTTATCTTTTATGAGGCATCAAAATAAAGTTTAAAATCATCCTTGTCCTTACACTTTTGCACACAATCGGTAGTGTACAAAAGGACAGGGGTGATTTTTCTAAACACCTCACTGAAATTCGAATACAGGGTGAAAAGCCAAGTAAATTGATAATAAATGTTGATTATTTAAAACTGGGTGTAAAATAAATGTATTAAAAAGAAGTTATATTTAATTTTTCCTATTTTCTATCAAACAATTTATTTTGAAACTACTCTATTAAACATCTATGGGATATTTTGGATAAAATGATTGATGAATCTAATGTTACTTTGCAAGACACACTTTGGGAACAAATACAAGCTACTTGGTAGGAGATACCATTAGATACATTGAAGAAGCTTGTGATGTCAATGCTTGACAGAATGAAGGCTGTGATCAAAGCAAAAGGCTATTATACTAAATATTAAATTTATTTTGTAACAAATATTTTTCTTGTTAAAGCATTTGTTGAGTAAATCAAATAAAATTACTTTAATTAAATTGTTCATTTTCTGTCAATATGCCTCATAAAAGATAAAATAGTTATTGACCTAATACTTTTGCACAGTACTATATATATATATATATATATATATATATATATATATATATATATATATATATATATATTGTAAAATTGCTACTCACAGGATATATTTGGACAGAAGAAAACAACGCGTAGCTTCACTGACAAGATCTTCCATTACATCACACGCAAATTAAAAATTATAGCACCTAGTATTCCAAAGCGGTCACCCATTCGTTTCTAACCAGGTTCGACGTTGGTTAACTTCGGTGATCGTACCGGAATGTCAGTAAGTCCTCTGTTTTGATGTCGAGATTCGTCAGTACCGAGATGTTTACTCGTTTGGGTATATCAGGTGCTTTAACCATAGATGTGCGGTTGGTATAAAGGGCTTGCGGTCATATCACGTGGCGTAATGGATTAAAACTTTATAGTTACTCCCTTGCTCTGACTGTATTATTCCTATCATCCTTCTGTAGAACCCTCTCTCTGTTGTCTCTGGTATTACGGCTACATGACGTTCAAACACCGTTTCCCATACGATCACCGACTTCAAGCAACGTCGAGCATGGTCAATAGCTAAATGGGTGACCGCTTGGGAATACCAGATAAATGGATGGCGAAGCAGGGTTTAGGAAGAATAACAAAACGACAAATTAAAGAGCCACAGAGCACATGATATTGTGGAGAGCCACAATCATCAACGTGCTAACGGAACACGACAAGTACAAAGAATGGATACCAGGAAGCTGTAAATATTATTCACTTTAGAGATTTTATAACGCCTCATTTAACATAGATTCATGTCAATCCTGTGTTTACTGCTGTAATAAAAATCCTGTAAACGGTGTAGATTACGAGAAATATGGTTATTTGGAATCTTTTCTGAAATTCTTCCAGATATTTAACCTAAACGTAATCCAAAACCTAATTCAGTCAATGATTTTTAAAATAAGTTATAATTCAATAAATCTTATTTAATTTGCTAATATCTTTCGGGAAACAGACGATCTTGGCTTTCCACAACTTTCCTTTATTTTCCTTACTTATTTATATAAATGACACCGAACTCAACAATACATGAATTTAGAATAGTTACTTCAACTTGTAATTTCTGCTTTTAAATATCTAAATGTAATCACTTCACACGAACAGTTTCTTTTCACGCACTTTCTGCCTGTGGAACTCCGTTACGTTTACTTGCTTATCTGGTAGCTACAATCTCCCAAAAATTTAAATGCAACGCCAATTGCCATTTTCAGTTTCTTGAATTCCATTTATCCTTCATACTTTGCTTCATACTCCCGATAACGAGTCTTTTCTCTCGCTATAACTCCCTGCGTACTAGTGGCGGTCTTGCATTGCTTGGATTGAAATTATAAAAAAAGGTAATAATCATAAATTTGACATGATAATTCTAATTTCCTGAAAAAGAGAATTAATGAAAAATTTAATTCCGAAACGTGATTGGGATTGGTGGGAGCCGTCTTCCTTGCTTCTACCGGAATAATGTAGTGGAAAGAAAAAGACGATGTGTCTGAATTTGGCGTATATACAGCCGCCAGTAATAGAGTACTAAATTGTTAAATGGTATCAGTCGTCGTCTATGGCAGTAAATACTGGACAATCTCCTTACAGATGAAGAAGAAACTTCAAGCAATGGAAATTTGGTTATATAGAATGGTGTTGAGAATACCATGGGCCGAACATGTGCCCAACAACGAAGTTCCAGCGACAATTGCAATAAAAAGCCCATTTATGCTTAACATCAGGAAGAGAGAGTTGAAATTGGGTGGGGTATTAATGAGGAAAGACAGCATGAAAATATTGATACTTCTTCTTCTTCTTCTTCTTCTTCTTCTTCTTCTTCTTCTTCTTCTTCTTCTTCTATGTGCTCTGTCCCTTCAGGACGTAGGCGATCATGGTTCTCCATGTCTCCCTATCCCATGTGGCTCTTAGTATGTTTGCTCCTGTTGCTCTTGGCAACCCCGATTCCGTCATCCACTTGATCAGACCCTGCAAATATGTTATCCGCTGCCTTCCTCTGTCTCTCTTTCCTTCTATCTGACCAGTCAGTATCAGGTTCGCCAGGCTCTCCTTCCTCATTGCGTGTCCCAGGAACTTCAGTTGTCTCTTCCTGATGCCCAGTATCAATTTTCTTTTTGTTGCAATTCTTTCCAACACCTCATCGTTGCTTGCATGCTCAGTCCACGATATCCGTAGCATCCTTCTGTATAACGATATTTAGGCCGCTTCCAGTTTTGTCCTCATTTTCGATGATATTGCCCAGCATTCACTGCCGTATTGAAGAACTGACATCACGTGGCAGTCCAGCACTCTTTTCTTTGTTTCTATTGAGATTTTCCTGTGTGTTAGTATTTTGCTCATCTTCTGGAACGCGTCCTTTGTCATGCCAATTCGCCTTCGGATCTCCGTGTTGCACTTTCCATCTCCTGTTAGAACACTTCCTAGGTACTTAAATTTTTGTACTTGCTTGATTCTGATATCTCCCACCTGTATTTGGCATTTTGGGTTGTATCTTTTGCTGATGACCATGCACTCAGTTTTCTTAAAGTTTATTTGTAGTCCCTTTTTGTCACTCTCCACTGCTACTTTCTGTATGAGTTCTTGTAGTTTCCTTTCCGTGTCCGCAATCAGCAATGTATCGTCCGCATATTCAAGGTAAGATCTGAATAAAACAACACACATCTTATCTGCCGAACGTAAACGAATATATAGTGTGGCAGGGATTTGGGGAGCTGGTGAAAAAACAGTTGTTAATAAGAGCTAATACAGAGAGAAAATTTGGGAGTTTTATGAACGTTCTGAAGGGACACTGCACATAGAAGAAGATAGTGTTGCCTCAAACTTACAGGTGAATAGATCCTTCTTCGGCCATAATTTTAGCGTCCTCGTTATATTCTGTGTTTGGTGAATTATTGATTGATTTTTCTTAAGTCCAAGAGGAAGGCCAATTAACTGTACCCACTGTTCCGTCGTAATTCAAATCTAATCTCATAAGTGTTAATCTTCACGCTGTTTCGATCTGACCCGGTGTTGATTTGCTACTGTTTATGTCTTGAAGGTTTAGTAACAATGTTATTATTAATTGTATTTTCTGAAGCTGAAACAATGTTCACAGATTTTACTAATTTTGACTAATACTTATTTTTTCTTCTCGATAAAAAACGATATAACAATAAAAATATAAGTAATTTCAATATTAATGATCAAATTAGGCGTTTCCTTACAAGTTAGAATTACTGTCTGTAGAAATTTATATGTTATTATTACCAGGTGAACTGAAAGTTCATAGGATGACAATGAAGGAGTGATATTAGAGCTGCTAAATGTTGCATGCATTAATTACCACTCTTATTAATAACTGCATTGTTTTGTTTATTTTGTTTCGTTTTTTTTTATTTTTTTTGTTTGTTTTTTTTGTGGTGGGGGCGGTTTCAGGTACGAAGGTGAGCTGAAACGTTCTTAGGCTAACTATGAAAATGTGATTCTACTGCGGGGAAATATTGCATGCATTAATTTCAACTCTTCTCATTAATAAATGATTTGTTTCTGTCCAGGCATGAGGGTGGGCTGAAAAATGAAAGATTGATACTAGAGCTGTGAAATTTTACATGCGTTAATTTCAATATTAATTTCTTATTAATGTAGCCCTATTTCCAGATGGCTGGTATTCATTTTTTATTGATTTAAAAATAAGTAGAAAGTTCTCTAAAATTGAATAGAATGAGAAAAATAAATTTATTTTTATCAGGAAATTAAACAAATTGATTTAATCTGTGTAGGTGAACCGTAGACATAATATCATCGCTCTGTTTTGACCATTGCATGACCCCAGTTCAAATTGGAATGTGAAAATTTCCTATCTTCGGCCACTGGCTGTTTTGCAACTTTGAGTACGGATAGGCAAGTAATAAGACAGGGGAAGTCTCTTCCCCTCAGCATTGAAGGACCGATTTCTGAATTAGCTATTTCATATATTCGATAAATTTACCAAAGTTCATATATATTTTTGTTTTATTTTTTAGGAGTACTTTCGAATGTTGCTACATTTGTTTGCAAGGCTTGTGTCTTGCGTCTGTTTAGGTAACTGCTTTTGATTAATTCAGGCATTTCTTTGTTTGCTAGAATCAATTGCAAGTCACTCAGGATGACATTATTTCAAAGACATTATTTGGATTTAATTTTTTCTACGCCTACGAAAAGAAACGCTGGTTCAGATCCTGTTGTATGGAACCTTTTCTTTAATAATTTATTCATAAAAGGTGACTTTTTTTTTTTACTGGTATCCATTAAATAGCTATTGATGTAATAAAAGATTAATCAGCAGACAAGCCTGTTTTGCTTATCACAGCTCTGTCAGAAACTCTATCAGTGCAGCTAGATTATCCGTGTAACTTCAAGCTTGGATCGAAATCTGACTAATTTGTCATTAGACGAACATCTTACCACTGAGTCATCTGCGTGACAGCAGAGATAGGCAGCTTTCACAACAGGTTATACACAAAATGTAAACAAACCCTGATGACTGAGAGCGTTCAATTTGATGGCCGAACCAAACTGCGTTCAGTCCAGTAATCAAAGAACGTAGTGTAAAGCCATAAGTAGTCATCGTTTACATGAAATCTACCCCTCTCTAAAGTGCTCTATCAACTAGCGAGAGCAGTATATATATATATATATATATATATATATATATTAATAAAATTATTGTTATTAACAAGTTACTGGTCAGAGTTAAATGAGACCAGTATACAGTAAAAAGTGCTCAATATAGTGTTATAATGTGGAGCTTTTAAGTATTTTTAATTCGGAAGTCAGTCGATTACGCAATCTTGGTGTCAACCTTTCGGTATCTTCAGGCGTTTATATCAACTGATTCTCCGACGTTTTTTTTTCTTTCCTTTTTTTTTTTTTTTTTTTTTTTGTAAAGGCAACACGAACTTTTAGAACGCACAGATGCTAGTTTAGAATAACTGGAATTTCACAATTAGGGAAGAATTCGTCAAGAATTGTAAACACCTTCATCCGGCTTTGTATGATCCTAAAATATATTTTCTGATGTTTTCATCCGGACATTATTTCGGACCTTTTATTTAGTAAGCTGGAAATAATATTATGGCGAACTTCTTGACATAATCTACAGACTTCACCACCGTTGTAAGTTCTGGCCTCTTTTAATATGCTTCATTTTATACCAGGATCTTTGTTGTTTCTTCTTTTCTTTCTCTTTTTTTTAATCGTGTCACCCCAAGCAAGGCATTCCACTGTCACTATAGCGCAGGGTGTTACATAGAGCGATTGGGAATAGGAAATGTCAGAAGTGGGGGTGATAGACGACTTAGGATGTACATATCTCGGGTTAGGGTTAGGGTTAGGGTTAGGGTTAGGGTGTGGGTTAGTGTGTTAGGAGGTGTCTATTGACTCTACATTTAAACTCCTGGAGGTCGTAGCCGTCGGGGAAGCAAGCATGCGGTAGGGAATTCCACAGGCGGGAAGTGGGAGGAAAGAAGCTGTTGGAGTAGAAATTGCGGTTCTAGATTGAATGTAGACTTGTGATTATACCAACGATTTTTTAGAATTTCCATCAGTATATCCGAGGTATATTTTTCTCTATTCATCTTCGAGAATCAGTTGATATAAAACGCCTGAAAATACTGAAAGGTTGAAACTAAGGTTGCATAATCGGACTGACTTCCGAGTTATATAGAATAAGTAAAGAACAAATAGAAAAAGTGTTTCACTTTAATAAGCGTCTTCAGAAGATTTGTTAAGACAAATATTATATTTTTTTTAATCCAAAGAGACAGCATATTGACTGAGGTTTGATTTCATTGGCCAGATACGTGTCCCGTGTAATAAAGCAATAAATGATCATTTTCAAATGTAGGAAAACTACGCTTGTTTATATATGTGTGTACAACGTGTAATAATAAAATTTTTAAAACTTTTGTCTTAACAAATCTCTGAAGAAGCGAAATATCTAATATTAAAGTCTCTTTTTCTACCTGTTTTTTATTTATTCTATTCATCTTGTTGGATTTCAATATATATATTCAATTAATGTATATATATATATATATATATATATATATATGGTTGGCCAATCGTATCCCAAAAAGTCTATCAAAAATCCCCGTTGCAAACGACTGCTCAGGTATGTTTGTGTTTCTTCAAAACCCACATAGCCTGCTTATGGTTTGTACTGCTACTATACTGAGCAGACATTCATTACAGTTTCTAGGAGAGAGCGCGTTATCTAGCGTGATCAACAGTCTGAACAAGGTCATGACGGTTAAACCTTCGGTCACGATGGCTTGTGATTTCATGTTATCACAACCATCGACGGCTTCCAAAGGTTTCCCGTCTAATGAATTTTACTCATAAGGCATGGGTCAACTCGTGGTATGTTTTTTAAGAACTTTCCAAAGGTGCCACACCACGCTGAGATCGCCTCCTCCAGACCGATAACATCAAGAAAGAACCCACCTTCCTGACAAATCGACCATGTTGATATATATATATATATATATATATATATATATATATATATATATATATATATATATATATAAATCGTTATTTCTAGTGTTTGGTAAGGAATCTTCATCTTTTAAACTGTTGGTCCAGGCATTAGCGTGAAATTGACAAAGAAAAGTTCATTCGGATGCGCATCCTGACGAATCGATCATGATGAGATTCGATTCTGGGTATGAAGGTCAGAAAACCAACCTTTTAACTACTCAAACATAGATAGATAGATAGATAGATAGATAGATAGATAGATAGATAGATAGATAGATGTGAAGTGTGTCGCGCTGTGGTGGGGTGGAATGGCATAAGTTTGCATTTCAAATCTTTAGTCATCTATTTTTTGTTATCTCTTTCCTTGAATGTTTTGCCATTCCTGTTTGCGGCCCCAATTAACTTCCATATTCATGAAGTGTCTAAATTCAGTGAAGGTCTTTTGTAATTTGGCATTGATGACTGGAGAAGTGATAGGAAGTAAAAAAGATGGATCGTCTGTAGAATCGATTAGGGAAAGGTTAAAGTCGAAGACGTATTTTTACAAGTTTAAAATGACAACTTTCCATGGTATGGGGGGGCTTGAGATTCGGTTTTAGTTCTTGGGAAAAAGTTATTGGTAGAATCCTTGTGAGGAATGACGGGATGGTAATTAAAAGAGACTAGAGAGAGAATTCCAGAGACAACATGGAGATAAAAACAAAGAGAGCGGAATGATAAACACCGAATGGGAAAAGAAAGAGAAAGACATAGAGACATTTGGAAAGAGAAAAACCGAAATAAGATCAGACTGAGAGAGACCAAAATGGAGAGAGACGGATAGAATGAAAGGTAAACAGAAAATAAAATACAAATATACAAGAATAGTTAGAAGGATTGGAGAAATAAGGATCTGATTGACAGAGTCTGAGAAAGTGAAAACAAAAAAATGGCAAAAAAGTGAAGCAAAAAGTACCAGAGAAATAGAGACAGTAAAAGGCCAAGAAAGACAAATAGTAAGAGACAGAGAAAAACAAAACAAAAGACAGAAAAAAGATCTAGACAAGAGAGACAACTGAAAGATGCGTAAAAAGGGAGACTGAAAGAGGCAGAATTAGTGAGAAAAAGAGTGCCTGGTCGAGAAAGATAGAGAGAAAGATACAAAAAAGAGAAGTGATGAGTAACAGAGTAATAGAAACAGAAAAAAAAGAAAGAAAGAATAGACAGGGAAAGATAAAGTAGAAGATAAAAAAGACAGAAAGATTCAGAGTAACAGAAACTGAGAAAGAGAAACAACTAAAAATTGCCAGAGAAAGAGAGACAGTGAGAAGCAGAGAAAAGCGAAACCGAAAGACAAAAAAGGAGATTGAAAAGAAAAATACAAAGAGAAAGAGAGACTGAAAGAGACAGAATTAGTGAGAAAGAGAAAACCTAGCCGAGGAAGACAGAGAGAAAGAAACAAAGAAAAAGAGTTGATAAATAACAGAGCAGGAAAATATATATAGAAAGAGAGACTAAAGGAGACAGAGAAAGAGGGAAGAGGAAAAGAAAGAAAGAAATGCCGATGGAGAATTATAGACATCCTGACGGATAGAGAGACACCGAGGGAAAACTATAGACACGAGTACAGATAGAGAGACGTAAAGCGAGATCTATCGTGGCGTAAACCTTGAGCGAAAAATATAGAGGCGTCTATGGTTACCTATAGCCACACAGGCAAATAGGGAGATGTCGGTAGTGAACTATAAGTCTCAGTAATTCACAGATTGATCTAAAAAAAATAACTGTATACACAGGAACGAATAGATACATGCAGAGAGAGATCTAAACAAACAGGGACGAAAAGAGGGTGATCGAGAAAGAACTATAGATATAAGGACTGTTAGAGAAACGTCGCAAGAAGGATATAGATACATGGACGGAAGTAGAGATGTCTCTATCTTTTAAACTTCTTTCTTTCTTTCTTTTTCTTTCTTTTTTTTCTCCTTATTCTGCGCTTCACTTAATCTATTCTTTTCTTTCTTTCACCTTTTCTTCTTTCATTTAATCCACGTTTCTCTTCCGCTTATAATTCTTTCTTTCTTTCTTCTTTCTCTTTTTTGCTCTTAAGTCATGCTTTTCTTCCTTTCTTTCTTTCTTTCTTTCATTCTTTTCTTTTTTCTTTCTTTCTTTTAATCCAATTTTCTGTTTTGCTTGTAATTCTTTCTTTCTCTCTCTATTTTTCCTTTCAGTTTATCAATGCTTTTCTTTCTCTCCTTCTTTCTTTCTTCTTTCCTTCCTTCTTTCTTTCTTTCATTTGATCCAAGTTTCTCTTACACTCATACTTCTTTCTTTTTTCTTCAGATAATCCATGCTTTTCTTTCTTTTGCCGTTCTATTAATCTATGCTTTCCTTTCTTTCTTTCTTTTTTCTTTTTTCTTTTTTCTTTCTTTCTTTTAATCTAAGTTTTTTCTTCTGCTTATACTTTATTCTTCTTTTCTCTTTTTTTTCTTTCAGTTAATCCATGTTTTTCTTTCTTTCTGTCTTTCTTTCACATTCTGTAGGATTATTTATTTTTATTTGTTTCTGCAAAGATTGATAAGCCATACAAAATGAATGAATCAATCAATGTATATTTGGGTTACGGAATCCGTTTATGGTACTGAAAATCCCACCCAAAATAAGTTGAAATTGGTTAAAGACAAAATGTAAGTTCTTTTTGCAGAAATTTTGATTCTTCACTTCATACAATGATTTTAAGACTTAAGTCTTTATTTTTGCAATTAGTAAAGTGAAACTTTTGTTTTGGTATTATTCTTAAGTACAAAAAACTATTAATACTGTTCTATAATTGAGCTGAAAATTATTCAGGTGCTCAGAAACGAAAAATGTCCACTTGTCTGTATTGTATGGCCTGCTGCGATAAGACTGGTGATGTAGCAAGTTTGGAATACTAATTTAACTTGGAGAAAGACGAATAGAAGAAAAATCTGGAAATGAATTTCACAGATATTCAGAAAAGGCAATGAGAATTTAATTAAAGATTTTTTTAGCAAGCACATCAGTCCTGATATCAGGAATAGCATTTTTTAAAAAGTAATGTTTAATTAAGAAACAAAGTCGCAAGAAATTTACAAGAAACAATGAAGAAAGAAGGAATGAAGTTCAATGAAGAAAAAGTAAAATCAATTCGAAATAAATTATGCTAAAAGTGGATTACATTGAAACATTTGGAGTGTAAAATCTATACATATTTTTTTAATCGGTATCACCTCATGCAAGGCAGTAAAGCTACTAAGACACAATAACTTACAGGGTGTGGAAGGATTAGGGTCATAAGCATTAATAATGAGCAGGAAGAAAAAAGAGTAATTGGGATGACAGTAAATATTGATTGACTTTGCATTTTAATTTTTGTAGATTAAAATTAAGTGGAAAGCATGGAGTAGCTAATCAAAATTGTTTTTTTTTTTCATCGGTTTCATCCTATGCAAGGCAGTAAAGTCACTAAGACACAATGAGTTACCGGGTGTGAAAGAATTAGTAATAGTGGTAATTAATAATGAGCGGGAAGAGAAAAGAGTAATCAGGATGACAGCAGATAGTGATTGACATTGCATTTTTTTTTTCAATTTAAAGTTGGCTGGAAAGCAGTAGAATCGGAAGAGAGTTCCACAAGCGACTAGTGCGAGTAAATAAATGTTGCATCTATCCTGCGTAACTATAAATAGATGATCGGAACAATATATACAATCGGGACTAGAGCTATAAAATTAAAACTAGAGTATCGCGGAATGTGACTTTTCTTGATTTTAAGAACCAGTTTCTTTCTCGTGTCCATCCTCTCCATAACCTCATCGTTGCTCACATAGTTTGTCCATTGTGTCCTCAGCATCCTTCTGTAGAAACACATTTTGTTTTTTTCAGCATTCGCTGCCATATTGTAGAACTGACATCACGTAACAGTCCACTACTCTCTTTTTGTTTCCAGCGAAATTTTTCTGTCTCTCAATACTCTACACAGCTTCTGCAATGCATCCTTGGCAATACCAATGTGACTTCGGATTTTAGTGTCGCACTATTCGTCCTCTGTTAGAACACTTAAAGCCGTAAGAAAGTGACTGATGATTAGATGTCAGATCAGGACAAATAATATTACTGATTCTTTTTTTAATTTTATCGAAGAGCATTAGATGCATAGCTGGGGTGCCAATTCATATGCAGCAGTAATATTCTAACCAAGAACGATTAGTGGACTTATATAGATTCAGGAGAGAAAAATTGTCTATCACGACACAGTGTAGCAACTTTTTTAGAACTTGAGCATGCAATAAATTCAATATAGTCTTTCCACTTCGTGTCATTCAAGAAAGTTAGCCCTTGACGGCGTAATAAGTCATTTGCTTGGAGCTTAGCATCAGCCATGCTGATGGATGGCAGAAAGATATCTCTCAGATTATTAATAAGAGACAGTATAGTTTTGAAGGCGTTAAAATTAATCAGATGTATTTTAGACTCTTCGAAATGTTTCTTTATTTCAATCATTAATTTTGTAAACTGATTATTTAATTCTCCAGTTCAATCGATCGATTCATTCATTTGTTTTCTACTGCTTATCAACCCTTTGCAGGTTATTTAAAGCCAGATAATATTTTAGATTGTAAGAATTTTTATTTTATTTTTGTATCTGGTGATAATAATAGTTTAGTGATACGAGTTTTACTAATTAATTCATACTTGGGTGAGATGTGGGTTCATGCCTTTTCCAAGATAAATTTTCACGTAAGTTAATATAATAAATACATTAGATTGTAAGAATTTTTAGTTTTGTATTTAGTGATAATAATGGCTTAGTGATACAAGTCTTATTAATTAACTCATAGCTTAGAGAAAAGAGGTGAGTTCATGCCTTTCCCAAGAGCATTTGACCGTAAGTGAAACTAATGAATCTAACGGAGATTAGAACTCTTGTCTCCGATTAATAATTCCGAGCCATTAACCATTACACTACCTGCACATCCAAAACAATGAAGAAAAGACAAAGAAGAAAAGAAGAGAGTAATGGATTACTATGTAATGTCAGTTCTTCAATATGGCAGTGAATGCTGGACAGTCTCATCAAAGATGAAGGAAAAACTTGAAGCAACTGAAATGTGGTTCTACAGAAGGATACTGCGTCTATTTAAAAAAAAAAGAAACGGACGGCTGTTGGAGAAATTGAAAGGTGCTGAAAAAATTCCTGGGAAATTCAAAAAGATTTTTGTTCATACTAATTTTTGTTCATAATACGTCTGCATAATTTTAACACTTTTATTTGCAGTTTAAAATGTATTTTTGAAATGTACAAGGTGCAACTAATGTATCGCCATTTTTTGTTTATTAACGTTTATTGGATAAAAATAAAATATAACAGTTTCAGAAAATATGATAGTTTTCTAATTTACTTGAAGCATTGTGTATATTAGGTGTATGGGTAAGGCTGTCACAATGCGTTTAGTAAAATAAAGGAAAGTAAACAAGTTGTTGAGTATTACCTGTTTATTATTCATTAATATTTGGAGATCAAAATCACATCTTCAGAATAGTAGGAAAGCTTGTTTTCAGGGCCACTCGTTTTACCATGTCTTTCAACTAATGTTGAAAAGCACGGTCCACGAACGGACGTGAAATCAAGCTCTCCTACCATTCTGAAGATGCGATTTTAATCTCTAAATATTAGTGAATGATAAATAGGTAATACCCAAAACTTTCTTTACTTTCCTTTACTTTAATAAACGCATTGTGATAGCCTTTAAGAAAATATATAAACATTGTTACATCCAAACAATATGATTTGTTATGATTAAAAAATATTTAACATGTTAAAATGCTCCCTTATAGGAATTTCCCAATCACGTGAGTGCTTGTGCTCGACAGCGTGGATGATATAAACAAAACCCCGCAACGTTTAAATAATTCTCTTCAAACATGAGTGTAAATTAGTAATAATCTAAGCGTGAAAAAAAAAGGTTTCCCCAGTTAAGAATTTTCTACAGTGTGGTATTGTTTTTCTTGAGAGAGATTTCTCCGCTAGTTCCCACGGTAGGAACGAGGAGTCAAAGTGCAAAAACTGTTAGAACAGGTCTCATCTTTTTAGTTGGGGTTGTGTGCAGTTTTCTTTGATGAGTATTTTGTAATGATACTTCTCCGCTGGTTTCCGCGTATAAGACTTGAAATCTAACGTCAAGCTTTCAAGACAGACCTCGTCTTCAGCAGAGTGGGTTGCATGTAGTCCTTCGATGGGTGTCTCGAAGGGAGAGCCGCCAAAAAGAAGCTGAATAGGGCTCTATCAAGGCTTTTATAATCTCAGGGACATCCGGTTGTACCCTCCTGATTATTTCCGCTGAAGCTATTACACAATCGAGCAAAGTAAAAAAGGCCTCACGCGCCACAATAGCCACCAAGTGAAACAGTTTTATATCACATAATGTTCAACCCTGACAGTAACACTTCTACAACCCATTCTGCAGTAATTTCAGAAAATTTATCAGAAATTGCTTGTTTTAATTCAATAATTATTTTCGGTTTCAGCCTGTAAATGTGATATTTCATTACAAACTACAAAAAAAATCTGGTGGTGTTAAGTTTGGTGATCATGATGGTTACTCAATTGTATTACGTCGTCTTATACACTTCAGATCATAATTAGGGTTTAACGCGTCAGCCATAGCTAATCTTACGCCATCTTGAACTATCAGAATTTATTTATTTGCTCAAATAAATATAATAAATAAAAATGGAGTAACTTTTGCCGCACCCTGTACTTTTTACCATTCCCCCTTTAAAAAAATTACGTTTATTTTATTTTATTATTATTCAATTGCCTTTTGGCTTCGTTTATTAAATAATTGCTAATTTAATACCTATATCTTGTGAAAAACTGAAATAATAATATGAATTTAAAATTTATGAAAATACAATTTTCACTTGTACGTATAGTTATTTCACTTCAGAGGATAATTAATAATGGAAAATGCTAAAAACTTATGGCTCAAGGCATTTTGTAACCAGCGTGTATGAAAGCTACATAGATATTACGAACATGAAAACAATACAATTTATCCGATAGTTTCTTCATCTTGTATTTAAATCAGGAAAAGAATGTCTCTAGATATCACAACTATATATTGATATTTATTTATTGTTATTTACTAGATGAGGATTTTACTATAGCAATATATTATGTTATAGAAATACATTAAAATTAACAGGAAAGTAATTGTCATTGCTAAAGATTTTGCAATACAAGGATTGTCAGTGGTCATGAATGTAAGCCAGCATTACAGATAGAATAGGGATTTTAGGTGAATAATATAAATGTATTGCTAAGGATATTGCTATAGAAATGGGTAAGAAAGGGATTGTCAGTGGTCAGAAATGAAGGCAAGCCTTACTGATAGAATAAGGTTATCACATGTTTTAAGAAATTAATTGCTAATGACATTGTTATAAGAATATGTTGAAAATTAAGAAGAAAGTGAGCGTGAGAAATCAGGAATTAATGCAAGCATTGCTGACAAAATAGGGACATTAAATGTATAATGTAAATACATTGGTAATGATTTTACAATCGGAATGCATTGAAAATCAAGAAAAAAATTTGTGAGTGACCAGGAATGAAGGCAAGCATTGCTAATAGAATATGTCTATTAGATGTATATCAGATACATTGCTAAATTTTTTACTATAGGAATGTATTGAAGATAAAAAAAAGGGATTGTCAGTAGTCAGGAATTAAGGTAAGCATTACAGAAAGAATAGGGCTATTATATGTATAATGTAAATGCGTTGCTAACGATTTTGCTATATCAAAATTAGAAATAAAAGCATTATTAATGTTCAGGAAAGACGAGAATAATTACTGATAGAATAGAGCAATTATATGGATACCTTTGTGCAAATTAATTGGAATAACTGCATTATTTTATTTTACCATACGGTTAGTTTTAGATCCACTGGAGTGACAGGGTGTAATCGATTTCTATTTTTTCATCAGATTAGGTCATTTGCAGGGGCGTTCAGTTATATGAAGCTATTTTCGATGCATATGTTGAAATTTGGTTAGCCTTGAAAAATATTGCGTCATCATTGATTCCATCAGATTTTTTCACGTCCAGATATTATTGTCTGGATTGTTGATTAGTTGTCCTACGGTTATTGTCTGCGATGGACGTTACTTCAAATAAGCGTATGAAAATTGTAATGCTGCACGAATATACTGGCAAGTCTTACAGAGAAATCGCAGATATTGTTGGTGTCAGCCTTTCAACTGTCAGTCGTGTCAACAAAGCGAAGAAACAAACTGGATCCATCTGTCTAACAAGTAAAGGAAAATGCGGTCGGAAGAGAAAAACAACGTCAAGATATGACAGATACGTGATCAGGGAAAGTGTGAAAGATCCTGGGAAGACATTTGTTCGTTTTGTTTCAATTAATAAGCACAAACTTGTATAATGTAAAAGCTTTACTAATGATTTTTGCTAAACAAGTGCATTGAAAATTAGAAAGAAAGTTAGGAATAAAGTCAAACATTATTGATAAAATAGGGCTATTAGACATTTAATGTAAAGTCAGTGTTAATGATTTTGCTGTACAAGTGCCTTGAAAATGAGGAAGAAAAGGATTATTAGTGGTCAGGAATTAAGGCAAGAATTATTAATTGAATAGTTGTTAGATATATAATGTAAACACATGGTTAATGATATTACTATTGGAATACATTAAAAATAGGAAGAAAGTGATTGTCAGTGGCCAGGAATTAGTGCAAGCATTAATATGGTTATTAGATGTATAATGTAAATATATTGGTAACGATATTTATATGCAAAAGCATTGTAAATGAGAAAGAAAGGGCTTGTGAATGATCAACAATAAAGGTAATCATTACTGATAGAATAGTGCTATTATATGTATAATGTAAATGGATTGTTAATGACTTTATTATAGCAAAACATTCAAAACGTGGAAGAAAAAGATTTAATCCGGTCAAGAATTAATGTAAGCATTACTGATAGAGTTATTAGTTGTATGATGCAAATGTATTGCGAATTAATTTACTAATTGCGTACATTGAAAGTTAGGAAAATATCTTGTTAATAGTCAAGAATTACTGACAGCATGCGGCTATTATATATATAAATATATCGGTCGAGTTTTGATCCCGGCCAAAAGCAAGCAGATGTGTCTAGCCACACTGATTAGCTGTGATGCAGCAAAACAGGCATATATGTGAATGACTAATATATATATATATATATATATATATATATATATATATATATATATATATATATATATATGAATTAGAGAAAATTTTCAAAATTCAAAGTGGACCTATCTAGGCATCACCCTTAACTTAAATGATGGATCCTACCAACCATTACTCAAAGAAAATAGTTCCCCCACTTATATTAATATTTCATCCAACCACCCCAAAAATATTATAAAACAGATACCCAATATAGTGAATAATAGAATCAACCAATTATCATCCAACATTAAAACTTTCAACGCAAGTAAAAATATTTACAATAAGGCCCTTCAAAAAAGCGGATATAAGAACAAGTTAACATATAATAAACCTACAATAGACTCCGAATCATCCAAAAATAAAAATAAAGGAAACTGTAGAAAAAGAAAGATAATTTGGTTTAACCCCCCTTATTGTAAACTAACTAATATCAATATTGGTAAATATTTTCTCAAGTTAATAGACAAACATTTTAATAACAGTAACCCTCTACGGAAGATTTTTAATAGGTACACCCTTAAAATTAATTATTCTTGCACCCCGAATATGGACAGCCTTATTAGTTCCCATAATAGGAGTATTCTGGTGAACTTGCGCAATGCTGAATCTAGGTCCGGAATTCTAAACGAATGCAGCTGTAATTCTGTGGACGCCTGCCCGGTGGAGGGAAAATGCAAATCCACCCAAGTGATTTATGAAGCCCGCATTTCTCCATCTAACAAAAAAAAACGACTTCCGGACCTATATCGGTATGACTGCCGGTCCTTTCAAACAAAGACTGTATAACCACAGGTACTCCTTCTCGAACCGCGGTCAGAGGTACCAGACAGCCCTTTCGCGGGCATTCTGGAAAATGAAAGAAGGGCTGGATCCTGAAATTAGCTGGAAACTGATAGGTTCAGCCCGTATTCCGAAGAATTTTCGTGATAGGTGCTGTCTGTTTACTGGAAAAAATTTCAATATTAAAATACCCCCACCAATACCGGCTACTGAATCTTAGGAGGGAATTCATCAGTAAATGCCGCCACAAGGCAAATTATTCGAATACTTAAATTTAGAATTTAAATCCCCGTTAACTAGATGTTAAAATATAAATTAAAAGAATTCAATTTAAGTTTTAATCTTAATTTTACCCTAACGTTAACCTTAAAAAGTAATTTAACCCCCTACCTTCCTATCCCAAGCTCCTTTATATATCCTTTGTAGATTCTTTTACTAAACGCCTTTTTCCTTGGTTAACATATATATATATATATATATATATTCTCTAATATTTTTCTCTAATATTTTCTCTCTAATAATTTTTAAACTGATAACTTCCTGTAATTGGCATTTAACTCGCTTCTACCTAAAAGGTTTAATCAAATAAACTAAAAAAGAAAAAAATTTTAAATCTTATATTGAAACCCATTCCTTCTCGCCTAAATACACCTCTTCCAAAATCTTAACTTTAAAAAGTAATTTAAGTCATTTAGTTGTCTATCTTTATAAAAAATGAACTCCTATTCCTCCCCTTCCTAAATATACCATTTCAACACCCTGTAACCCCGCGACTACCAGCTCTGTCCTTTTCCACTTTGTGACCGTTGTTAACCAAAAACCCCTCTACACTCTAACTCAGGGCCTTCGCCATTTGGAAGAACAATGTCGCTGACGTGATGTAGAGTCTCTAGTAAAGATCCTATGTCGAAATGTACATCCGACACCTTCGAATTTTGAAAATTTTCTCTAATTAATATTGGCTCTGTATTCTTAATACATTGAGCTCTCTGACTGCCTCACTTTTTAATATTAAAAATTTTTAATATTGATTAGGATCAGGTTCTTGGAATTTACCTTCCTACTCTTCCACTTCGGATTAAAGAAAAGCAAAATATATAACATAGAATATTTGATATTTTTGTCAGGTAAAATCCAATAGAAAAGAACTCAATGTTAAATTTAATAGAGTAATATAATTCAGAAAAATTCTTTGGATATTTTACAAATCCATGCGTACTAAATATTTCGCAGCTAAGCAAAGCAGCCGCTCGTCAGACCCAAAACCATAGAATAGTATGAAATACATCTTTTTTTTTTTAAACACTGGAGTTGCCTAATAATTATGGCCGGTAGTGTATATTTTTCACATCGTCGAAGTTTCTTTGTCGAACGTGTGCCTTCATCAGATTTATGATGAGATACAGATCATTACGTTACCAGGCTCACCTAATGTTGGGAGAGGTGAATGTAACACGATTGGCCTATCATGTCATTTTTTTATTCACGGTTGTCTATGGATATGCGTGCGTAAATATAACAACCCCTTGTGTCTTAGTGGCTTTATTGCCAATCATGGGAGTGATACCAATTTTTTAAAAAGTCACCCCATCCAAGTCACCCCATCCAAGGCAGTAAAGCCACTAAAATGCAAAGGGTTATAAGGTGTATATTATCAGTAACGTTAATAGTGATCGGAAAGAGTAATCAGGATGAAAGTAGAAAGCGATTAACATTGCATTTAAATTTTTGAAGATTGAAATTGGCGACAAGTGCTGGAAAAGAAACTGTTAGCATAGAATTTACGGTTACATCTAGACAATTCAATTGTAATCTGGTGTGATTGTACTGCCACTAAATTCATCAAGTCTAGGTACGATAGCAAAAAGGTCATCCGAGCAATTATCATGAAAGTATTTATTTAAAAAAAGACGCAGAGAGATAACCTTAGAGTGGAGAGTAAGAGACTGAAGTCGAATCACCAGATCAAGATCAACAAAATTGCTGATTCGTCTTTGAATCTTATCAATAAGTTCAAGGTAAAACGGGTAGCTGACCCTATGTGACTGCAATATTCTAAGCCTGGACGAATGGTAGACTTATAGAAATGTAAGATATATTCTGGAGAGAAAAATTGTCTCACACGGTACAGTGAACCGACTTTCTTAGCAGCTGACTTAGCAATTGATTAAATATAATCTCTCCACTTCATGCCAGCTGAGAACGTTAGGCCAAAAAGACGTAACGAGTTACTTTCCTGGAGGTTATCATCAGCCAGGCTAATGGAAAGCAGAGAGGAGTCAATATCAATAAACAGCAGTTTAATTTTGAAATTAAAAAAGTTCCCTCTTCTCAATTTCACTCCCAAAGTTGTTATGTGTTTTCCAAATAATTTGTAATGGCTCTGCCAGCCGGAATTGTTTAACCAGGTTAATTTCGAACCGAGTCTTATGTTCAGAAGGTTAAGCTTATAAGTAAGCAATTGATTAAATATAATCTCTCCACTTCATGCCAGCTAAGAACGTTAGGTCAAAAAGAAGTAATGAGTTACTTTACTGGAGGTTAGTATCAGCCATGCACAGAGGCACAGAGGTCGTCTCTCAGATAATCAATCGACAGCAGTTTAGTTTTGAGTTTTAAAAAGTTCCCTCTTCTCAATTTCACTCCCAAGGTTGTTATGTGCTTTCCATAGTAATTTACAATGGTTCTACCAGCCGGAATTGTTTTTCCAGGTTTATTTCAAACCGAGTCTTATGTTCAGCAGGTTAAGCTTATAAACATTTGCTCAAACGCCCACTAAAGCTATTATGTGTAAAATGCAAATACATTTCTTTTTACTTTACCCCAGAAACAAACTAACTAGGCTTTTACTGGGCTATCACCGTTATTCTGTTTAATCTGAACGTCACTTACCGACGTATCTTTTTTATTTGCACTGCTTTGAAATATTTGGAGGGGGTTTATATTTGTGCATGGCGTTACATGCCTGTCAGTTAAATGAAAATGGTTGCGTAGTCGGAGGGTACGAGAGGTCACCAATTAGAGCCAGTATTAAGTGCCACTTGCAAACAAAACACGCGTTGCAGACCAATGATTGCTTTCTCGTTGTTGGTAAATAAAACCATTACATGATCAAAGAACACTTTGGAATTTTAAACGAGTCACCTGAGGGTAGTGAAGAAAGAAAGAAAGAAAGAAAGAAAGAGAAAGAAAAAATGAAGAATGTATTATTTGTAACAAAATGAATATTTAGAAAAAGGAAAGTAAATCTGAAAGACGAAAAAAGAAGTTATAAATAAAAAAGTGAATTATAGCTGAAAAAAAGAAATTAAGAAAAACAGAAAGTTAATGACATAAGAAAAAAAGAAAGAAAGAAAAAAAAGAAAGAAAGAAAGAAAGAAAGAAAGAACGTATTATTTTTAACAAAATGAATATTTGGAAAAATGAAAGAAAATTTGAAAGACGAAAAAGAAGTTATTAATAAAAAATGAATTATATCTGAATGAAAGAAATTAAGAAAAAGAGAAAGTTAATGACATAAGAAAGAAAGAAAGAAAGAAAGAAAGAAAGAAAGAAAGAATGGACTATTTAACACAAGATGAATATTGGTTAAAAAAGCAAAGAAAATCTGGAAAAAAGAAAAACAATTTAGATAGAAAAAAGTTTAAAAGTGAAACATATCTGAACAAAAGGAAGTTTTAAAATGAAAGAAAAACATGGATCAAGATAAGATCAAAAATATTTAAAAAAGAAAGATGAAAGTATTAAAAGAAAGAAATAAAGACTAGATCATTTGTGACAAAATGAACATTGAAAAGAAAACAAAGAAAAACTTTAAAAAATGAAGAAAGGTGAAAAAAATAAATCTTTGAAAAAGAAACATATATGAAAGAATTTAAAATAGAACGAAAGAAAAACGTGGTTTAAGATAAGGTCAAAAAATATTTTAAAAATAAAAAATGAAAGTATTATAAGAAAGAAAGAAAGAAAGAAAGAAAGAAAGAAAAAGAAAGAAATAGATATCGACACAAAAACGAAACAACATCTGAGAAATAAAGATAAAAATAATGAATGAATGAATAAATGAAAAAATAAAAAAGTGTGCTGAATTTGTAATTCTTCTTCCATGTGCCGTGTCCCTTGAGAAGTAGGCGATCATGCCCGCCCCTACATCTCACTATCTCTTGCAGTTTTTAATAACTCTTCTTCTGTTATCATGCTCAAAACCCTGTCCGTCATCCATCAAGTATGTCACACGTTGCTTTCCCTAATCTTTCCTTCCCTCTGTCCGTTCCGTGAGCATTAGATTATCCAAGACTTCTTTCCTCACATGTCCCAAAAACTTCAGCTGTCTTCCTGATGTTAAGTATCAGTTTCCTTTTCGTGTCCATCATTTATCTGACCTGTGAGTATCAGGTTTTCCAATCCCTCCTTCCTCATTCTTCTTCTTCTATGTGCCCTGTCCCTTCAGGACGTAGGTGATCATAGCTTTCCATGTCTCCCTATCCCTGGTGGCTCTTAGCACGCCTTCTCCTGTTACACCATGTAACCCTCGTTTCATCATCCACCTGATTAGGTCCTTCAAATATGTTATCCGTTGCTTTCCCCTGTCTCTTTTTCCTTCTATCTGGCCTGTTAGTATTAGGTTCTCCAAGCCCTCCTTCCTCATTGTATGTCCCAGAAACTTCAGCTGTCTCTTCCTGATGCACGGTATTAATTTCCTTTTTCTTTCCATCATTACTAGGACCTCATCATTGCTCACATGCTCTACCCATGAGATTCGCAGCATCCTTCTGTAGAACCACATTCCTATTGCTTCAAGTTTTTCCTTCATCTTTGATGATATTGTCCAGCATTCACTGCCACATTGAAGAACAGACAACACATAGTAATCCAGTAATCTCTTCCTTGTTTCTAGCGAAATTGTCCTGTTTCTTAATACTTTACTCAACTTCTGGAATGCTTTCTTCACCATGCTAATTCGCCTTCGGATCTCTGTGTCGCACTTTCCTTTTTCTGTTATAACTCTTTCCGGGTATTTAATTTTTTGTACCTGCTTGATTCTGTTATCCCCGACCTGTATTTGGCATATTGGGCTGCTCTTTTTACTGATGACCATGCATTCGGTTTTCTTGCAGTTTATTTGTAGTCCTTTCTTATCCCTCTTATCAACTACCTTCTATAAGGGGGGGGTCTTGTAGTTTCCTTTCTATGTCTGCTATCAGCACTGTATCATCTGCGTACCTTAGGTTGTTTAAATTGTGGCCTCCGATGACAAATCCAGGCATAACTTCTAGGGTCCTCAAAATATTCTCGCTGTACAAGTTGAACAGATCCGGTAAAAAGACACATCCTTGTCTTACGCCCCTTTCTATCTTTGTATATCTGCTAAATTCATTACCTGTCCGTATACAAGCGGTTTGATTTCAGTAAAAGTTCTTGATTACTCTTAAGTCTTTCCCAAATATGTCAAAGCTGCTGAGCACCTCCATCAATTCTTTGTGGCGTATTTTGTCAAACGCCTTCGCATAATCAATAAAACACAGGTATAAGTCCTTCTTCATTTGTATTGCCCTTTCAGAGAGCATTCTAATCATAAATATGTCATTCCTTGTGCCAGTGTCTTTGACGAAACCGCACTGTTCTTGTCCTGTCTCTGGCCTGATTCTGCTTCTCGCTCTATTCATCAGGATTCGGACGATTAGTTTTGTTATATTGCTTATTAAACTGATGGTTCTGTGAAGTTTGCCCTCGTTTGCTCCTGGCTTCTTAGGTAGTGCTATGAAGATCCACTTGCTGAGGTCATCTGGTATTACACCACGATTATAAATTTAATTTATTATTTCTGTAATTTTCTCTATACCAAATTCTTCCAGGGCTATCAGCAGCTCTATTACTATGCCATCTGGTCCAGCTGCTTTGTTTCTATTCAGTTTGGCTATTGCATATTCCACTTCACACTTTAATATTTCCAGTCCGTCCTCATCTTTGCATGTTATTGGTTGCTCACTTTTGTCGTGGAAAAGATCTTTTATATATTCTTCCCATCGTTGCAGTATTTCCTCTTTCTCCAATATGATTGTTCCTTCCTCGTTACATGTCCCTGAAACTTCAGCTATCTTTTCCTGATATTAAGTATTAGTTTCCTTTTCGTTTCCATCCTTTATCTGAACAGCGAGTATCAGGTTCTCCAATCCCACCTTCCTTATTACATGTCCCAGAAACTTCAGCTGTCTTTTCTTGATCTTAAGTATCAGTTTCCTTTTCGTTTCCATCATTTATCTGACCTATGACTAACAGGTTCTCCAATCCCTCCTTCCTCATTACATGTCCAAAAAGCTTCAGCAGTTTTTCCTGATTAAAAGTATCAGTTTCCTTTTCTTTTCCATCATTTATCTGACCTATGAGTATCAGGTTCTCCAGTCCCTCCTTCCTCATTACATGTCTCAAAAACTTCAGCTGTCTTTTCCTGATGTTTAGTATCAATTTACTTTTCTTTTCCATTATTTATCTGACCTGTAAGTATCATATTCTATAAGCCCTCCTACCTCATTACATGTCTCAGGAACTGCAGCTGTTTTTTCCTGATATTAATTATCAGTTTCCTTTTCGTTTCCATCATTTATCTAACCTGTGAGTATCAGGTTTTCCAATCCCTCCTTCCTCATTTCATGTCCAAAAAACTTCAGCTGTCTTTTCCTGATTAGAAGTATCAGTTTCTTTTTCGTGTCCAGCATTTATCTGAACTGTGACTATTAGGTTCTCCAATCCCTTCTTCCTCATTACATGTTCGGAATATAATACACACACATGACTCTATGCACATAGATAAACATTACACATATTCAGTCACACGTAAAATAAAATCCATACTCGATAATAAGTATAGTCGAATGCACTCGGAAAAACAAAAGTAAAACAATTTTTATGTACTATCATTTTCCTTCTTGTTTCCATCCTCTATCTGACCTGTGAGTCTCAGGTTCTCCGATCCCTCCTTCCACATTACATGTCCAAAAAACTTCAGCTGTTGTTTCCTGATGTTGAGTATCAGTTTTATTTTCGCGTCCATCGTGTCCAAAATTTCGTCTTTGCTCACCATGGAATCCTCAACATCCTTCTGTAGAACCACAATTTGATTGCTTCAAATTTCTTTTTCATCTTTGATGAGACTGTACAGCTTCGCTGCCATATTGAAGGACAGACATCACATAACAATCCTCTACTCTCTTCTTTGTTTCCATCGAAATCTTCCTGTCTCTCAATAGTTTACACAGCTCTTGGAATACATCCTTGGCCATACCATTGCAACTTCGGATATCAGTGTCGTACTTTTCGTCCTCTTTTAGGACACTTCCAAGGAATTTATATTTCAGTGTCTACTTGTTTTTAGTATCTCCTAACTGGATTTGTCATGTTCGGTTCTTTTTTTACTGACAACCATACATTCACTTTTCTTTTAGTTTAGATGTAATCCTTTCTTGCAACTTTCTGTAACTGTAGGATGGCTTTAAGTTTACTTTCCGTGTCTACTATCAGCGCTGTATCATCTGTGTATCTTATATTGGTCAGATTACTGCCACCAATGACGAATCCTAGCAGGACTTTTAGCATTCACTTGTTTCTCTGTATAGGTTGAAAAGATCTTGTGAAAAGACATCCTTTTATCCTTTTATATCAGCTGAACTTGTCCCCTGTTCATATGCAGGCAAAGTGTTACTCTAGCTATTTTAAAAAATTAACTCTGATGTGGTAAAGGCCTCTTTAAAAATTTAATGGTTTGTGGTTTGTGGCTGATTGGGCAACCGGATGGTGACAAATCCTCGAGCGATTCGATAAGAACCTGCTTGGATATCACATTTGAAGATTCGAAGCTTAAGGGATGTGTTTTGGTTTATTGTGTGAGTAGTGGAATTGTAAAGGATGCGATTTTCTAGACAAGCCGATGGGTTTCAATCTGTAAGTATAACGGCATGTTGTTGTAGAAGGGTCTCCGTAATAAGAGGGATAGTGTGATGAGTAACAGCATAAAATGAAAAATCGCAAAACCGAATTCACAATTCATTCTAGTTCGTTAAAATATTTTATAATTTCCCGGCTGCTTCCCTCAACAATCCACTAAGACACTCGGGGTAAATGAGTGTAAAATAATATGTAGAAAAAAACGTTATTAACAATAATTTTCGATCAAAGAAAAAGTAATTAAGGAGACAGAAGATAAATGACATCGCATTTGAATTTTTAAAGATGAAAACTGGAAAGCAAGTAACCGTAAAATACTTCCAAAAATGAGATGTGTAAAGAAGACACTGTTAGCAAAGAACTTACGGTTGCATCTAGATGAAGAAAAAAATTTGAGAAAGAATTTGAACAATTTGAATAAGAAGAATTTAAAGAACAAAAAAAAGAACTTGAAGAGGAAGAAGAAGAATTTTAAGAAGTATTTGAAGAAGAATTTGAAGAAGAAGAAGAATTTTAAGAAGTATTTGAAGAAGAATTTGAAAAATTTGAAGAAAAATTTGAAGTAGAAGAAGAAGAATTTGAAGAAGAAAAAAGAAGAGGAGAAGAAGAAGAGTAAGATCCCGCCACCAATAAAGTAACTGGCAGTTAGGCAATGTGATAAAACCAAAAAGGCAGCGACGTGATCACTGGGGAGATGAACATAAAAAGGCCAGCCTCCATAAAACATTTAGAACCTGCACATAAAATACTTGTATCAGAATAACAGCCAACTGTAATGGCTACCTCCTAGCAAAAGAAAACAAAACAAAGAAGGAGCCTAAATAAAATAAAAAGGCAAAATTATACATATAAATATAAATGCCTAAACCAACTCGAGTTAACTGGCTTTTAGAATGAATAAAGAGACGTTCATACGAAATAGCGACGCCTTGTCGGTGTTGGAGAAATAAATGCGGTTCTCTTTATAATGCCGTTGACGTTATTCGACGGCCATTTCAGATTTGAGCTCTCCCACCGCGAGACCTAATTAGCGCAAAATGACCCAAGATCAAAGCGCCACCTTGCGCCCATTGGACGAGACGTGAAATAGCACGTATGAGTATTTAATGAAGTTGCAATCATTAATGACTTAGATCGTGATTTACTGATGTTGGCGATAAGTTGTCAAGTGTTTTGGAACTAGAGAGTGCAAGAGAGTGTTAAGAACAAGACAGAGAAAGAAAGCAGGACAAGGGGTTTGGCGGTGTGTCGTACTTGAATCAGTTCATCCGGCCGATTAGTTGTTTGTCATTGCAGACACAAATCATCACCATCACCACAAGCTACATTGTAATCAACCTGGTTGAAGGCTGTACTCATTACTAATTTATTTGCTTGTCTACGAGGATAAATATTAGACTGTCAATTTATTATGGGTCTTCAAACACGCATATGTCGTTAATGTATCCTCATTCACACAATTATTGATTTTTTGTGTTTTTGCCTAATTACATTAACCTTGTTATTATTTATATTTTTATTTTATTATTTATATTATCTACACACAGATTGTTGTCCTCATTTTTGTTATTATCACAATGCTTCTGCCGTTTGCCCTTTGGCCTTCATCAGATGCTTCTAAATCTAAGTACCTATTGGGAATTTCAAAACTAATCCTTTATTTATTCTACAAGGATATATTGTTCTTGTTCTGCTTTGAATCTATTGCTAGATCCACTGCTAAAAAGAGTGGTTCCCTGCGCCGTGCTAGATATTTTTCTCTCCTTTCAACTTACATATTTAAAAGTTTACCATTCGCTCATGCGTTTTATATTGCAGACAAATATGGTGTGCCTGTTGCATATCTAGTAATTGTTGATAAAAACCAAAGAAGAATCAGTAATATTATTTGTTTTGATCTGGTGTCTCGGCTTCAGTAACTTTCTCTACACTGTAATGTAGCCTCTCTATAAACTTTCTATAAATATTTATGGTCATTGTTCAGATGAATACTTCTCTATGATATGTACTTCATAAATTAAAGTGTACTACTATATTAATGGTAAATTGTGTCTTAGTAGCTTTATTGCCTTGAATGGAATTATATGATTAGAATGTCTAGGGATATCTTGCTTAGTTTTTTTATTATTCAAGACTGCTCAGTTCTTATCACCTTCGTTTACATTAATCCGAATATACACTATCAAACCCAAGGATTGAACTCACAATTAGTATGTAACCAAATTCAAATTCCAGAAATTCAAATCATATATATTATTCACCTGATGATTGCATAGTGCGTGAAACTCTGAGTCGTGCTATAGACGTAGAATATGTATATTTATTAATATATGTATATTTATTAATATATATAGCTCTGTTATATTATAATCAGCACTGTTATATTAACACCATCAAAATATATATGTGCGTATACGTGTGTGTGTATAAGTATGTGTATATCTATTAATATTCATATTTCTCTCTCTCTCTCTCTCTCTATATATATATATATATATATATTCGTCCGTGCATAGAATACTGCTGCCATATATAGTCAGGCGCCCCTGCTGTTCATCTCAGTGTTCTCGACAGGCCCCAAAGGAGAATCAGTTATGTGATAGGTACCAACATGGCGGCGTGACTACAGCCACTTCCCCACCGACGAGATGTGGCCTCCCTTTGTTCTATAAATACTGTCATGGCTTCTGCTTCAACGAACTTAAGTCACTGGTGCCTCTGCAACAGGTGTTTAGTCATGCAACCAGATTGGCAACTGGGTCCCACCCATTTACAGTTAGATTAACCAAATGCAGACGGCAATTCTACTCCTGCAGCTTCTTCTCTCGCACTTCCCGCCTGTGAAACTCGCTTCCATATTCTTGCTTTCCTGACGGCTACAACCACCAGGAATTTAAAGGCAATGTCAATACTCATCTATTAACCACTTGACTCTAGTTCTTTCTACACCATCCTGTATATCTTTTCCTTTCTCTCCACCTTTGCAACTGTCATCACACCTGTATTCCCATCCTTCTCTTGCTCCTTTCTATCTGATTTGTCTTCCTCTTCACTCTCTTCTAATTAATCTTTTTACTCTTATCTGGCCCCCTGCACATCAGTGGTGTTACCGCCTTGCTCGGGGTGATACGTTAAAATATAAATATATATATATATATATATATATATATATATATATATATATCAGGACCTTGAATAAGTTCTTGCTATGTTTCAACAGATAGTGTTTCCAGAACTGCGTGCGTGTGTATGACATTTCACTGAAGTGTTAACAACTTTGTTTTCATAGCGTTAAACAAGTTGAATTTTGTGCCAAAAGTTTGTGAATAAAGAATTTTACTTCATTCAGTCAGTTAAGTGCCATACGTGAAATCTGTCCTGTTATTTAACCCATAACTGGAGGGAAGAGACGGATTAATACATTTCCCACGGGTATTTTCACGTGTGAATGCAAGGAATTCAACTAGAATTCGAACTCGGGTCCCCGATTTCTCGTTCCGAGTCGGTATCCACTGTACCACAACGCACATACGCTGTTCAATACACATCTGCAGTCGAAGTACACAGAATTATTGTTGAGACTTACGGCGATCATGCTCTGTCGGAAACGACATGCAGAGATTGGTTTATACGCTTTAAAAATAATGGCTTTGGTGTTGAACGTAAAGAAGGCTATGGCACGCCGAAAAAGTTTGATGACGAAAAATGGAAATCAATACTTCATAAAGACCCATGTCCGGCACTACCTGGACTTGCAGAACCATTAGAAGTTGATCACACAACAATTTTGAAACGTTTGAAAGCATTAGAAATGATTCAAAAGCAAGGCCATTGAATGCTGTATGAGTTGAAGCCGAGAGACGTCGAATGGCATCTTGTCACGTGTGAACAGCTGCTTCAACGGCAGAGAAGAAAAGACTTTTTGCATCTTATTGTAATCAGAGATGAAAAGTGGATACACTACGATAGCACAAAGCGTAGAAAATCGTTGGGTAATCCCGTCCATTTTGGAAGCAGAATATTCTTGCTTTAAATCTTCTGATTTAGTGGGATCAGTTGGGTGTAGTTTTTTATGATCTGCTCAAACCGACGGAAACCATCACGGTATCGACTGCAACTGATGCGTTTGAGTCGAGCATTGAAGAAAAAAATGGCTGCTATATAGGCAGAGACACGACGTGATTTTGCAACGTAACATTCCCAGGTCACCTGTTGCAAAACGGGTAAAGACTTACTCGGGAACGCTCAAATAGGTAGTCCTGCCGCAACCCACCGTATTCAACAGACATTGCTCCGTCTGATTATCACTTGTTACGATCGATGGCATATGGCCTAGCTGAACAACACTATTATTCCTACGAAGATGCCAAAGAGTTGCTCGATTCATGGTTAGCTTCAAAAGACGTGTCGTTTTTCCGACATGGAATTCAAATGCTGCCAGAAAGATTAGAAAAAGTAGTGGCTCGTAACGAACAATACTTTCAGTGACATGCTTCTTACTATTTTTTGTAAGTAAAACATTACTTTTCATAAAAAAATCAGTGAGAACTTATTCAAGGTTATAATATATATATATATATATATATATATATATATATATATATATGATATATGATATCCTAAAAGCAATGAAGAAGACAATATGAGAGCGCAACGTACCGCGATAACTCATTTGTTCTGCAAACATGGTGAAGACGACTGAACTTGACAAGAAACTCCGAATGAAGACAATCGGTGCTTACAAACAAGGTAAGGATATACAACCCTTTCCAGGCGTTTAAATGTTCCTAGATCGACAATTCGTAACATTATCAATACAACGAAACTCATTGTATTGAGAATAAAGTAAGGACCTGCGAAAACGGCTATTTTGTGAGATGAGAAAAGGAAAGTTGTTGGTAATGTCTAGAAAAATCCACACTTTACGACAAAAGACATTCTAAATTATATAAAACATCAGGGTTGAATGCATCGATGAAAAAGTGTATAAATGGTTTAATCGAGCAGGACCTGTCACCCAAGAAAAATTAACTTGCTCAAGGGTAAATAACTAAAATTTAGATTAGCTTATGCTAGAAGTCAACTAGAACATGGAAGTAAATGTTGAAACTCTGTTTTATGGTCAGGTGGAACTAAACTAGAATTATTTGGTCACATGAACT
This sequence comes from Ascarosepion bandense, assembly GCA_037127315.1. Taxonomy (NCBI): domain Eukaryota; kingdom Metazoa; phylum Mollusca; class Cephalopoda; order Sepiida; family Sepiidae; genus Ascarosepion; species Ascarosepion bandense. The sequence continues at coordinate 406,470 of JBBBDQ010000647.1, read as the reverse complement.
CTTTTTATGTATTGAGGTAAGTGAATGAATCTCACAAACCAGAAAACCCTCTGCCTAAAATTAAGCACGGTGGTGGGAGCATTCTGCTCTGGGATGTTTTGCTGCTTCTGAAACAGGAGAACTAGTGAGAGTACAAGGTATCATGTATAAAGAGCAGTATTTGGCTATTCTTAAACATAATATAAAACAATATGTACGAAATATTTGTCTACATTTGAGATGAGGTAATATTTAGAGTATTTACATTATTCGGACTATTGACCTCATCTTTATTGTCATTTGTACGACGTTTCTGCCGTTTTACGCTCCGGCCTTCTTCAGGTGCTAGGAATTTGAACCGAACCCTTTATTACAATTACTGGGGTATATCATCCTCATTCCTTGCGTAAAGCCTTGATTAGAAGTCATGAGTTATCTCCCGCTAACCCTTAAAGGGACATGACCCAGTGGATACATACATTGACCCAAAGAGTTGTGAGTTCAATACCAGGTTACAGCAGTGGTAAACAAGTAACTTGCAAGGTTAGAGGGAGATAACTCATAACAAAGTTCAAATAATGTAAATATTGTAAATGTGCACGAAATCTGTCTTTGGGGCGTCACCGGAAAAGACGGGACGATTTACTATTTTTGCTCTTTTTTTTTTCTTCTTTTTTACTTCATATACAATTGACCTCCTCCTCTCCGTTGTCAGTGAGCTTTGATCGCAAGCTGAGGTTTCAGTAAAATATTTATTACTTTTATCCTTTCTCTATTATAGAATCTATTATAGGGTGTATGATGAAATTTTTTTAGCATTGAAAAATATTATTGCATCAAATTTTCACGCCCTGACACTATTGTCTCGACTGTCGATTAGTTGTCCTACGATTATTGTCGGCAATGGACGAACTCCAATTGTAACGCTGCACGAACAAAGCCAAAAGACAATGTATAGGTGATTAAAAAAAGTGTGAAAGATCCAAGGAAGGCATTATTTATTTAAAGTAAAACAGACCTGTCTGCGGATGAATATTTACACTCTCACACTCCGATTGAGCACTATGGAGGAATGTCAGACTTTGAAAAAACAGTAGTTACTCACGCGTCTAAGCATCATTCATTCAGTAATGAATTTGAACACACTAAGCTACTGGAGTGTGTTTACATAGCATATGACACGTTAAAGTCTGCGTTCTTACCGAGCGCCCGTAGCTCAGTCGTAGAATCGCCGACTGATGTCAATTTGGTCCTGGCTAGAAGCAATCGGATGTCTGACCGTATTGATGATCTGTGATACAGCAAAACAAGATCTGTCTGTGGATGACTATATATATATATATATATATATATATATATATATATATATATATATATATATATATGCGTGTGTGTGTGTATTTAAATCCATAAGGAAGCGGCTAGATGGTAAAATCTAAAAGGAGATCCTATTAATATTAAATGTCAAAAATTAAATATTATCTCCACAATAGTCAGGCTCTGTTTTAATTCGAAACGATTAAAAATTTCAAAAAATACGTCAAATCCTGACAAGGCCTAGCAAATATCACTATCCTTCATTTGTATTTTTTTTCAATGTTTCTTTCTCTCCCCAACCCTTTGGTCTGCGTATCGTTCTGTCTGCCAATATAACATACCTTTTTATCGTTTCTTTCTTTCTTTCCTTCTTTCTTTCTTTCTTTCTTTCTTTCCCTTACTTTTAATTCTTTCTTTTTTCTTTCTTCATTTCTTTTCCTTTTCTTTTCGCTAGTTTTTTCCTTTTCCTTTTATCTACGCACGCTTAATTTTCATTACCCCGCTCCACACACACAAAAAAGAAATTTCTAAATTTTTCTATAGTATTAAAGATCGCCAATAAAGCGAATTCACTTGGCTAAAAAGATCATACGATCATACATTTTGAATTTTTCATATGTAAAAATGTGTGTGTGTATGTGTGTGTGGATTTATGAATTTTTATGTGTCACTGTTTATGAATGTACGTATCTATTTATAAAGATAATTTTTCCTTCATACCTGTCCTTTAAAATTGGAAGAAACGGAATTATTTGTTGAAAGAAAGCAAACCCTAATAAGATTATTCTGCACAATACTGGATTCCTGGCAGGAATATAGAAGAGATCCCAGACTTTTGTAGCAGAACGAAAATAACATCGGAAAATATGAATAGTAAATTTGTAAGTGAAACTGATGGAAGCAGAGAAGCTGACAAGGGAAAACAAACGGAAATAGAAATTGTAAAGTGGGAATACGCAAGTAGACCCACTTTGTAATTTGCTATTTTTGTAACCAACTAAGAAAAAAGCGGAGACATGTGATCATGCATACTAAGAAAGATCACACTGAAAATGCGGAATTAAATAAACCCTACCTGTTGAGGTTAACTAGCCCGATAGTAAAACTAAAAAAAAAATACGGATGAATATTTATTTTGGAATAATTGTTGTGCAATAGATATCGGTTCGGAATGAGAAATTTGAAGAGTCGAGTTCGAATTCCAGTTGAATTTGTTGCATTCACTTACGCACAAATAACCTTAGAGAAGTTGGTTATCTCTTCTTTCTTTATCGTTCTCGTGGCTGTTACGGGCTAAATAGAATTTCCGATAGTATAGTTAAGGTCCTCTCTCTACACTGGTCTGAAGATACCCTTGGGAAATGTACTAATCCATTTTTTCTCTCTCCAGATATGGGTTGAATAGCAGGACATATTAGATTCTACGGCCTTGGTTGACAACCAGTCTACCGAAGAAAGAAATGGCAACCTACTGTGGGAAAATCTTTTTCCTAGTCAGTCGAAAGAGACATGATCACCCAAGTGGGCATCACATATGGCACTTAACTGATTGACTAGCATATATTAAAATATCCTCTATTCAAGACGTAATCATTTTTTTTTTTTTTGCCTTTTAGAGTTGGGGTCCTGTTCATTTTGGTTCGTTCGTTTTGTACGGTTTACAGGTTGTTTAAAGCAAGAAAATATTTCAAATTGTAAAAATATTTTTACTTTTTTTGGTTGGAAGGCAATAATAATGATTCAATGATACAAGTTTTAATAATTAAACCATAGCTAGATGATAAAAGGTGAACTCGTAAATAATCAGAATTTGATAAACAAACAAGAAAATATATTGCGGATGCAAAGTGAGGGATCAAATCAGTATTACAATCAATATGTAAAAGATACCTCTCTTTGTAGCCACGTTAGTTTCTATAAATTTGTATCCCAGAAAATGCAATCCAATTCTAAAATACATGTCTGTGGTCAATTCGTATTTGATTTATTCGATTTTTAAGTTTTATCAACCTTTTAAAGCCAGTTTTTAGATTGTAATATTATTTTTTGTTTGTTTTTAAGATAGCAATGATTTAGTGGTACAAATCTGATAGATAGATAGATAGATAGATAGATAGATAGATAGATAGATAGATAGATACCCTCCGGACTGTTCTTAGATGTTTTTCCTATTTTCATTGCTAAACTCAGTCAGTTATCACTTCTTCCATTATAGTTCTCATGACTGTTGTTTGATAGATAGAATTTCCGATAGTATAGAAAAGTCCTCTCTCTACACTTGTCTGAGAATATCATAAATGTTTAGCAACTTCAATTAATCAATCTAATGTCACTAACCTCGCTGGCGTTCAGACCTTCCCTTTTACTCATTCTCTTACTTAAATGAACTTCCCCGCCAGTTTCTCTCAGTGATTCGGCTAGACACGCTTCTCTACTTGATCTCTCCCTTACATTTATCCTGGACCCATGTCGTGCCCTGCAGCTCTATTTTCTTAGAAACTCCTACCACTTCTAATGTCTGTGGATATCTCTTTCTGTTCTTTCATCCGTCTTAAACTTATTAAAAGAACATCTATCAGTTATTAACGCACTGATTGAGATTTGTTTTGTAATTTCCTTCGCGATTCCACAACCAGTGGGTTTGCGAGAAAAGAAACTAATAGAGTAGAAGAGGGAGTTACATTTAACTATTTCGACGGTAAAATAGTGAGACATTGATGCCAACCTAGTAGCACGAGTAAATACAAGTGGTCGGGATACCAGGGGAAAAAGTTCGTCGGAGCAGTTGCCATGAAAATACTTGTAGAAAATACTTGTAGAAAATACTTGTAGAAAATACTTGTAGAAAAGACAAAGGGGAGCCAATTTGCAAATAAGATGCAGAAACTGCATTCAAAGTTTTCTTGGAAAAGAATTTTTTAGTTTTATCATAAAGATATAAATTACTTTTTAACTCTGTGGCAGAAATATATAGAAAGATTTCCAACGTTGAAATTTTCATCAATTTCAACACTATTTTACTTCTACTCTACCAGCTTCTTTTCTCGCACTTCCCGCCTGTGGAATCCCCTTCCCTATACTTGCTTCCCTGGCAGCTACAATCTCCAAGAATTTAACTGCAATGTCAAACGCCATCTTTTAATTCTTTAATTTGCATCCTTTGCCTGACAGCCCTTGTATCTTGTTCTTCTCCCTTTTCACTCTACTCTCACGCAGCTCTCTTCACACCATTGTTCTCATCCTTCTGTTACTCATTTTCTGACACCCTCCCTGTAACTTGTTACTCTTTCTCATCACTCACATATTATGTAGCCCCCTGCGTACCAGTGGCAGTACAGTCTTGCTTTTGGTGAAATGATTATAAAAGAAATTCATTAAGAAGCTGATTTTAAAATCGGATATTATTTTCCGAACAATATCATATCTTAAAAAACGTAAAAACATATATTTGGAGAAAGGTAAAAATGTAATACATATTTTGTTAATTGTAGAAGACATCAGTCCATGACTGTTTCAGTCTATATCCCGCTGCATAAAAAAAGACTTTTTGTAAAATTTTCCTGGTCTAAAGTTTGCTAGAAAAGCATTAACTCGCATGAAAAAAAAATAACATCGTGTATAAGCACGTAACAACTTAACCTATATTTGTATATAAATTTTTTCCGAGTTTTCAAGTGAATTCACTGTGAAATGAAAATGCCAAATTTAAATTATTTTTCCCCTTTACTACAGAAAATGAAAATAGTGAAATTAATCTTCCTCGTTTATTTATGAGCTGACAATGTATTTCTTGCTTTTTTCTTTCTTTATTTTCTTGTTTCTTTCAAGCCAAGTCTCTCTCACACCGATACCTCTTTCTTTCTTTTTTTATTTCACACCAACTCTTTCTTTCGCTTAAATTTTTTATCTTTCTTTTTTATTTCTATCTTTCAATCCAAGTTTTTTTTTTCGCTTATACGACTTTATTTTTTTTCGTTCTTTCTTTCTTTGCATTTAACTTAATCCATTTCTTTGTTTATTCACTCTTAAGACTGGCGCTATATAATCACAAAGAACTGTACAACAAAATAGAAATAGCATCAGCAGCAACAACTCAAATGGAAACCACATTTAATTAGAAGAGAAAATCAAAATGCTGATGTTCTACTCTACTTCAAATCAGATGGCTGGATGATACCTCCATCAAAACTGGGAAATCACAAGCCATCATCAAACAAGGGGATGGTTGCTGTGCTGCATAGCATCACACCAAGTTGGGCAGCTTGCAACAGAAAGAAACAAGTGCTAACATTAAAACGAATTTCTCATCATTAGAAAGCTAAGATCTTTGATCCTTACATCCTTTTTTTTTTTGTCGTTTCATCTCAAGCAAGGCGGTACCGCTACTGATGCGCAGGGGGCTAGATAAGAGAGTAAAAGTTTAAGCAGGAGGAGAGCGAAGAGAAAGACGAAGTAGTTACAGGGGGTGTCCGAGAAATGGCAAGAGAAGGATGGGAATACAGGTGATATGACAGTTGCGAAGGTAGAGAAAAGAAAAGAACAAGATACACAGGGCGATGTAGAAAGGACGAGGGAAGAACTGAGATGGAGTGGATAAGAGACTGGAATTGACATTGCATTAAAATTCCTGAAAGTTGTAGGAAAGCAAGTATACGGAAGGGAGTTTCACAAGCGGGACATGCGAGAAAAGACGCTGATAGAGTAGAATTGTTGGCTGCACAGAAGTACGTTATGAGTTACTCAACGTTAAAGCCAATTACATCTGTTATCAAATCAACAGTACTTAAACTGTATGTTCATATCAAAAGTTCAAATCAGGGCTTGAGTAATTTATGTCTAATAGGAAAGTTGGCAGATAAGAGAAGCGAAGGTCGACAGCCAAAGCGCTGACTTGATAATGTCCTCTGATAGACTAGACTTGACTTGATTTTTGTCTTTGAACTCTGTTATTGGTGTTCGGACTTTGCGGAAAAGAATAACCCGCGTCAAGCGGTTTAAGCGACCGATGGTGATCGTGAATCAGCGTTTCATTATTTTGAATGGAAAACCAACATTCTGCTTCAATCTGCACAGGGTTTCCACTTTAATCTTCTGGCCTCTTTTAGTGCTTTATTAAGCGTTTGCTTAGATGTGCCACAAGGCCGAAAATATGGAGCACTCAGCGAGGATCGAACTGTTTATTCAGTCGTAATTGATCTAGCGTGGCAAGCGAGCTAGTCTTTACCCCTCGTCTAAACGCCTGTTTCTGGTCTCTTTTATGTGGGGAGTTTCACTTTACATCTGTATAGGTACAGAAGTCGCCTATCTCTCTTTGGTGGAAATCAGTCTCGTGGGTCACGTAACAGGCGTTTAGTGACGAAAGCGGCAACCAAATTCAGTTTGTTTAGAGTTTAAACGAAAGGTTTTAGTGTACACCCCGTTTATGTCCCGGAAAGAGACTAAATCTCCCTCCCAAGTATCTTACAAGTCCATATTGCTGTTTCTCTTTAGGAATATATCTTTCTCTTATACATTTTAGATGCATCAAGGGTGGTCTTCTGTATTCCACTGTCTTCATCGCCGATTTCGAGTTTTGCATTATATCGATTCAAAGAGTAACCCCGACCTGTTTCCGGACGAGTAAGGACGTATCCTTGAAAACGTCGTGCTACGAACCTCGACATCGAAAAAAAAAGGAAGACATAGCTAGACGTTTAACCGTTCTTATCAAATTACATCCGTCTACTGCCGATATGCTAACGACCATCACCAAATACCTATACCAGACCCTCGATAAGTCCGGCAAAGCTCGAGCTGTTCCCCTGGATATCTCCAAAGCATTTGATAGGGTATGGCTCGCTGGCTTTCTTCACAAGCTCCAGCTTTATGGTATCACTGGACGCTTGATTAGTTTGATCCAATCTTTCCTATCAAACGGCATAATATAAGGTCGTCTTGAACGAGCATCTCTTCACACCCTACCACACGAACGCTGGTGTCCTACATGGCTCTATCCGAGACTCGGCGTTCTTACTGATCTTCATAAATGACGTGATCAAATCCCAAGTAGGCATCTACACTCATGACAACACCATTTACTCCCGCCTCAGTAAGAAATCTGGCAAGGTGGCCAGATATAACCTCGCTGCAGAACTTACGAACGATCTACACTCTGTGGTAGACCGGGGTAAGAAATGGCTTGTAAATTTTAATGCTTCTAAAAACAAAGCTGCTATCTGTCAACCACCACAGGCAGTCCATTCTACACCCCATAAGAATGGACTAAGACAGTCTCTCTGAAAGCAATACACTGCGCCTTCTCAGCTCCACCATCTTTTCCGACCTCAAGTAGAACCATTACACTGAATCGGAATCAATAGCTAAATCCACTGCTAGGAATATTGGGTCATTATGTCAGGTCATGACGTTTTTGTCCGCCTGAGTCCATCTTGCACATATACAAATCAACCATCCGACCATGCATTGAATATTGTTGTCTTATCTGGTCAGGCGCTCCTGCTATTCATCTCTGGGTTCTCGACAGGCTCCAAAAGAGAATCTGTAATGTGATCTATCCCGAACTGGCAGCTCTACACCAGCCACTTTCTCACCGACCAGATGTGACCTTCCTCTGTCTCTTCAAGAAGTATTTTCATGGTTTCTGCTCGGACAAGCTTAGCTGACTGACGCCCCCTCCACAAGAATTTACTCGAGCAACCAGACTAGCAACAAGGTCCTAACGTTTTACAGTTAAATCAATTAACTTCAACCACTTCTACTCTACTAGCTTCTTTTTTTCGCACTTCCCGTCGGTGGAACTCACTTCCGTATACTTGCTTCCCTAACGGCTACAATCTCCAGGAATATAAATGCGATATCAATTCCCATCGCTTATCTACTTGAGTTCAGTCCATCTCTTGTCCTTTCCCCATCACCCCGTGTATCTTTTTTCTTTTTACTCTCTCGCTCTAACCTCGCAAATGCCATCACACCAGTATTCCCATCCTTTACTTGCACTTTCTCTGACACCCCTGTAAACGGTTCGTCTTTCTCTTCGCTCTCCTCCTGCTTAAGCTTTCACTCTTCTCTTATGTAGGCGCACCAGTGGCGGTATCCCCTTGCTTGGGGTGAAATGGTTAAAAAAAGCATCAACCAATGAGAAAAAACTTTTTAGATTCCTCTCCTATATACTAGTGTCTTTTTCCCTCTTCCGGTTTCGATTCGAGTTATTTTCCTGGATTCTTAATTTAGTAAACTTGTCTCTTTCTTACATATTTTAATCCAGATGGGTCATATGCTTTTTTTTCATTGCTAATCCTATAATATCTTTAACGTCTTTAACTAATACTTACGCGTCTACCCAACCCAAATTGATCTACTACCTATACAAGTCTAACACTTAAAAGTTATAAAAGCGTTTCTAAGAAAAACTAAAATAAAAATTGTTCGTAATTCTTACTGTCCGATAAAACTTTAACTTTATACTTATCTGTTACGCTTAAGCAAACGAATTTTTTTAAATTCCATACGTGCACCTACATATGAATGCATTTACATGCACATATGTTCGGGCAACACATGCAAAAACTTATCTTTCTCCATTTACGTCGTCTTCATGAAAGCAGCTGTTGCAAAATTAACTGTTTATTTGAATTTCCTTCTTCTTTTTAGTGACTTAGCGATTAAAATGATTTTAAAGTTTTTTAAAAAAGGAAAAAACCCAAACTAATTACTTGAAACCGACATACACTCATATTTACTATATATTAATATTACTGGAAATAAATCTAACCAATTCATGCTAGTATTGACCCTCTCAAAACCATGATTAGTACAATATCTCTTTATATATAATAATTCAAGTCATTGAAATCACATTCAAAAGAAGTCTAAACATGGAAATGGAAAGGAACCATTAATAATCGGAGCCAAATGGCAATGAATAGACAAAAAGCTAAAAAAATAAAAAGTAAAGAAAACAAAAGTTTTTCTTCTCCCTTTTTCTTTTCTTTTTTTCTTCTTCTTTTTCCATACCCCTATGTATATTTTATTCTTTTCCCTTCTCTTCTCTCCGTTTTTTCCTTCCCATCTTTTCCATTTCCTTACTTTTTTCCTCTTAATACCCTTAATTATTCAATGGTTTCAATCACTTAAGCAAAATCTACTTAAAATCAGTTAAAACTTCATTGGTAATGTCCTTCAGTGCTCTAGCCCTCGCTGCCTCCACTATGCTTGTTGTCTGATACGATCCTATCCGGTACACCAAATCTTGCAAACAATTCATTTAGAAATTCTATTGTGCTCTTTGCTGTCTGCTATTTGTATCTGGACACTTCTGGCCATTTTGAAAAGCTGTTCACCTCAACAAAGTAGTAGTAACAGCCCTTCATAATCTATTTGTAGATTTGTAGGTTTTGGCCATGGGTTAAACTATATGGGTGGAGATCTTGCCACTAACTGATAATTCTTGCAATTCTTGATCAAGTTTTCAACGTTTTTATCCATTCCGTTCCAATACACGTAACTTCGCATAATCGCTTTCATACGTGAAATGCTCGGATGTTCCGTATGGAAACTTCGTAATATTCTTTTGGTTAATACTGCCAAGATGACTACCCGTTCACCGTACAAAAGTATTTCTTGACAAATTGAAAAAATATATTCCTTATTTTTTTTTCAATAAGTCTTTTTGTGAGGTAATTCTCTCACAGTGTTATACATAACACTGTTTTATTTCTGACTCACAAACCAATGAATTTATTATTGTTTTTTCCAGTAGTTCAATCATTCTCAAAATCAATCTCGATAATTCGTCTGCCAGCGCTATCTTTTTTGAAGGTAAATACTCTGTTTTAAAGGAATAGTTAAGTAAGATAGTCGCGCATCTTTGAAGTATGTTTGCAGTGTGCGTTGGAATACCTTTCTTCTAGCTAAAAATTGTCACCAACAGTCGCTTATCCGTTTGAACAATAAACTGTTTGCTTTGAATATATTTGTGAAATTATTTTACAGCAAAAACCGTTGCTAAACTATCTTTTTTGATTTGGGTGTATTTTTAATCCGCTGGTAGAAGCATCCTTGAAACGTGATAAACAGCTTTTAGTTTTCCATCATTTCCTTTATAAAGTAATACGGCTTCTAACCCAAAGTTTATAGCGTCAGTTAATACCTATATTTTCTTAATCAGATTGTAATGCGTTAATGATAGAAGAGAAATTAAAACCGTTTTCAATTTCTGAAATTCTCTCTTGCCTTCTACAAACCATATCCATTTTTCATCTTTTTCAACAATTTATTAAAGGATTCTCTGGGCTCGTTCATGTTAGGAATGTAGTTATTATAGTAGCTTGCTAATCCTGAGAACGCTTGTAAGGATATAATATTTGTTTATGCTGGCATGTTTTTATAGCACTTGCTCTGAAAGGATACGGCCTTTTGTCATCAATAATTTGACTTAAATAATTCATTATTGCTTGTAAGAACTGTCACTTTTCTATATTGAGCTTAAAACCGTAATCTTTCATTGTTTTAAACACCTTGTTCATGTGCTCCGCATATTCATTACGATCTATACTTTTAACACATCGTCAAGATATGCCATAGCGTAATCCAAACAGCTTAGCATCGTGTCCTTTGCTTGTTGAAAAATTGTGGGTGCTACTTTTACTCCGAATGGTAGTCTGTTAAACTTGTGCGTATTTATAGTTAACTAACAGCATAGCCCGGCGTTGCTCGGGTGTAATGAAAGCTTTAAAAATAATCCATGATCCTGAAGCTCAGACTCTTTGGACGTTGGCACGAAAGACTAAAAAGCAATAGTTGTTTCCAGTTAAAGCGAAATCGTAGACTGAAAGAAAAATGAATGGATGTAAGTCAAATTTTGATTCCCTGGTATCGATATCAAATAAGTTTTTTTCGTCATAAACTAAATTTTGAAGGCTAAATAAGTCCTCTGAGTAAATGGTATCATGGCTGAGATTAAGAACTACAATTATACCTACTTAGAGCCAAACACGAAGCAAAAACTAAAATAAAAGAGCTAAAAACAAATACAGATATACAGGCAGATAAACAGACACACACACAAACATCTTGCCTTATATATATATATATATATATATATATATATATATATATATATATATATTCAAGAAGTAGTAGGAGGATTTGAACAATTATTAAGTAAATCATCGAGCGATATATTCGACCTCAACAGAATGCAGAAAGCACTGGACGGTCGTTTCGTTCTATATTTGGGACTCATCAGCAGTGCGCATCGACTACCATGAATTGAAACCAGACAGTTTTGGTTATGAGGCTGAATTCGTGAGGAGCGGCGCACTTCATCGAGCTTAATTCGTTACCTCTTCGTCACCAGGGCCCGAGGTACAGTTGGTATAACATCAGCCTCATAACCAAAACTATCTGGGTTCGATTCCTGGTAGTGGATGCGCACTGCTGATGAGTCCCAAATATAGGACGAAACGGCCGTCCAGTGCTTTCTGCATTCTGTTGAGGTCGAATATATCGCTCGATGATTTACTTAATAATATATATATATATATATATATATATATTATCGATTTTATGCACTATTGTAATAACTGCAACCTTGAAACTTCTGAATATCGTTTCTTATGTCTTTGTCTATGAGTGTACAAATTTGATTAAAATCGAACCACTCCTTCTGTAACCGAATTTCTTCGATTATCGATTTTCGATATTTATTGGGGGGTACCTTGACACAAAACCTAGCTAAGAACACTCGCAGACGCTTATAGTACAACTGCGTAAATTATCAAGAAAATCTGTTTAGCCGTTTTGGAGTCTATAGGTAACGAGAACACGCTCACGTACACACACACAGAGAAAAAGTTCCATTTATAAATAAGTTTAGATATTTTTCCACACCATATTTCGTAATCTGTAAATATGTTTCTGACAAGTCTAATCTAGAAAGCATTTTTCCTTCATTTAGCTTTGCAAGTATATCTTATACAGAAGATTAAGTTTAATTATTTTGTTTCAGGCTTTCATTAAATCCTTTTGCGTAATCGGCGCAGAATAACGGTGTTATTATATTATGGATATAATAATACCCATTGTCTGAAGAAATTTAAGTGAGAGAATAAATAATTTTTCCGTAGTTCTCTCCCGTTACACATCTTTTTTGTAAGTCGAGTTGATGTGAATTTTGTTGGGTGGTGTAGTTTAGGCATTGATTTCGATGTCTTTAATTTCCTTCCGTATGTGTCTGGATTCTACAGTCTGAACTTAAATAAATTTAGTTATTACCTATGTTCGGTTTCTTCTTAAGGTTCTTTTTTTTTAGTTCACCCTAAGCAAGGAAATACAGTCATTAAGACACAGGAGGTTACCTGGTGCCGAAGAATTAGAAAACAGAAACATTACTCAGGAGCGATAGTAAAAGAAGAGAATCACAGGCCAACAATATTATTTGGTTTATTAGGTGAGACTGTTTCTGGGTTATATTAGGGTCCCTGAATTCGGGAAAAACTTTGGTTTTATTCAATTGGTTCTAGTTTTAAGTGTTGGTGAAATGCGTTTTCCGTTGAAACAATTCTGTACACAATCGTACTAACTGAATGATTACGAAACTGATGCATAAATATTTTAACAAGACCACATTTCTGATGCTTTTTGAGTATTAATTGATAATCAAACAATGTTGAAAACATGTGTGACTTTTATTTCAGATTTTGGATTGTATACGAATGATTAAAATATGATATTTACTTACAGAATGCTGCTATTTTAACAATGAACAAAAAAGAGCCAGGACATTTTCTAGTAGTATTCTTATTTGTTACAAAAGATTAATGGAAATTTATAAAATATGAATATGATTTCCAATCAAATTTGAGACCAAAAGTAAACTAATAAAATATATAATTTGAGCTATACAACATAATATTTTCCAAGCCCAAGCTGTCTTGTTAATTTTACTTTGCTTCATGTGAAGGAAGCTTCCCTTATATGAATTTCTTTTGCCCGTATTCTGAGCGCAATCACGCATAAAGTTCCAACAGCAATCGGGCATCATGTGGGCGTCCAATCATCCTTGGTACAGCTTCTCTCTAGTATTGATATGTTGGTGAAAACGTTCTCCCTGTTCTTCGCTTACATTACCAAGGTTTCCAGGAAACCTGTCTAAATTGCCAAATAGATAGTGGATTTTGATACTCATTGTTGATCCAAGAGCTCGTAAGTTTTTAACATCAGTTTGACTAGTTCCTGGGAGTTACCCACTTTCTTTTAGCACCGAAAGTCTTTCACAATTGCAACAAAAAGTCCACTTCAATTTCAATCATGTGAGAGACAAAATTTTAATCGTTATCTATCTCAATGGCTACATATATATCTATCTATTTATCGATCGATCACAATCTGTTCATACCTATCTATCACCGTATTTTCATATCTATCTATCTATCTATCTATCTATCTATCTATCTATCTCAGTTTGTGTAATGTCTATGTTCATACCTATCTATCTATCTATCTATCTATCTATCTATCTATCTATCTATCTATCTATCTATCTATTTAAGTTTGTTTCTATTTATCTATCTACCTAGCTAGCTAGCTAGCTAGCTACCTATTTAATTTTCTATCTATCAATCTGTTTGTCTCAATCTATAAATATCTATCAATCTGTCTGTCTGCAAAATAAGTATAAAATATACTGGTTGTATTAAGCGTAAAAGCATTACTTCAAATTCTCATGATTAAATTGACCAACAAATATTTTTGGATTGTATTAGGTTGAGACTGTAACTGGGTTAAATTTGGGTCGCTGAATTCGATAATATTTTTGTCCAGTTGGCTCTAGTTTTTAAGATATTGCTGAAATGCGTTTTCCATGTCCGCTAATCTGTACACAATGACAGTAATTGGATTAATGTGTTACTGGTGAATAACTATTTCAACAAACCACATTGATTGTGCTTTTTAGGCTATTAATTGGTAATCAAACAATATTAAATAAATGTGTCACTTTTATTTCAGTTTTTGGATTGTATACGAATAATTAAAGTATGATATTTACTCACAGCATGCTGCTATTTTAACAATGAACAAATAAGATCCATGTACATTTTCAGTAGTATTCTTATTTGTTTCCAAAGGTTAATGGAAATTTATAAAATATAAATATGATTTCCAGTCAAATTTGGGACCAAAATAAACTAACGAAACATTTAATTTAAGCCATGCAACATAATATCAGTCAAGTTCCATATCTGATACAGCTGAATAGATTGTAAGAACGGCTATAGTTATGCACAACAGTCATTCAAACCAAGAACTTATGTGCTGAAGAAATGTCCTAAGTTTTCCTAGGCGTTTGGTCTTTATAGCTTTTCGGAATTGCCTCAGTATGTTAGTATAGTACTCTCTATTAACATGATGGCCCTTTAGAAGATGGTCAATAAACAATGTTGGTAGTTGAGGATGGCTGTTATCATTGCATGAATTGTTTGTGTCTTTGGTTCAAAGTAATGAAACCAACACTCATCCTAGGTTAGGAAGCTTTAAGAAAAGCAGCTAGATCTTCCTATGTTAGATTTTCTGGTAATGTTATCTTCTTGGTCGGCCTTTGATGAGAAGTCAGGAGACGTGGCTTCAGTAAGAGAATATTTTGAAGGAGATTAAATGCATAATTGATATGTGCTGTAGTTTTCTTTTTATATCATATGCCCCGATATTCTTTATCAGACCTCGTATACATATATGTGTCTCTGTGTGTGTTCGTATCTCTGTGTGTTCGTATCTGTGTGTGTGAATTATTGATAAGTTCAATAAAGCAGAAGTAATATTTTTATGACTGGTAGAAATTTGATTTCTAAATCCGCCGCACATGTTTGATGGAATAAATATGTATGTGGTTAATTTCATTTTCATTTTTAATCGATAAACCGTGACATCAAAGGACTCTACCCTTGCGTTTTCGTTTTTTCCCACCCTTTTTCTCATTGACGAGCCGGAAAAAAATCTTAATTCTGAATGAGGAATTGATGTTGTCGGCTTCGACAACATCGACAAAAAAATGTGTACGGTTTCATTACTCCCAGAAGACGCAGATTTTTCGAATACTTGGGTCGGTAGATGTGAATAAATGAATATGCTGTTTAATAATAAAAATCAGAGCATCTACTCCAATATGAATATGTATAGTTATGTATTTCCTCGTGCTGCTAGATTGGCATCTTGGTCTCACTCTTTTACCGTTAAACGTTAAATGCAATCACCTCTTCTACTCTAATAGTTTCTTTTCTCGCACTTTCCGTTGGTGGAACTCTCTAACGTTTGCTTGCTTCTCTGATAGCTATAATCTTCAAAAGTTTTAATGCCACATCCATTGCAACCTTCTATTTAATTGATTCCCATCGATTTCTTATCTTTTCTTCCACATACCCTATACCTTGTTTTTTTTTTGTTTGTTTTTTTGTTTGTTTTTGTTTTTTCTCACAGTAACCCCCTCCGCACCAGTTTCGGTCCAGCCTTGCTTGGGCTAAAATCATTATATATATAACTTTTCCACTTAGACAGCGTTCAACAGCGTTTGCATGGAATTGTGAACGATGAACTATTTTCTTCCTTAAAACACTTTTCCCCAAACGAAATTATGCTGACATCACTTTACACAAGCGCTGCCAAACACGACGAAGTGTTACAAAATTGAGTTGCTTTATGGACGTAGGAGGAGGAAAGAGTTCTTTTTCTACGTGTCATGTTTCTTCAAGACGTAGGCGATCATGGCCTTCCACGTTTCCCTATCCCTGGTGGCTTTTATCACGCTTTCTCCTGTTACCCCATCAAAACCCTGCTCTGCCATCCACATGCTCAGGCCCATCAAATATGTAATCCGCTCTTTTCACCTGTCTCTCGTTCACTCTATCTGACCTGTTAGTATCAGATTCTCCAAGCCTTCCTTTCTCATCACATGTCCCAGGAACTTTAGCTGTCTTTTCCTAATGCTCAAAATTAATTTCCTTTTCGTTTCCATTCTTTCCAGAACCTCATAATTGCTCACATACTCAATATATGATATCCGCAGCATCCTTCTGTAGAACCACATTTCAGTTGCTTCAATGTTTCCCGTCATCTTTGATGATACTTTCCGGCATTTGCTGCCATATTGAAGAACAGGCATCACATAGCAATCCAGTACTCTGTTTCTAGTAAAATCTTCCTCTTTTAATACTCTGCTCAGCTTCTGGAATACGTTCTTTGTCATGCCAACTCGCCTTCGGATCTCAGTGTCGCACTTTCCATCTTCTGTTAGAACAATTCTCAAGTAGTTAAATTTTTCTACCTGCGTGATTTTAGTATTCCCAACCTGTAATTCGCATTTTAGTCTCCCCTGTTTGATGCTGACCATACATTCAGTTTTCTTGTAGTTTATTTGTAGTCCTTTCTTTTGACTTTCTTCATCTACCTTTTTAAGAGGTCTTGTGGTTTTCTTTCCTTGTCGGCTCTCAGCACTGTATCATCTGCATATTTTATGTTATTCAAATTGTGGCCGCCGATGACGAATCCTGCATAATTTCTAGTGTTCTCAGAATTATCTCGCTGTAAAAGTTGAAAGAGTTAATAAATGAATATTATGAGAATACATACAATTAGTAATACTTACCTGCCATTTTTTGGATGGTGGTGATGATCATCTCTTAGTTGCGTCAAATCCTCGAACTGAGTGCGGCTCCGTTATATCTCTGTTCGAAGACAAACCTGCATCTGCAAAAAAATATACTGAGAGGTTCCTGGTCCCGGGGAACTGTGCATCAAAGAGGTGGATCGGTGGTCGCCAGCGCGACCGGCAGTTGCGTAGATTCGGCAATTTTTGGCATTTGCCCTTTCGAGCGCGTCCGGGTTCCCCACTCGACGTTGTTTCATATCCATGTCAAGGTAGGAGGACGAGGTAAATATTCAAACAATTAATAATGACTGATCGAAAACTTGAAGAAACTAAGATTGTGATGATCGGCGAAGCAACCACTATGATATTTCTAGCCTTTCATAGAAGCTGTCAGAATGCAACCTCCTACTTACCATTGAAATACGAAATTAGTACTAATGGTTTCCCTCGAATTTATCGAACAGAAAGTCTTAGCTGTAAATGTCAAAGATGTTGGATCGAGTGAATGTAGCTCCTCGTAAAAATAGTAATTGAGTAATGATAGATTTTCAATGTTGTTTCTCTGCGGAAAAAAATGTTGTAGAGTGAAAAATAATCCATCAGATACAAAGCGAATGGAACCGATTTTTGAATAAGTTTAATAAAAGAAGATTACTCTATACACCTACAGTTACATATGACATTATTCTTCTTTATATTCCTTTCCCTTTCTATACGCTACGCTTTTCCTTTCCCTGTTCTTTTTGCAAGCTTACTTCCGGTTTCTTTACCTACAAATATACTCAAACAAATTTTTGAGGTTTTTCATAATATTAAAGATCACCGATGAAACGAATACAGTTCGCTGAAATGATCATACGATAATAAATTTTAAATTTATTATATGTAAAAAAAATACGTATTTGCTCTGAAAATAAATAATTTTATTTACATTAAGCCCTCTCGCTAGATCAGTTTTAATATTTAATTTTTAGCATTTAATATTTATAGGATTTCCTTTGTGATTTTACCATAAAGCCGCTTCCTTTTGGATATATATATATATATATATATATATATATATATATATATATATATATATATATATATATAAATTGAATCCTTTAATCAGCCGCAAATATTGTATCGTTCAATCTTATGAAATTAAATTCTGATCTTCAAGAAAGCTTTAGGTTCCCATCTCGCAATGCAATTTTCAATATTTTATTGATTAAATTATCGATTAAATTATTGATTAATTCGAAAAATGTGGCAGCTTACTGTCACCAAATATTTACATTCATTTAACATATTCTATCGCAGATTGTATTTCTCTCTCTCTCTCTCTCTCTCTCTCTCTCTCTCTCTCTCTCTCTCTCTCCTCTATTCAATTTTGAGGAGGACGAATATATTTCTCCATAGCTTTCTAGTTACTCTCAGTAAATAATTATTACGTTTGCTAGATTTTAATTTCTTTTCAGTTCCGTTTTATTTTTCTCATCTTGAAAATATCAGGCAGTTAAAAATAAATTTGGAGTACATTTCATGTGTCAAATCCTTTCAGGACTTGGGTGATCATGGTTTTCCACGACCTCATATCCTTTGCAGCTTTTGATAAGGCTTGTTTATCATCATTGTTTCTGCTCCTCGTGTTGCCATCCATTTACACAAGCTGTTTCTGTACATTACACGTTTTTCTTGCGTTAAATAACCCACAGAAGTTGATATGCCGTTTAACAAAACTCAAACTCTTCTGAGAGATGCAACGTGAGTCTTTACATCAATTTCGTAGTTGTGTGGCCGATATAATTATTTATGAAAATGGGTGTATCAAGAACGTAGGATATACATGCGTGTGTGTGAGTGTAGATGCTGCAAATGACCGAGAAGGAGAAAAGTTGCAGAAGTACCAACGGGCACACTTCAAAACATCAAACTCTTTTGGCCTTCTCAGAGTTCAAATGGAATTCATTTATCGACTTTCTTCACCTTGAAAATTCTCTTGAGACAGTCCGATATTATTGAAATGTTGACACCCATTTTCTGAGACATTTCTCTGATACTATGACGTGTGTTTTGTTCGACTTGTGCTTTTATATGTTGATTGTCAACTGCAGATGGTCATCCTCAACCACTTTGATCTCCTATCTCCACTAGAGAAATTCAGAATCCAACACCACATTGTCCGATCACAAATGGATCCTAAACTTCTAGTCTGTTAATTTTTCCAGCAGCAGGAAAAGCATTACAACCAAGCCTTAACTCACGCCAAAAATTATAAACGCATTTCTTCCTTTTTTCATGTTCAAGATGAGGCTTATAAGCTTTTAAATAAATTCTGACTTTCAGTTGAGTTCATCACATTCACTTTCGTGCAAATACCCTTGAGAAATGTACAGATGTACCTCTTTTCAACCAGCTATGAGCTAAATAACAAGACAGTCTCATTAGCCTTGATTGGTGACATGTCTAGAAAGAAAACTCCAAGGAGGGTTGTTTGAAAACTTACTGACAGACAGTGCACTGATCTTCTGTTTTAGTTTCTGCGTAAACTTTGTCAGTGGTGCACAAGCCTTCAAATGATATATGCAGGTAGTGTAGGTTTCAATTCTAGTACAAGCATCCTTAGTCTCTGCTAAGCTCTCATGCGACATAATTATATACATATATATATATATATATATATTAATGCAGGTTTCATTGAATAATATAGACAAGTTTTGTCTATTAATTTTGTGTAGGATCCGTTCATACCGTCTGATATACTTGATGGTGATGTCGTTAAAAGACAACAAAAAATCACAGTATTTGTTGAATTTTTTATCAGGTCTAAGCTTTCGGCTCACATAAGCCATTATCAAAGAGTAAATAATAACACACAGTAAACATAGAACATTTAAGCTATTAACAATAAAGATAATTGAATTGAAAATATAAGTCCATCCCTACCGTGGCGGATGGCCGAAGACAGTGACAAAATAGTGGTGTTGTGGTCCCTGGTCTGATTACAGACATTTGAGTACGTTATTTGAATAAGCAGAAACTAAAAATCCTCGAAGCACTCTACATTAAACAGTTTAAACCTGGTTTGAATACAATCAATTTCGATATTTCCAACAACGTACTCAAATGTCTGTAATCAGACCAGGGACCACAACACCACTATTTTGTCACTGTCTTCGGCCATCCGCCACGGTAGGGATGGACTTATATTTTCAATTCAATTATCTTTATTGTTAATAGCTTAAATGTTCTATGTTTACTGTGTGTTATTATTTACTCTTTGATAATGGCTTATGTGAGCCGAAAGCTTAGACCTGATAAAAAATTCAACAAATACTGTGATTTTTTGTTGTCTTTTAACGACATCACCATCAAGTATATCAGACGGTATGAACGGATCCTACACAAAATTAATAGACAAAACTTGTCTATATTATTCAATGAAACCTGCATTAATGAAAAAATGCTGCCAAAATATATATATATATATATATATATATATATATATATATAATAGCGAGCATAAAGATCAGAACGATGTTAAGAATAAGTCTAAATATGAAATAACTTTTTTATTTTAGAGCTTCAAAGCACATCTTATCGAGGACAAAAGGATATAAAGGGAAATTATATAATTCCAAAGTATAAAGCTCAATAAACTTATTTTGATAAAGGTATAAGAATAATTATATGACATTCGAAAAAAATAAATGATCAAATACATCAGAACGATTAAATAAATCCATGAAATTTAATAATTATTTTGCATTATTGAAAAATTTTTTAGAGTAAGAATACAAAATCGAGTATTTTACTAAATTACACCGGCTCTTTACTGGCTCTTGCATTGTAAACATGGCGAAAAAATTTGTGACGTCATTGGAACTTAGAAAACTGATAGTCAAGTTACGTAATGAAGATAAACTCTCGATTGTGGATATTTCAAAGAGTGTGGGGAAATCTAAAAGTGTTATTCAGAGTATTTTAAGAAAATTTGAAGAAACTGGCTTATGCGAATCCAAGGAACCACCTGGCAGGCATAGGAAAATTACTGCAGGGGAAAACAGATGGATTGGAAAAGAATAGAAAAAGAGCTAATACTAACCTTAGCATTAAAATATCAAGGCACACTATTTCCGAAGACTTAATGAAATAAATTTGAACGGTCGATTAGCCTCTACGAAGCCTTACATTTCTAAAAAGAAACAAATGAACCTATTAAATTTTGCCACTGAACACGTCATATAGACAGAAGAACAATAAGATTGTGTTCATTTCAGCGATTAGTCAAAGTTTAACCTGTTCGGTTGTGACACGAGAAGGTTCGTTCGACGCAGTCCTAAGAAAGATATTTGCCTCAGTGCACTAAAAGTAGTGTTAAATTTGGAAGAAGAAGTTTTATGGTGTTTAGCATTATTTTATCTGCTGGTACGGGATCTCTTGTTAGGCTACACGGTAAAATTAACGCAACTATATACAAAGAGGTATTGAAGAAACATGTCGTACCTAATTGGAGAACTGCAATTAATCAACCAGCTGTATTTATGCATGATAACGCTCCATGTCACACAGCGAAGTCTGTTAAGACATTTCTTTCAGAGGAGGATGTTATTGATATGGAGAGGCCTGCTAAAAACCCAGACATGAATCCTATTGAGAATGTTTCGAAGTTACTAAATGAATGAGCTAAGGAAGGAATCCAACAAACGTCGAAGAACTATAAAATAATTTGAAAGGAAAATGGGAGAAAATATCCGTTAATGAATGCAAGACATTAATTCGCACATGTAACAAAAGATGTCAAGCTGTTATTGAGAGTAAAGGTTTTTCACATCAAGTACTAATGAATGATGAACGCTATTTTCATTTGGATATAATGTATTCATTATAATAGTATGATTTTGTTAATCGTTCTGATGTTTTTGATCATCTATTTTTTCGAATGTTATAGAACTATTCCTATAACTTGTAATTCTAAATAAACAGTCCTACTAGTATTCAAGACAACACACAACAAAACATCTTAAACAGCCAAACCTGAACATTAGCAACACCTAAAACAACACCCCTTGAAAATATCTAAAAAAGTATCCGAATGTGGAATACGGCAAAACTTAAGGACGCTGGAAAAATTAATAAAATTTATTTTCCTTGCCTGACAAAGTTAATGAAAGATGCTTAAAAGAAAGTTTGCTGCCCATATATATATATATATATATATATATATATATATATATATATATATACTGTTAAATATAACAGGCTAAATATAACATATATATAACATTAAATATAACATATCTATTATGTTTAATCATGAGCCGTTCTAAACATCGTATTTGGGCTTTAATTTCAGGTGAAAATAAAGACAAAAATTTTACAACATTTGGATAATTTTTTAAGTTAATTCTAAGCTGTTGGCTCACATGAGCCATCTTCAGAGAGATTACAGGAACGTTAACATAAAGATTAAACATAACATTGCTAAGCAACGATAACAGTTACCAAATAGCAAATGCAGAACGGTTCATGATTAAACATAATAGACATTCATTGTCTGTTATATTTAACAATATATGTTCAGAAAATTATCTGCTGCCTCGATACACTATATATATATATTTCATAAATCACAAATCTAAATAAATTGGTATCGAAAACCGAAAAGAAATAATAATTTTAAATATAAAAATAAAAAAACAAGTAAAATAAATTTATCCAAATAAATAAATAAACCACTCCCGCAAAAAATAACCGTTAAAAAATGTCCACAATGCACCAGTGACGTGTTTATAAAAATAACCGAAAAAAAAACACATTTGGCCTGATAACTGCGCCTAGCATTAAACTTTCACCTCTGAGTGTTGACTTCAATGTTCACTTTTATATTTAGATACATTCTATCTCTGAAATGGAGCACTTTATCCTATAAATATAGCACACCTTAAAATTATATTTCTTCACACACACACACACACACACACACACACACACATATATATATATATATATATATATATATCTGCAGACAGATCTGTTTCGCTGTATCACAGCTCATCAGTACGGTTAGACTCCAATATATATATATATATATATAGTTTTTCATTCACACACATACTAATGTTACCGAAGTATAAACACACTTAGTTCTTCTATAGTTTAAATATGCTTAACACATGCATTACTTTCGCATACATACACTTTATTTTATTTTTTTAATCGTATCACCCCGAGCAAGACGGTAACGCCACTGATGTGCAGGGGGCTACGTAATAGTGAAATGATTGGTAAAGAGAAAGCCGGAAACCACATCCTAAAGTGTGAACCGGACGATAGATCTATCTACTCCAATTGAAAAAAAAAAAAAAGTGAGAAGATTGGAAAAGAGAAAGCTGGAAACCACATCCTAAACGGGGAACAAGGGATGAGCCTCTTAACCTGTTCAAAAGACGTGGGTGGAGTGTGAACCGGGCGATAGATAGATCTATCTACTCCTATTGAAAAAAAAGTGAGAAGATTGAAAAGGAGAAAGCCGGAAACCACATCCTAAACAGGGAACAAGGGATGAGCCTCTTAACCTGTTCAATAGACGTGGGTGGAAGCATCTATAGCTTTGATTACACGTGGCTTGCACATATAAACGGGCATATGTTTTTCTACACTAATAAATGATAATCTATTGCTTTATTACAAGTGACACGTATCTAATCAATGAAATCAAACGTAAATCAACATACTGTCTCTTTGCTGTTTTTAATAAAAAAAAACAACTTAAATCATTAATCTTTAAAAAAATCTTTGATTAAAGACAGGTTTTCATACCTGTCTTACTCATTCTATTTATACATATATATGTTGAAGAAAAGTGGAAAAGCTTTTTAATCGCAACGCCTTTCACTTTCAGATTGTAGGTTGGTATCTGAGGGTCAGAATGAAATAACAAAACTGCGAGTAGAATCTTCAGCCTCTAATTCCTCTTTAGGAAGAAATACATTAAAAGCACGTTCAGACTTCTCCAATATCCCAATTATTTCCTTCATAATGCCAAACACAAAGCCTAAAAAATCCACATTTTGCCTACTAAATTCATACACACTACCTGTAAAGCAATCAGAGTTATAGTTAGCACCAAACGAAATAGCAACAATAATAGGACAGACGCAGGAATATACAAAATAGACTGTATAAAATGCCCAATGATGTACATCAGCGAAACATTCAGAAATTTCAAAGAAGGTTATATTAACATTGCACAGATATACTATATAGCAACACTTTCAATGCACAAGTAGTTCAATGTAACACAGTTGGTTAATATTTCGACTCAATAAATGCCAGTCTGATCAGGAGAGAAACCGAAACCGATTGACAATACTCTAATCCTACAGTCAGTCTGTCACTTAAGTGCCATACGTGATACACGCTTTGGTCAACATGTCTCTTTCGATCCATGAATGACTAGGCAGAAGATTTTCCCGCAGTAATTGTCATTTCTTTCTGCTGTAGACTGGTTGCCAACCAAGGCTATAGAACCCAATCTGTCCTGCTATTCAATCCTTTTATTTATATCAGACAGTTAAGTTCCATACATAATACACGATTGGGTGATTATGTCTCTTTTGATTCATGACTGACTAGGCAGAAAATTTTCCCGCAATAAGTTGCCATTTCTTTCGCAGTAGACTCTTTGTCATCCAAGGCTACAGAGCATTTTCCTGCTATCCAGCCCATAGATGAATGAAAGAGAGGTGGATTAATACCTTTCGCTTAAGTGAATTCAACTGGAATTCAAACTGGCATTTCTCATTCCGGGACGATATCCATTGTAGATTCATGACGACTTCGAAGTTTCGTGAATGCTGCACATCTCAGAATATCCTAAAATAAACCTAAGATCAGGCTCAACCATCACCGATCATCACAAAAACAAAAGCAAGCCAATGCTGTATACAAATTATTAGAATAAATAACAGAGAACTAATTCCAAATCCAACAGACATTACTGGCTTTAATACAAAGCAAGCAGTTTTGTCTTTCATTCTGATAACACTTCATCCCAGAATTCAGAGAGTAATTAAAGTTATTGATATACATTATTGGATTGTCTTTCGGCTGTTGTCATTTTTTCTTAGAAATGAATGTTATTCTTATAATATCGAAAGATTGTTTCTTTTAAATAATTCCATAATGATGAAAGATTAATGGCTGTGAGTAAATGTTGAATTTTTGCATTTATATTTAACTAATGTATAATGTAGAGGTTCAGTATTAATAGAATATCGATTTTTCTATTCGAGTTTGGATAGTTGATTAGATTTTCATTAAATTTACAAAACCGATTTGTTTATACAGATTTTGAGGTGATTTATGTGTCGTGAAATACAACTGTTCAAAACATGAAAGAGAGAGAAATAGGCGTGTGAATAAGTGGTTAAATCGTTCGCTTTCCAACCTCGACCCATGTTCGAATTTCATCATGATAGATTTATCAGTGCAGTCACACATCCATTACCATTAGCGCGACCGTGTGTAAATAATATCTACCTGCTCATGATATGAATATCATACAAGTGTTAAACGCAGTTATCCCACCACTACACACGTTACACATTGAAAACAGACGAGCAACAAATGTACACGAATGACTAATGTAACCTAGTCTACATAGCAAGACAGTGTCATCTAACGTAAATTTTCTTTAGAGGCTCATCCCTTGTTCCCTGTTTAGGATGTGGTTTCCGGCTTTCTCTTTTCCAATCTTTTCACTTTTCTTTTTTGTTTATTTTTTTTTCAATTGGAGTAGATAGACTGAACTATCGCCCGCTTCACACTCCACCATGTCTATTGAACAGGTGTAGAGGCGCATCCCTTGTTCCCTGTTTAGGACGTGGTTTCCGGCTTTCTCTTTTTCAATCTATTCACTCTTACGTAACCCCCTGCACACCAGTGGCCTTACCGCCTTGCTCGGGGTGATATGATTAAAAAAAAATGTTAACTCAAAAACGAAATATCTGAGAACTTATATACATTTTGTCCTTGTTTTGGTGTGAGGAAGCCGCTCTAAAATTCTGTTACAGTATTTTTGATACATTATATATATATATATATATATATATATATATTGGATAAAAAAAATGACATGAATGACCAAAATACAGACTCCGAAATATTATTAATGCAGGATGAAAGATTCATAAAAAAAAATACAAGCCTTCGCTCAACAAAACGACATAAAAAACACACCGAAAAGCATGCAGACACACACGTGCATGCACACGCGCATACATGCATGCACACCGGGTTCAAGTGAAACAAAACGATCGTTCCTCTTTGCAGTTTGTATTGGCAATGAAATTTCCTAAACCCGTTTGCCGTTATTAACGCGCTCGTGAAGGAAGAAAAAACGTTATAGTTTGCTTGTCAACTTAACTATATAAACAAGGACTTGGCCCTCAGAAAAAAAAGGAACCCGATATGTAAAACCACAAATTTATTCGCCTGAAGAGAGTCATTCTTAGACTCGAAACACGTGTAGCGTCACAAATATTATGGACACTTAAAAAATCATAACATGTATAATATTTTTAAAAAATAATAAATATACACTTTAAATAAAACGTTCACGGCCACTCACACTTTTTATTCTATATCAATTTCTCTCGTTGGAACAACCCTATTTCCTTTTCTAATATATATATATATATATAGTAGAGTGCAATGGTCACCCTTGAGATATTAATAATTACAGTAATATAGAATTTTGTTTATAGATGAGAAAATAATCCGTGGTGATGTTTGTGCCCCGGGAATCTCTGCTTCGTCAGAATAATTAATAGAAAATGCCAACAAAATAGTGTTTATATACGACTTTGAAAAAATAGATAAAGAGTAAACTGTTTATTCCCGGGAGAGTTGAAATTGTGCTTTCAAAGAATGTCATGGAGACGGTTGGTGTGGTTGAGCTAGGGAGAGAAGTCAATAATCAAGTTGTATTCTCAACTACCCGCTTCTGTTTAAGCGCGTGTTTTGCGCGAACACAGGGAGAGATGATGATGATGAGTTGACAGAGTGTGTAGAGAAGCACCGGGAGACGAATCAAAGAGACGGGTCGACGAAAAGAAGCGAAAATACCGCCGCTAACATCTAAATACCGCTACTCCTACTACCAATAATATTATTACTGCCGTTTCTAATTCTGAGAACGGGAACGATCGAAGGTTTTAATAGTCGCGCTAAGAACAGACCAAAAAGGGTTAAACAAAGCCCGCGTCTCTCCTTTACCGAAATTATTCGAAGTACGCACGTATTATTTGGTTATTGTTCATATACAAGAGATATTCAACTTTCTGCAAGAGAATTGTGTGTGTGTGTGTGATATATAAAAAACTTTTGGCCTTCCAAAATCGCATCGACTTGGTTATATTTATTGCTTCTTTAACCCGAATCTCACCCGACGAAGCCTCCGTGTCTCTAGGATCCGATGACCGCTCTCCAGAATCAAAAACAACACAACATGGCTGGAGAATGGCATCGAATTGTACATTGAAAACGGGAGACTTGTGTCTAACCTGTAATAGTAGAACATATCGAACCAACGGCCGGTCTGGTGGAGTGCGTCTGTCCAGTGGGCTGAGGATACAGTGTTGCACACACACACACACACACACACACACACACACACACATATATATATGTATATGTGTGTGTGTGTGTGTGTGTGTGTGAGGTAGATAAATTGTCGTCTAAATTATGCAAAAATGAAAATAAAACTGACAAATCGTTTTAAAAGTTATATTTACCAAAATTACACAACAATATCTTGAAATACTAAATTTATTCAATAAAATCGCCATTGATTTTAAGCACGGCCTCCTAACGACTTGGGAATCTCCTGCATCTCTTCTAGACGGTCTCCTTGTTGGTGAATGCTGCTATAATCATTCCCTTCAGTTCGTCTTTGATGTTCCAAGAAGTTTTGTTGGTCAACTTCACCCGACACATAAAACTGAGTTGCAGTCTGGGGCGTTAGGTGGCCAGATGTAAGAGATCATGTGACTATAGGAATTGTCAGGCTGCCATGACTGTGTTCTCCTGCTTGTGTGACATGGAGCAAATGGCTGTTGCCAGGCATAGGGTCTTCCAGTAGTCACTCAATTAACCCAGGGTAGCACTACCTCCTCAGGATACTTGAGACCCAATACGTACATTTCAAAATGTTTTGATTGGTACTCCCGACGCGAATGCCAAGCAGTACAGCATTTAGTTTCCAACTTTATGGTAGAGTGAATTGTGCCATGCTGCTCCTTTTTTCACAAACAATGCCCTACTGATCCTACTATACTGTCAGTCAGTCAGTTAAGTGCCATACGTGATACACGCTTGGGCGATCATGTCTCGAAAGAGACATGACTGACTGGGCAGAAGATTATCCCGCAGTAGGTTGCCATTGCTTTCTTCGGTAGAATGGTTGCCGACCAAGGCTATAGAACCCAATAATTTCATCAAAATCGATTTGTCAAAAAGGTGACATCTCGATGTTATTGCCGTTGGGAAGGCAATGTCAGCGTGCAGCACTTTTTGAAAGTACCCGAAAAATCATGCCACGGGTTGATCTAAGCTTTGTGAGTGAAATTGGGTAGCCGAAACAATTTGAAAGCTGTTGATGGATGTGATAGCATAAAGTGATAAGTCTCATGATATATATATATATATATATATATATATATATATATATATATATACATTTAACGGTAATGTTACCTACTCTCTCTCTCTCTCTCTCTCTCTCTCTCTCTCTCTCTCTCTCAGCCACGCGCCGATAGCTTAGTATTAGGCACTTCAATTGACATCAAATGGGTCGAATCTCGATCCTAGCTGGAAGTAAGTGGATATGTAGCCACACTGATGAGTTGTGATACAGCGAAACTGACTCGTGTGTGGATGACTATATATATATATATATATATATATATATATATATAAAGAGGATGTTACAATGGTTTCAACGAGAAAAAAGTATTTATTTTAAATAAATCGAGAAGTCGCAAGTGTTCTTTCGTACAATGTATTGTATTTTATTATTTATATTCTGCTACACGTGTTTCTGATCTCGCAAACTTCATCAGACAGAGAGCAGTTGTTTTCACATATGCGGAAACAACCACTTTGTGGCTGATGAAGTTAGCGAGATCAGAAACACGTGTAGCAGACTATAAATAATAAAATACAATACATTTTACAAAAGAGCATTTGCGGATTCTCGTTTTGTTTAATATATTTTTTTTTCGTATTTAAATATAAACAATTACTTGTATATAAGGTCGTTATGTACAAGGTTTTTGTTGTTGTTTTGTTTTGTTGTCTCATACGAGCATTGACTTGTGTATGGGAGCAGCGAAAGAGAGACACATATCTAAAATGTAAGTTCAAACTTCAAGCGACCCGGACATTGTCCACTTTCTCTTTCTCCTTATCTATTTCAACAATTACTACTACAAACATTTTGTACGAACTCTACCCTTAACTTCTTAATGTTTCTAATTGTACATTAACTCCTACAACTTATGTTAGCCTTTCTCTTTAATAAATTTCTGTTTTAACATTCAAAATGTATATTTTATTATTCCACTCTTCTACACCAATCCACACATTCCAACTTGCCGACAACCAACCTTCTGATGATTATAACTCTGTATAAATCCTGTAAGCTGTAGGGAGTTCGGTTAAGTCCGACACAAGGCCGAATCAAAGGAACATCAACCCGCTCTCTACGGCTAGAGATTTAAAACTTCTTTATTGAACAAAGACCCCCTTAAAGTTCTAAACCTGGTATGGGCAAACTTTTTCAAGCAGTGAGTCGCATAATATATGGCTCACCAAAAGAGATTTTAAAAAATGATTATTATAAAAAAAATAATGTTTTAAAGAGATCCAAGATAATTTTTACGTATGCGTGTGTAGTCGTACCTGCATAACGAATTTAGTCTGATGAAGTCCTAAAGGATGAAACGCGTCGCAAGTAAAATTTTCCACTTTCACAATACAGGAAAATACTTGTTCAAAACACTAATACAGTACACCACAAAAATAATAAAAACTCTAAATCCTCGCGGCCCTCTAACATTTATTATGAACATATATATATATATATATATATATATATATATATGATGTGTCTAGCCACACTGATGAGCTGTGATACAGCGAAACAGGCTTGTATGCCGATGACTTATACATTATGCTCTCATTATGATTAAGCACTCTGGAGAAGAAAATTTTAAAAACATTTTCCACTTCTGCGATATATGCGTTACTCTTCAGAAATGAATTGAGTTCTTTCGGTGACTGGCGTGTGTATATACTGCTTATATACAACACGTTAAAATTTTCTTTCTCTGATTCCATACACCTAAGGCTTAGGGAGTAGCGACTCCGACTGACACCAAATCGGTCGATTTTCGATCCCGGCCAGAAGCAAGTGGATGTGTCTATCACACTGATGAGCTGTGATACAGCGAAACAGCCTTTTATGAATGACTTATATATATATATATATATATATATATATATATATATATATATATGATGTGTCTAGCCACACTGATGAGCTGTGATACAACGAAACAGACATGTATGGATGACTAATATATATTCGTTAGAATTTTCTGTGTTGCTCAGTACTACAATGCTGCACTAAAAGACAGAGACTATAAATCCAGTGACATTAAATATAAGCAAATAAATAATAATACTAAGCAAAATAGAAACAAAATATATTTTATACACACCACATTTAACCAAATGTTTAGTACTAACTTAGGCAATAAATTCCTTAATTCAGAAACACTTCCCAGCTAATAAACCCCCTTTGTAAAAATTTTAATAAGAATACACTGAAACTTAGTTATAGCTGCACAGATAACCTAGAAATAATAAAAAAAAGGCAACAATAAAATCCTAAAACAATATAACGGGATTAGCACTAAAGAGTATTCTATTATAAATAATAATACTAATACTTGCAATTGTCGTCACCCAAACGAACACCCTCTTCAAAATAGATGTCTCACAAAATCCACAGTATACCAAGTTACTATTTCTATCACAGAAAATTCCACTATTATCAAATATAACATTGGAAGTACTAAAATCACTTTCAAGTCGTGATTGTAGAAGCAAAAGTAAAACTTATAGTAACTCAACTTCACTTTCTAAATGCTAATAGCAAATAAAAAATTAAAATGAAGAACCCACAGTAAAATAGAACATTAAAAAAAAGTTAGAATACGTAAATCGTTACCTGAAAAATGTTATCTTTGCTTACAAGGAAAAATACAAATAATTAAATTTCCTAAAAAATAATTTATTCAACCAACTACTTAATACCAAATAATTAAATTCCCAAAAACTAATTTATTAAACCAGCTACTTACGACCACCATAATATAATTCACACTCTTAAATATATATATCTCAAACCATTCACTATATCCTATGCTATATAATCCTACCCCTATTATTAATTATATATACCTCCAAACTAAATTAATGATTACATTGCAGTTTACCTTTACTTTATCTACTAATTAAATTTTAAGTCGACTAATCCTTCCTCAAATAATTAAAATCATGGCTTTATGTCTATTTCTGTCGAGCAAGTTATGAGCCAGTCTTACTGGAATATGTACGACTGGAGCCTGTGTGACTGGGGTCGGTATGATTTGAGCCAATATGATATGAGCCAGTATGATATGAGCCAGTATGATTTAACCAAGTTTAAGTGTAACTAGTATCATCTGAGCCAGCATTACAGAAGCCTGTATGACTTTAGCCACTATGACTTGCGTCTGTATGATTTGAGCCAGTATTACTTAAACCAGTATGATTTGACGCATTATAACTGGAGCCAGTATGATTTTTGCCAGTACGATTTTAGCAGATGTAAGTACGCCGCAAAGACTTGAGAGAGATGCTCGACAACCTAGAAAAGAATCAGAGTAATCAAGAGACTCTACTGTTATCAAGCCGTCTGCATACGGACAGGAAACGTGTTCAAAAATAGAAAGGGTGTAAAACAAGGATGTGCCTTCTCACCAGATCTATTCAACTTATACAGCGAGATAATTCTAAGAGCCCTAGAAGTCATGCTAATGTTTGTCATTGGTGGCCCCAAGCTGAACAATATAAAACACGCAGATGATACGGTGCTAATAGCAGACACGGAAAAGAAACTACAAGACCATTTACAAAATGTAGCTAAAGAAAGCGGAAAGAAAGGACTACATATAAACTACAAGATAACTGAATGCATGGTCATCAGTGAAAGAAGAGCCTAAAATGTCAACTACAGACTGGGAATACTAAAACCAAACAAGTACAAAATTTCAATACCTGGGAAGTGTTTTAACAGAAAACAAAACGTACGAAGCAGCAAATACTGGACAATCTTATCGAAGATAAAGGAAAAACTTGAAGAAACCGAAATGTGTTTCTATAGAAGGATGCTAAAGATACCATGGGCCAAACATTTGAGCAACAATGAAGTTTTGTAGAGTTTTGTAAACGAAAAGAAAACTAATACTTAGCATCAGGAAAAGACAACTGAAGTTCCTGGGACGTGTAATGAGGAAGCAGAGGTTAGAAATTCTGATACGCATGGGTCAGATAGGGGAAAAGAAAGACAAGGAAAAGCAACGGAGGGGTAGCAGAAGAAAGCGTGTTGAGACTAGGGATAGGGAGATATGGAGGGGTGTGATCGTCTACGTCCTGAAGGGATACGGCACATAGAAAAAGAAGAAGTCACAAACAGATTCACTTGTTCGTTCAAACCAAATAACTACCCAAATAAAATAATTTCGTTTCAAATTTCCCGAGAGTACAAAAACAGAAATATCTGGGAAGTGGTCTACAGGAGGACACACAATGTGACACTGAGATATGAAGATGCATTGGGATACTAAAAATCTAAGTAGAGTATTAAGAGACAGAAAAAGGTTGTTAAAAACAAAGAAAAGACTACTGAACTGTTATGTCAAATCAGTTCAATATAGCAGTGAATGCTGGAGATGACGTTCAAAAGCTAAACAAATTATTAACAGGAAAATTTCGTTAGAAACAAAGAAATAAATACTAAAATATTATGTAATATAAGATCTCCTATATGGCAGTGAACGCTGAAGATGACTTCCAAAAGATAAGCAAAGTATTAAGAAACAGAAAAATGTGTTAGAAACAAAGACAAAAGTACTGAATTGTAATGTCACACTGGGCGTCTTGTATAACAGTAAATGCCAAACAATCTCATCACAGATGAAGAAGAAACTTGAAGCAGCAGAAATCTTATTTTACAGAAGGATGTTGAAAATTCCATGAACTGACAATGTGAGCAACGGCAAAATTGTAGAGAAAATTGGAACCAAAACGACACTTATATTTCATATGATACATAGTGAAAGAAAGGTTTGGAGAATTTGACACTCAAATAATATATTGAAAGAAAGAGAACTCCCTTCCACAAGTCTGCTTTCCCGACAGTTACAATCTCCAGGTGTTTAAATGCAGGGTCAATAGACACCTCCTATCACACTAACTCCCAACTATTCTCACAACACTCTCATCTACCCAACCCTCATTCTCGGTATCCTTACCCGCCTATCACCCACCCTCTGTCATTTCCTATATTTAATCAGCCTTTCTCCACTCTACGTAGCCCCCTGCACAGTAGTGGCAGTGACATGCCTTGCTCGGGGTGAAACGCTTATAAAAAAAAAAAAAAAAAAGGTAAAGCTACAAAAAGCAACAAATTAAAGAAGGCCATGATCATTAACGTCCTGAAGGGAAATAGCAGGTAAAGTATACTCGAAAATGGATGATAAAGATAAATAGGATGAAAATGAGTGAACAGAACTATTTAGGAGCTGTCAGTGCTTGTGCTAGCACGAGATCACAAGTCATCGTGACCTAGAATTCGCATTCGTTATTACAATTAGATCACAAAAAAGCGGAAATTACATGACTCAAATTTATTTTTAAAACATATATATGTCCTGTTAAGCCAGTTTCAAAACATATTTGACGCCCATTGAAAAATAACATCACGCCACACTTCTACAACCACGTGCTTTTAGTTTATCAAACTTGTCAAATATGTTAACTCTTGTTTTGTCGCCAAACAAAAGGGTAGCTGGGTCTCAACGGACTAAGACGAACAAAATGAAAATAACTCTTCAACACTGCATTGCAAAAAAAACTATCACACACACACACACACACGCACACACACTCTCTCTCTCTCTCTCTCTCTCTCTCTCTCTCTCTCTCTCTTCGTTCCTTCATTCTGAAATTGTCTCTTTCCTCCTCCTCCTCCTCCTCCTCCTCCTCCTCCTCCTCCTACCTCTCTCAACTCACAAGTAAGTTTCGGATAAACACATTGCACTGACGTTAATAAACATTGATTTCGGGACATTTATAGAGCGACAATGAGACGCTTGGTGGAACTTATTAACTTTGAACAACAAAAGAAAACGGTGCCTGACAAACAAATAAACATGATAAATATAAAGTTCCTCTGTTATTAGATTTGCACTGTTCGCTCCTTAGCACAACTACTGTCTTCTACCCACTGACAATCCATTTTTCCTTATTTTCAATGTATTTATTTGATAAAATCATTTGCAATATATTTTATTATATTAAATTCATTGGAAACACATTTATATTATTCATATAAAAATAATCTTTTCTATCAGTAATGCATGCCTTCATTCCAGAATAACAGACAATCTATCCTTTACTGATTGTTGGATGCATTTCTATAAAAATGGCGAAGTTGGTGCGTGTGGTGTGGGTTATCTCGAAAGCATTTAAATAGATTTGACTTGTAAAATGAAAATCAACATTAATGGCCACACATTTAGATCATTTTGCATTAGTGCAAGTTTTCCTCCAGGGCTCTGTCTTGGTGGGATTCGAACCCTGGTCTCACAGCCAGAAAGCGTACCTTCTAACCACTCGATCACACACACTCGCACACACACACATGCACAACCCGACGCAGAAAAGTATGTATATACATGTATAGGTGTATGATTTGAATATATGGATCGAAATCCGGCAAGATGAAAGTTGTATGTTTGTGTGTTCACATAATACGTGTGTGTATGTATGTGGGGGTGCGTGTGTTTGTGTTCTTTCTAAGCTGAAAAAGCCGAAGTTAACATACGTCACGTTGGCGAAATGGGTCGTTTACAAACTTTTCAAATTTATATATATATATATATATATATATATATATATATATATAGTGTTCACTAGTGATAAAGTTCAATGCCAAAGTTTTTGTTTTTTCAGTAGCTTTACAGATGAAATCTGTTTTGTTAAGGAGATTTTTTATCGTAAAGTGCTCGATATCGGGGTGGAGATAGGGCGTTAATAAGCACAAAGATCCTATCACTTTAACTAAGCAGATTCATAACAACTTCGAAATTGTGATGTTGTCACTCGTCGGCAAATCAGCCTAACGGGTGAAAACATCATACCGGTGTCCTCACGAAACTTTGAAGTCGTCATGAACCTGTTCAATTAGTATGACGAACTCTGTGTGCTCTCTCTCTCTCTATATATATATATATGTGTGTGTGTGTGTGTGTGTGTGTGTGTCCTCTTTACTTCGTAAAAACTTTGCCAATAAAAGGACGTGAATTTTTTATCAATTTTCTTTCCAAAAATGACGTTTATTACCATCATTGCTAACTAACTCATGAGACATTGTTCGTTCAATGTCGAAACAAAGTGTACACTTTTGTAGTAGATTACAGTTTGTACATGTTCTAAAGTATAAGTTATAATATATATATATATATATATATATATATATATATATATATATATAAAGAGAGAGAGAGCGGGGTGGGGGTATAGATGTATCCGGCTTTATTATAAAATAGCAGCATAATTTTTGTTTTATTTATATGTTCTGAGTTCCACCTATTTTTTTTAATCGTTATCACCCCAAGCAAGGTAGTAAGGCCACTAAAACGCAAGGAGTTGAGAGGGTGCGGAAGAATTTGGAACTTGATACATTAATAATGAGGGAAAAGGGGAAAAAATTAAGTAGATCGCGAATAACATTGCATTTAAATATTTGCAGATTGAAATCAGCTGAATAGCATGAAACCAGCAAAAAGACCTAAAAAAGAAACGGTTAGCATTATGATTGCAACTAACCATCTCAACTGTAAAATAAAGAGATATTGATGCCAATCTATTACTGCATTTAAATTCATTAAATGCCAGAGAGAATAGCTCGTCCGAACAAATACCATGAAAGTATTTTTTAAAAAGGGCAAAGAGGCAAAAGATTTCGAGATGTCCAATGATACAGGCTAAGCATCGCCATTTTTATCTAGAGCATAATAGAACTTTTCTGCAATTATCGTCGGCACATCGACCTGGAGAAACAAAAGCCATATTATTTGTCTCCTACACTGAGAGATAAAGAACCGATTCAGCATTGATTAGGGCTAGTTGAAGTTTGCCAAAAAGAGTTTGAAGGCTAATAGGGCGATAGATATAAGGGTCGGAAAGCTCACCAGAGTTCTTAAAAACTGGAACAAAAGATGATGATTTCCAGCAGGCAGAAAAGCAAGAGGCAGCGTGTCATTTATTATATAGTTTTGAAATAACAGGAGCCAGTTCGGGAGAACACTTCTTCTTGACATAATACCATCTGGTTCACATGTTTTGTGGGGATCTAGTTTAGAAATGATAGCGGGAACCATGGAAGGATTTATATGCATATCACTCAACAGAGACTGAGTACTAAGTAGGAAGTTAGACAGAGATACTTCGGATGAATCAATTATAGAGTGTGAGGAAAATTTACGAGCAAAGCATTCAGGATCTTAACACCACAACTTGATTGTAGAGAGAGGTAACAGAGACTCTGTACTTGTTTAATATCATATTATAAAGTTGTCAGTAATCACGGAAGCCAAAGTTGTTTGAGGCTATGAGGTGTCTCATTTTCTCGGCAAACAGGGATTTTTTGAGGATTTGCTTACATTTATTGCGAGCAGAAATGTACAGACACCTGTTATGACTAAATTTGTTACACTAGTGTTGTGGATTCTGGTTGAGAAACCACACAAAATAAATAATAACAAAAGCAGATATGGAGATAGAAAATGTAAGTTATATTGAACTGGAACATGGGTTAGTTAATTCAGGAATACTAGGAATACTATTAGTAGAATCAATATATACAATCTTGTAGTGAAGAGGTATGTCTGGGTAATGAGTTTATATCCAAAATGGCTCCAACTTAATATACACCAAATTACGGGCCAACTGACTCCTTACTATCTCAGTGACAACCACTATATTTAGTTGTCCCTCCCACTAGGGGCAACATGTGACACATAGTCAGTTTATGAGTGGGAATTTCCGGGCTATATGACCCGGCCAAAAAATACCTGTCTATTTTTCCCCAGTCGTGCTTCTGCCGAAGGGCAGAAGCACGACTGGGTTATTGCTCTCTGCTCGGTAGCAGAGAGCGCCCTCTACTCGAAGGCAAAGAGCTGACAGTGAGAGATGTAGTCGCCACGAGTTGGCGACCACTGCCGTTCTCTGTATAGGCAAAATTATATGTACACATCAGGTGAGTCCATTCTTGTATCAAAAAGGGGTGATCCCTAACAACTAGTATAGCCAAAAATAGTGGTTCCTGTGTGCTGTAATGGCAGAGCATGCTAGTGTAGAGCATGAAGAAGAATGAGGTTTCACCTGGTATTTTCTAGAAGGAATGATAACTTCCATGCCAGCTTTGATCCAAGAAGAAACCTCAGGGGCGCAATTTTCAGTTAGGAGGTCGAAGATCTCAGTCCATGATGAGGGAGGTATTCACGAAGAAAATCATGGAGTGAATCCTAGTCAGCATGCTGCTTGCGGAAATAGTTCTCATGGATATCGGGTCCCTGCTTAATAGATGATTAGAACAAAATATCAACTGCTACCACAGAGTGATCAGAGTTACCAAGGGGGCAGTATTGTGAAGCTCGGCAAGAGCAAAAAGAAAAACCAGTTAAGAAAAAAAACAAGTAAAAAAGTGTGTTGCACGGTTTTATTAGGGAAACGAGATGGGAAGTCTACTATTTGTTTCGGGTTTGGGGTAATGAAAAATTTTAATGTCTGAATATCGGCAGCATCAGTACGCTTAAAATGTTTCAGCCACGTGCCATGGTGAACATTAAAGTCACCAAAAACTGTGATGTTCGCAGATGGATAGAGTGACAGTAAATTTTCTATACAGTCAGCTATTATATATAATATATTGCAGTCTTGAGAAGATGGAGTGATTATAGAAAAAGAGATTAGTAATGAGAGACGGAAACACATGAAGGAATACTGGAGTCCTCGAGATACAAATACTTGGCCATCGGAATCAAAACTTAATTGGTAGCAATGGAAGAGTTTCAGTGAGTTTTACAGAAGGTGAAGATATCTTGCAAAAGTTGGAACAGATACCACAAATAATAGTGAAAAGATGGCTATAGGGTAAGTTTTTTTCTGTTTATTTACCGGTTTAGTCGTATTTCTTTTTGTTGTGGTGTTCTGCCTCTAAAGAGTCTAATGTTGGACTCTTACGCCTACTATAGAATTAGTAGAAAAGAGGCCTTGGGGAACAGTTGAATAGATTGAACGCTGGACAACCGACACACGCACTAGTCGTATAACACTGTTCTGTTGTATTTACTTTTAAATATACAATATTTCTATAACACATGTTTTTTATTATTTCTTAAACCTTTCACTTGGTCACAATAGTTTTCCATGAGGTTCGATTTGGGAAACGAGAGAATAGACCAGTATATTTGTTACTATCTCTCGTCAATGGCAATATAAATCAGCCAGTTTAATCTCTAAAGCAATAGCATGCTAGGATTACCATTCAGGCCAACATTTTTTTTTTTTACCCGATTTTACATTTTTACATATGTAAATATTCTTGGCCAAAGAATCTTGGAAAAAAAACTCTATCTAAAAAAATTGTGACACGGAGAAAGAGCTCCCATTAAATGTAATATTAGGAATTAACAATAAATTAGTTCGCAAATATAAGAGAAAATTTCAAACAGTGAAGAAAAAAACAAGAAAAAATAATGCCGAAATACGATGGCATAGAAAAATGAAAAGCATATACATTAAGACAGGCGAAGTCATTCTTCTGGTAGGTTTATTAAACGAATATTAAAGCAAGAAGGATTTTAACTAGGCCAGCTTTTGTAGGTGGAGTGACAATATTTTTTTAATCATTTCATCCCAAGCAAGGTGTTAACGCCACTGATATGCAGGGGCGTTACATAAGAGAGTTAAATTATTAGGTAGTAGAAGAGTAAAGACAAAAGTTAACCAGCTATAGTGGGCGAAAGAGAAAGATGTGAAGACAGTTGAAAAGATAGAAAGAAAAGAAAAGAACAAGATACACGGAGTGATGTAGAAAGGGCTGGAATTAAGTGGATAGGAGATGGGAATTGACTTTGCATTTAAATTCCTGGAGATTGTAGCCGTCAGGAAAGCAAGTATATGAAAGGGAGTTCCACAGGCGGGAAGCGCGAGAAAAGAAGCTGATGGATTAGAGTTGTCGCCTGCATTTGGTTGATCTAACTGTAAAAAGTTGAGAACTTGTTGCCAGTCTGGTTGCCCGAGTAAATTTTTGTGGAGGATGTCACCAGTGATCCAAGTTCATCAGAGCAGAAACCATGAAAATATTTATAGAATAGACAGAAGGAAGTCAAATTCCGGCGATGAGAAAGTGGTTGAAGTCGAGCTGCCATGTCAGAACCAATCACATTACAAATTCTCCTCTGGATCCTGTCGAGAATATTGAGATGAATAGCAGGGGCGCCTGACCAGATATGACAACAGTATTCCATGCACGGTCGGATGGTTGATTTGTATATCTGCAAAAGGGATTCAGGCAGAAAAAAATTCCTGGCCCGACACAGTGACCCAACATTCTTAGCAGTGGATTTAGCTATTGATTCAATGTAATTGTTTCATTTGAGGTCGGAAGATAGGGAAAGGCCGAGGAGGCGCATTGTATTGTTTTCAGAGAGACTTGATTGGTCCATGCTTATGGGTGGCAGGAGAAATTGCCTGTGATAGTTGACAGATAGGAGTTTCGTTTTAGTTAAGTCTCTGGTGCAACAGCATGCAGGAACTGCCATTCTGGCCATCCACCTTATAATCAGTGTCGGTATGTACTAACACGAAACCCACAACAGGGTGTATGCTTCGGGCCTCAAGCAGTGCTTCAAGATCTTTGCTGTCCTATCAACAAAATCCGTGAATTAGTTTTTTCTAATGTTAAATCTCGAAAGCACTAAAGAGTGGGAGGGATGTCTTATAAAAAAAGCGTAACTCGAACAGTAACGAATAATGCTCGGTCAATGAATAATTCCCATATTTGAGATTAATAGAACAGATACTACACGTTGATTGCAGCCCTAGGTCCAGAATTAGTATTGTATTTAATGTGACACGAAGTCGAGGTTTCATGTGAGAAGGCTAAACGCATGTGAGCGGGGAATAGCCAAAGATTGCCCGGGCTTTGCGACCACCGATCCATCCCTTTGGCACAATGGGATGGTGTCACCTCGGTACACGCTTCCCTAGGACCAGGCATCACTCAAATGCATGTTTGTCTTCGGACAGAGATACAACGAATTCGCGCTCTGGACTGAGACGCAACTGGAAGATGATAATCCCCACCAGACAAAAAATGGCAGGATTAGTATTAGAAATAAAGAGAATAGTTATTAAACGTTGTAGTTACTCTAATTCCACAATACCAGTATATTGTACTTCTGTTTCATTCATGAACTGTAATCTTCATAAACGCGTCTACATGCAGAATAGTGTTCTTTGTAACGTATACTATGTCAAAATCGAATGCCATGATTTTTCTTGCTCGTCTTAAAATCCTTGACGATGTTACTTTTGGCAATTCTTTTCTTGGGTTAAATATGAATTCCAGTAGATTGCTATTCGATTTTAATAAGAATTTTTCCTATCAAAATTTTCTGTGCCCTTTCTATGCTCCATACAATTGCTAGAGCTTCTTTTTCAATATTCGAGTAGGTAGTTTCTTCTTACGTTAATTTTCTTGATATGTACATGATTGGATGTTCTTCTTGGGATAAAACAGCAGTAATCGCCTTTTCACTTGCGTCCGTGGTTAACGTTATTTCTTTTGTGAAGCAAAAACTTTTATTGTTTGTTTTTCTCCTCAGAAAATTCACTAGTCTTTCAAAAGCCACTGTTTGATTTTATGTCCAGTCAAATTCATTGTTTTTTGTTTTTTTGTTTGTTTGCTTTTGTTTTGTGTGTGTGTTTTGCATAATTTTGCAAATGGCTCTATTATGTCACTATATTTTTTATTGCATTTACAATAACAATTTACCAGCCCCAAAAAGGATTCTAATTCTTTTTTCATTTGTTGGAGCAGCTATTTCTGTTTTTCTTTTTTGTTTATGTTTTTTAGTCTGTCATCAGGTGATATGTCTTCATTTGATATTTGATATTCTAAATATGATATCTTCTTACAATCAAAATTACTAT
This sequence comes from Ascarosepion bandense, assembly GCA_037127315.1. NCBI lineage: Eukaryota > Metazoa > Mollusca > Cephalopoda > Sepiida > Sepiidae > Ascarosepion > Ascarosepion bandense. The sequence continues at coordinate 364,934 of JBBBDQ010000647.1, read as the reverse complement.
TATCTTTGTTTTTAGTCAAGCCTGTCTTTTTTTATCATTGCTAAAATTTGCTCTGTTTTATAGTTTAATTCTTCTTTAATTCTTGCCCTTACATCTATATTGACCAGGTATATTATCATATTTTTATTTGTGATTTTTTAGTGATTAACCCCTATCTTGTAACCATTACATATCCTTAAATCTCGCTGTATTAAATCCCTAATAATCCATGATCTTTTTTTGTATGTTACGACTGCAATGAGAATTATTTCAAAACACTTGTCGGTTTCAATGTTATCTTGAAATGTAATCATTGTTTTTATGGTCGTTCCATTAAATTGTTTTAGTTTAACGCAGCATTTTTTATAGGTTGTCCAAATTTTATCTAGAAAAATTTTAATATCAACGTAACTTCATTGCCTGTATCAACTTGCATGTTAAATACGTGGCCATTTATCCTCATTTTTATCTACCTCTTTTCTGTGTAATCATTGTAAATATTTCAGCTTCTTCTTCTTCTTCTTGGATTTTTACTTTACTTTCTCTAATCAACTCTAACTGATGCAAAATCTCGACGCTAGCTTTCAAACGCATTCTGCTACTCTGTAGACATTCTAGTATTTTTCGTTTGTGGTTTTGGTCTTGCGAGATTTCTTAACTGAAGAATCAATTCATCTTCTTTATTCATTTCCTGTAATTCGAATTTTTCAAATTCACAAAACTTGACTCATTCTTTAAATCTGTGTAAATATTATATAATGGACACATTTGGTGCTTGTTTTGTTTCTAAAATCTTGATTCTTTCAGTGTTTACCAATCTTTTTTTTTTTTGTCTTATGTTCTTTTTTATAATTTTCACAATTTCTTCAAATGTCATTTCTTCTAATTTACTCGGGTAGCACATTGTCGAAATTCTACTTCACAGCTTCGCACCAAGATATAGCAAAAAATAAATCGGCTATCTCGTTTTCTCCTCCGTCGATCTTTGTGTTTGTTAACTTATTTAATCTTGTAAATACAGCAAAAATTCTTATCCATGTTTCTATATGTTCTGGATCAAACAGCGAATTTAAGAATCGTAACGACGAAATAATTGTTGTTTCGCATTTCTTTGTTCATAGTAGTAGTCGTAGTACAACTCTCCGTGTCTTTTTTGACGACAGGATTTTCTGTTTCTTACCTCTCCAGTTATTCTTCATTTATACTTGACTTTTAAATTGCATATAATACTACAGCGATAAATATAATTTGTGTTCTGTTGAAAAATAAGTTATCTTAAAATTGTTGAATAGTCCTAGCTTAATAAACAAGAGAAATAAATTGATGTTTACATGTAGGCAAGAAAATAAATATCTGCTCAAATACGTTGATCAAAATTAAAATTAATTTTTATGTATTTTTGTTTCTGAAAACGAACCAGTAATCTCTCCTTCTATTTAACATAAAAAATAATATTCACAACTCTAATATATTTTGTACAATTCCCGTTTATTTTAAATGCTATATGTATATAAATATTAGTCATTTGTATACAGGACTGTTTCACAGCTCATCAGTATAACTATACATCCGATTGCTTCCAGCCGAGATTGAAACTCTACAGGTTTGAGATCTGTCGAGGATGCTACTCCTAAGCTATCGGCACAGCGGAGAAAAGAAGATTTCAGCATGTTATATAGATAATATAAACAAACGCCAGTAGCCAAGAGTGTTCAATTCTTTGCTGAAGAACGATGCGTAAATAGCAGTGAGTAGCTACTGTTTTTAAAATCTACCATTTCTTCAAAATGTTCACTCGACGGATAAGAAAAAACTCAACACATCATCTAAAGTGGTTATGAATTATAATCCATCTCAATGAACGATTAAGTTCATCTCTTCAGACAATGTTTTATTTGGTACAAAGAATTTGCCACAATATCCAAAAGATTTTTAACGAAACAGAAATCAAGTAACATGACCCAGAATAGAAATCTTTAGCCTTATCTTATAAGGATCACCAAGATTAGGAGAGAGAAAGTTTAATGGGCAGAATTGGTGACCATAAACCCATTACACACGCACTCACAATCACACGAATACATATACACATACATTTATGCATATGAACATACATACGCATATATATGTATACACTCATATACATACTTTCACATATATACATACAAATGTGCCTATTTATACACATACATACACACACATCTATCCATATCCACATATAAATATCGTGTTCGCACACTCACATAAACACCTACGAAAACCCGACATATACGCATATAATTAAAATTAACACATATTTACGCAAGTATACCAACAAACATTATATATAGGCAAAAATACGCATAACATATACATACTTACACACACATGTATATATACATAAAATGCATACACATGCATGTATATACATATATGTATACACATACACAAAACCTTCTACATGTACATGTAAATTTCTTATGTATACACAATCTCACTTTTCCATATCCACCTATGAAAACTTGAATTATACGTGTATACACAAAATTTATGCCAACATACATGTGCATAAATGCAGGTCTATATTAAATTACATACATTATCAAAAATAGCTATATACATATATTGGTATATATATAAAATACATAGGAGACTATGACCACAATTTTCCCAATACGCAAAACTTATCAAAGAACAATTTTCACAAATAGGGAAGTGAATCTACAAGAGTTATATACATGTACAGTCATATATGTATAAAATCAACTGGGGATTTTAACCACAATTTACAGGAATAAGGAAGTGAAGTCACTCGTGTGATAATTCAAGTACCGACACATCTCTCCATGAGTATATACAGATCAACAAAGAAGGTAACTTCCAGTTTCATACTAAATAAAAATTATCAAAGGATAATTTACACAAATAGGGAAGTGAATTCTATAGTGCGATCATTTGGATTCCTATACAACATGCATATAAATGGGTATACTGATCAATGAAGAAAGATCCAATCAATTACATCCATAATAAAAAATGAATGCTAACATATATATGCGTAAGTGTACACATATACACACAACAAAGAGCTTATATTAAAATACTTACATAATACAAAGTACTTATACACATATACTGGCATATATATCAAATACATAAAAGACCTAACCTCAATTTCTTTAATACTCAAGAATAATTTGCACAAATACGGAAATAAAGTTAGAGGTTTGATATAGTGGAGTTATCTGAATTCGAGTATCAACATACATATTCATAAGTATGCAGACCAACAAAGATGGATACTTTCAATTACTTAATTAATACAAAATGTTGTACACATATACTAGCATATATATCTATTAAATAGCATATTTTCACTTTCCTTTCTTCAATACGCAAAGACCTCTAACAAATGATCAATGCAAAATGGAAATAAACCAGCAAGCATGATGGAATGAGGTTAATTTAAAGCTCTATTTAATAGGTAATTTAAATTTATTTTTATGATGGCATATAAAAATAATTTCATTTCTCTGGTTCAGTATTTGGCTAGTTTCTCTGAATTTGATCATTTTAATTTTTTCGTCTAAGCATAAATTACATCAATTTCTGAAATTGTTGGAGGTTTGGGATTTACCTTTAATCTTCTATTCAATAAGTGAGGAGAGATTTCTGTCTTTTAATTCCCAGAAATGTTTAGGTGTTGAGCAGTTTGATATTTTAGGTGATCTTTAGAGAAAGATTGGTTAGGCTTATATAGACGCTGTTTCCAGAGTATTCTAATTCATTACTGAATAAACGATGCATAGATGCTAGAGTAGCTACTGCTATTTTTTTCAAATATATATATATATATAATTACTTCAAACGTTACTGTAGTGGACGATAGAAATATCTTCTGGCTTTAAATACCCTGCAAAGGGTTGATAAGCCGTAAAAAACAATTCAGCGAATCAAAAATCCTGATCATCATGGTTAACCGTTATCTTTTGTAAATAATCTAACGAACTTCATTTCTTGTTTTCACTTACGCTCCTACAACACTACACAGTAGCACACTAACTTCAGTGGCTCTTGAGTCTTTTACGAGGTAAACATTAGTAAAAATAAAAAAGAAAAGATCGATTTTTATCTGTGTGTACAAATATTAACAAAATCTTTTTTGTCAAATAAGATTTAATGAATCATTCTATCATTAACAAATCTGCAGTTGAAGCTGCATATTTGTGAACGCGACCTAAACTCTCTAAATATTCAAGCAGTTTAACAGGCGTAACCACTCCCTTCTTGACTTCTTCACATCCACACACCCGGCATTTGAGTTACTCCCACTCCCGAGCTGCCCTTTGAGCGTTTGTATAAGTAATGAAGATGTTTCGTTTGCAAAGAAGCCGTTTATAATTATAATTTGATCTGAGTAGAAATTAAAAAACAAATCAATTTCTATTTCATAAATTTAATTAAGCCGGTGTCAGGCTTCACGTAATTGATTAATGAAAAAATTAATTACGAAAGGAAATTAATTATAGAGCCAATTTGGAAATTTAATGAGATAGTTTATTGGGCCTTTGAATGTTATGATATGGAGCTCAACAGCGAGGCTGATGTATGGGGTGGTAGATAAGAAGAGAGAAAGGTAAAGGATATGAAGAGAGAGAGACGGAAGGAAGGCAAGAATGAAAAGTGAAAAGTCAGACGAAACAGATAGATAGATAGATAGATAGATAGATAGATAGATAGATAGATAGATAGATACGCATAAAGACAAAAATATGCCAATGAGATCTTGTAGATAGAACAGTCAGTCAGTTAAGTGTCATGCGTGATACACGCTTGGGCGATCATGTCTCTTTCGAGACATGACTGACTGAGCAAAACATTTTCCAGCAGTAGGTTGCCATTACTTTCTGCGGTAGACTGGATGCTAACCAAGGATTTTTAACTCAATCTTCTGTCTTGCTATTTAACCCATAGCTGGAGGTATTTGTGCGTAAGTGAATGCAACGTATTCAACTGGAATTCGAACTCGGCTCTCCGATATCTCGTCTCGAACCCATATCCACTGCTCCACAACGTACATCAGAAAGAAAGAAAGAGAGCAATACAAACAGAGAGCTTACTTCATGCTAAACGTAATCTTCAAATCATTGCGTTTATCATGAAAAAGACTGTCGCCCCTAGGTTTTGACTTTACTACAGGCTCAGCCGAAACTCAGGTCGTTCATTCAATTGTCTTTCACATAAACTGTGTTGTAACGCTGTATACAATTGTCGACATGTCATAACCATGATTCGATATATACTTGCTTTGTTACTATGACTTTTCAAATATTTGTTCTTTAGAGATTTCGACTCGGTAAAAAATTTTCTATTTTCAATATTATGGCTAGATAAAAGTCAGGTTTTTTAACGTTATAGCCTATCGAAATTTTGACCTTTCGACTATACGACTGGATGACATTTTCTTTATTAGATATTATGACTCGATAAAGTTCGTCCTATGAACATTACAGCGTATCGATATTTTATCCTTTCGACATTACGACTGAATAAAATTTTCCTTCTTCGATATTATGGCTGGATAGAAGTTCGTACTTTGAACATTATGGTCTATCGACATTCCGTCATTCCGATATTACGACTGGTGATATTTTCCTTTTTTGATATTATCTCTTGATAAAAGTTCGTACTTTGAACCTTATAACCTATAGACATTTCGTCCTTTCGACATTAAGGCTTAAAATCCATTCAAAGTAACGAATTACTGTATGTAGTTATTAGGATTTAGAAGGAGGGGAAAAAGATTCATATCATGAGGATATCTAGGATAGATAACAGTTAGTTTTAGATTCTTCTATGTGCCATTTTCTTTCAGGACGTAGGCGATCATGGCTTTCCTACCTACCTATCCGTTGTCGCTCTTAATATCCCTTCTCCTTTTATCCCACCCAATTCCCGTTTCACCATTCCATTAAGTATGTCGTACGTTGCTTTCCCTTGTCTCTTTCCCTTTATCCGTCCCGTGAGCATCAGGCTCTCTAAGCCCTCCTTCCTCATCATATGTCTCAAAAATTTCAACTCTCTTTTGTTAAGTATCTGTTTCATTCTTGTGTCTGTCTCTCCAAAACCTCGTCGTTGCTCACGTGTTCCATCTATGGTATCCTCAGTATTCTTCTGTAGAACCACATTTTGGTAGCTTCAAGTTCTTTCTTTATCTTTGATGAGATTGTACAGCATTTGTTGCCATATTGAAGGACAGACATCACATAACAATCCAGTACTCTCTTTTTTGCTTCCGTCGAAATTTTCCAACCTCTTAATACTCTGCTCATCTTCTGGAATGCATCCTTGGCCATGCCAATACGCCTTCAGATCTCCGTATCGCACTTTACATCTTCTGTTAGAACATTTTCCAGGTATTCAAATTTTACACCTGTTTGATTTTAGTATCCCCCAACTTGTAATTGGCATTTTAGGCTCCTTTTTTTACTGACTGATCGGAAAAGCATCCTTTCGGGTGTACATTATAAAACGTAAAGTTCCGGTAAATAAGCTTTCCAAATGATACTTCCGCCTTAGCAATGGAATTGAAAAGTAAGGAGGATTTGATATTGTGTACATGACCTGGTTTGGGTGTAGCTGTAAAGGTCTGAACTACTGAAACTAACTTATGTCGCCTGTCTGAACAAGTGCCATGAAAATATCGATAGAGTAATTTCGTTTGTGGGAAAGAGGTTTTTAGGTAGAAACTAATTCATCACCCACAAGGCCACGTAAAGTCTTTTTTTCGAGGCTGAAAATGGGGACTGGGAAGCTATAAATTAAATAGAGCAACAATACTCCCTTTTTTTTTTCGCATTTCGCTCTTGCATCCACAGAACATATCAGAAGTCAGGTGTTTTCCACATGATGTCTGATGTAAACCGAAGTCTCAATAGATGTTTCCGGCAAGGAGACACATTAAGAGAAAAGCGCATCATTATAAACTTAATCTCTAGGACTAGAAGCTTCCAGTTTCACCAAAACCGGCTCTTCTCGCACACACACACACACACACATATATATATATATATATATAAACTTATTTATAAATGAAACTTTCTGTGTGTGTCTGTGTGTGTGTGTATCCGTTACCTATAGACACCGAAATGGCTGAACCAATTTTCTTGAAAATTTACACAGTTGTACTATAAGTTTCTGCGAGTTTTCTTAGCTAGGTTTTGTGTCGAGGTACCCCCGATAAATATCGAAAATCGATAATCGAAAAAATCGGGTTATTGAAGGAGTGGTCCGATTTTAATCAAATTTGATACATTCATAGACAAAGACATAAGAAACGATATTCAGAAGTTTCAATGTTGCAGTTCTTACAATAGTGCAGAAAATTTGATATCGATACCAGGAAATCAAAATTTGACTTACATTCATTCATTTTTCTTTCAGTCTACGGTTTCGCTTTAACTGGAAACAACTATTGCTTTTTAGTCTTCCGTGCCAACGTCCAAAAAGTCTGAGCTCCAGGACCATGGATTAGTTTTAAAGCTTTTATTACACTCGAGCAACGCCTGGCTATGCTGCTAGTATATATATATATATATATATATATATATATATATTCGTAGTATCACTATCGTCGGTTTTATATCGTATAAATGAACTTAATCTCTTCTTTGACGATCACTTTCTTTATGATGATGGTACTAGATTCGCCGCCAAGGTGCAGATTCAGTTTCGGAAGATTCCAGTTTCACCAAAACCTGCTCCTTTCACCCATTCGCTATCGCCGTTTGGCTTTGCAAGAGTTGGTTAGGGATGAGAAAATCAGAATATAATAAGTGCCGTTGGCGTGAATTTACTTAAGCTGGACTTCAACTTACCAAGAAGTATTCCACACATTTGCTGTTCATGATCTTCCTCTGCGGTACATATGGATTGAAATATAACAGAATTCAGTTATGAAACTGCAACGGACTGTGACTTACACTGCTGCAATATCCTATGGCGACTTCTGTAGCATGCCTGTCATCCGTAGCCCTCTTCATTCGCTAGTTCAATCGTTGAAATCTGTTGTAATTTTCATCTGCTTGTCTACTGTTGAAGTTTCGGGAATTAATCAAGTTAGGTGTAGGTTTTCGTCTTCGACCTTGCCGCCTTATATAATAACGGAATATAATTTTCTTATTTATAATAATTGCTAGTGGCACCTTCAGTAGCATAACCGTCATGTGTAGGTCTCTTCATCCGCTGCTTCAATCGTTGTAATCTGCTGCAATCATCTTCTGTTTGTTCCATCGTTTGCGTATTTTGGGTTGGTTGTGTTTAGTCTTTTTTGGTTTCCAAAGTAATAATAATAACATGCATCTGATGGCCAACTGTTTACTTCAATATCCAGTGTAAAATATATATGTTTGTTTATGTGTGGATGTTTCCATGTATGTACTTATGATAGTCGTTCCTTGTCGTTCTGGAAATGCTTGCGTGGTCCAGTGTATCTGAGAGTGACGCCGTTGGGAGTTCTAAATTCTTGGTAGATCCACTGTTGGGAGCAATGTCGAAAGCAAGGCGCCAGATTAAGTTCGCCCTACCCAAAAGAACCCAACGGAGGAACAAGTGGATGATGGCGGCTACAGTTTGCTCGCTCGATAATAACTGTATGTTTCTTGTTTTGTTTCACACAAGTCAGCTTTCGTCTCCTAATGAAGTGCGAAAGTCAACCCAGTGGATAGATCAACTGTAAGTCTCTGGTCATCCAAGTTTTTTTTACTTGCAACAACCATAAACCATGTCACCGTCTGTATATATATTCATTAACGATCTGAAAATGTCCCTCAGCAGATCGTTAATACAATGCCGGAAGAGGGTAGGACTGAGAAGAAAGAGAGCCCTGGGTGATGCCTGAATTAAACTCATAGGCTTCAGAGGTCTGGCCATTAACAGCTATCTTAATGGACAGAGCTAATAGGAAGGACTCCATAAATGAGAAGACTATTCCAGAGATGCCATATTTCTCCATTTCAGTATTATGACCTGTCGTCGTTTGGATATTTCGGCTGGATAATATTCCTCTTCTGACATTATGGTTGGAGAAGATTCAGTCTTTTGACATTTCATTCTTTTAATATTACAACCAGTTGAAAATTGGTCCGTCAATATTACATCTGCTTGATACATTCTGTAAAGTATCTATCTATTTATTTATCTATCTACATATCTATCAATATATCTGTTCATTTATCAATCTATATATTTCGGTCTGCACTATACATATATTTCTAATGCTTTTCACTGATTATCGATCAATGTATTTATCCCATCTTGTTTGCATCTATCTATTTATCTAATTTTGTTCCAATCTATCTATCTATCTATCTATCTATCTATCTATCTATCTATCTATCTATATAAGCCCATTCTCTATTTATTTATCTATCTCAACTTGCTAACATCTACCTATCCACTTATCTATCTATGTTCATATCTACCTAAGGCTCTTCACGACCTATCTATTTATATATCTATCTCATTTGCTCACGTGTCTAATTATGTTCATAGTAAATCTAAGTCTCTTCACTATATATATATATATATATATATATATATAATTTTGCTCACATTTATCAATCAATCAACATATCTATCCAATTCTGTTCCTATCTATCTATTTATCTATCTGTCTATCTATCTATCTATCTATCTATCTATCTATCTATCTATCTATCTATCTCAATCTGTTCTTATCTATCTTATCTATCTTATCTATCTATCTAAAGTCTTTTCAATATATATCTATCTATCTAGCGATAGATAGATAGATAGATAGATAGATAGATAGATAGATAGATAGATAGATAGATAGATAGAATAAGTTTCTCTCAAAGAGAGCAGATTCTTGCCGATTTCGAAGTTTCGTGAGGACATCGTTTTGGTGTTCTCACTCGTCAAGTCTGTTTGTAATATGACCAAACAGCCCTGATGAGTGAAAATATCATAACGGTGTCCTCACAAAACTTCAAAGTCGGCAGGAATCTGCTCTATTAAAAAGACAGACGCTTTGTATCTATCAACGCTCTCTCTACATCCCGATTTCGAGTACTTTACGAAAAAAAAAACCGCTTGCCAAAATATATTTTATGAGTAAAACTCGTGAAAACTAATAACCTTGGTGTTAAATAATATCACAAATAAACACTTTGGAGTAGATAGACTAAACTATCGCCCAGTTCACACTCCACCCACGTCTATTGTACAGGTGTAGAGGCTCATCCCTTGTTTCCTGTTCAGGATGTGGTTTCCGGCTTTCTTTTTTCCAATCTTTTCACTCTTACGTAGCCCCCTGCACATCAGTGGCTTTTCCGCCTTGCTCGGGGTGATATGATAAAATATATATATATATATATATATATATATATATATATATATATCTTTCTCATTTTGTTAACATGTATCAATCTGTTAATATCTAACTCATTCTGTTGATATCACTTATATGTAATTATCTTTCTATCTCGTTCTGTCTATATTCATCTAGTTAGCTATCTAGCTATCTTATACTGATATCTATGCATCTATCTTTTCTTTTTGTTAATATCTATCTATCTATCTATCTATCTATGTTAGCCTGCTCATTTTTTTCTTGAGTTCATTTTCAGGCTGCTTTAATTTAACTTTTTTTTGTCTTTCTTTCTGTCTTCTTCTGTTCTTATCTATCATCTGCGCGCCTTATTACTTTAAAGAGTTCCACATTCGTCTGTTAACACAATTTTTTTTTTTTTTTTTTTTTTTGCCGTATTAAGCCTTAGTTTGGTTGGAGATGAACGGTTGCATTTCATTTTTTTTTTTTTTTTACCAGAGTCGGGGAATTTTGAAAATGAAAATCTGTGCGCTCTTCCAGTGTGTATAACTTAGTCGTGAACTCTACAGGTAATTTTTTTTCGACTGTAGCTTCAACCATTTTCTGTTGTCACCATTAATCAGAATGGAGGTATTCGTGCCGTCTCGATAGCTCCGAAAAGCAGTCCCATACGTCAAGATAGACTTCTAGCGAAGAACAAAAAAGCGAAACACACAAACGATTTATTCCAATGCAAATCAAATTCTTATACTTAACGCTCATCAGAATTTCAGATGAGTCACTTCCGTTAGTTTGCTTTCTGCCAAAATCATTCCGCCATTATTTGCTTCGTTTTCTTCTTTTCATTCATTCTCTCGTCATTTCCCTGTTAAATATTCTTTCGTCTGTCTTTAAAGTAGAATTTCTTTTCTGTCTGTATTTTTACTCAAATTTTAGTTTTCCTTTAGATTTATTTCTTTCTTTTTTCTTTCTTTCTCTGTCTCTTCATTTTGTTATTTTTAACTTCTTTCTTTTTCCGTTTGTTCCTGTTTATGTCTCTTTCTTTCTTTCTTTATTTATTTTTAATCTTCTTCTTCTATGTCATTGCTTTCCTACTTTTATTTGTCATTTTTTCTTTCTTTCTTTTTTCTTTCTTTCTAATTCTGTACCTATTTGTCTTTCTATCTTTCTCATCCTGTTTTTATTTGTCATTCATTCTTTCTTCCATTCTTTAATTCTTTCTTTCTTTTTAATTCAGTTATTTGTCTTTCTTTTTCTTCCTGGGTTTTCATTCATTCATTTTTTCTTTCTTTTCTTTCGTTCTTTTTTAATATGTTCATTTTATCATTTTCACTTTCTTTCTTTTTTTCTTTGTTTTCACTCTATTCATATTTATCTTTGTTACTTTCATTCATTTTTCTTTTCTTTTTTCTTTCTTGCTCATATTCATATTTGTCTTTTCTTTACGTTCTTTTTTGGCTATTCATTATTTCTTTCTTTCCTTCTCACCCTGTTCCTTTTTTCTTTCTTTTTATACTTCATTTATCTATTTATTTATTGTTAATCAATTTCGTATTTGCCTATCCTTCTTTCATATCCTGTTTTATTTAACATTCTTCTTACATTTTTTTCTTTCTCATCTGTTCATCGTCATCAGTTTTTTTTTTAGTTTTTTTAAATTAAAATTAGTTTTCTCAAATTTTTATTTTTAACATGAATAAGACAGTTGAAATTTCTCCGACATTTATTGAAGAAAGACGGCCAAGTAAATTTAATACTCACAAGACATACGTAATTAAGCAGAGAGAAACAGCGAGCAACTTGAATAACAAGTTTGTGTGACTGGATGTTAAAACAGGAAAAAAGAATTATGGTAACATTTCAAAAGTTACTTAGAGTAATGAAATATAGGAAGTTGTGAAGCGTCATGAGAAGATTTGGTACAAAAAAAAACAAAGGCGTATGAATTATTGAATAAAGATAAAGAAGGAGAGTAAAATGTCAAAGTTTCTTGTTTTTCTTCTATGTGCCGTGTTCCTTCAGGACATAGGCGATCATGGCCCTCCACATCCCTCTATCACTTGTAGTTTTTAAAACCTTTTCTCTTGTTATTTCTTCTAAACCATGCCCTGCTATTCACTTGGTTACGCCCATCAAATATGTCACATGTCATTTCTCTTGTCTCTCTTTTCCTCTATCCGTCCTGTGAGTATTATATTCTCCAAGCCCTTCTTCTTCATTACGTATCTCAGAAATATCAGCTGTATCTGCCTCACGTTAAGTATGTTTCCCTTTCATTTCCATCCTCTCCAAAGCCTCGTCGTTGCTCACATCTTCGGTCCATGGTATTCTCAGCATCCTTCTGTAGAACCATATCTTCGACAAGATTGCCCAGCATTCCCTGCCATATTGAAAGATAGACACCATATGGTAGTTCAGTACTCTTTTTATTGTTCCCAACGACATTTTCCTGTCACTAAATACTCTGCTTAGCTTTTTGGAATGCGTCATTGGTCATGCCAATACGCCTTACTTAGAACAAAAAAGACAGAAATTTGTGGTGCGCCATGTTCGGCCACGTCCTGAAGACACATGTCACAAAGAAGAAGAAGAATATCTTGATGATGATGATGATGATGAATGGAAAAACAAAGGCATAAGATGAAAATGACAATGTTTAATTATCTTGTTCTTTCTTTTGGAACCTCTTTTATAAGATTGGAGATCTTATATATCAAACAACCTACAAAAAAAATTGATGGGAAATAAATCTTCTTCATTTTCATACCAGTTTCTAAGATGTATGTTCTTCATTTTGATACAAGTTTAATTATTATCAGTCAGTTAAGTACCAAGTATGGGATCAATTTATTATTACTTCATAACAATAGAAAACTGATTCCCCACTTTATACCTAGTAGTAGCTTCACTTATGTTCAGTCAGTCAGTTAAGTGACTTTGCGTTGCGGTGCAGTGGATATCGGTTTGGAGCAAGAAATCGGAAAGTTGCGTTCGAATTCCATTTGAATTCGTTTTATTTACTTATGCGCAAATTCCCTTAGGAAAGATATTAATCCGTCGCTTCTCCCTTCAGCTATAGGTTAAATAACAGGGCAGATTGTGTTCTATAATCTTGGTTGGCAACTAATCTACTAAAGGAAGTAATGGCAACCTACTGCGGGAAAATCTTCTGCCCGGTTAGTTATGTCTCTTTCGAGACATGGTCGCCTAAGAGTGTAAGTAAATACAACCAATTCAAATGGAATTCGAACGCGGCTCTCCACTGCACCACAACGCACATTCAATATTATATCTGCTCTAAAACTGGTTTTATATGGTTGGAGACCCTACTTATCGGTCAACGCTTTTAATTTTTAAAAGAAAAAAATTTAATTTTGATACAAGTTTATTATTCGATTTGGTCAAAAATTAATTTTATAGGTTTAGTGATTTTACTTATCACTCAACCCTCGTAATTTTGAAAGAAAATAAATTTAATTAATTTTGATACCCGCTTCATTATTCTATCTGGCCTAGAACTTGTTTCATAGGATTGGAGAGCTTACTTATCAATCAACCCTCGTCATTTTAAAGAGAAAAAAATTGACTTCATTTTGATACCACTTTCATTATTCTGTACGGCCTAAAAGTTGTTTTATAAGATTGGAGAGCTTACTTATCAATCAACCCTCGTCATTTTAAAGAGAAAGAAATTGACTTTCTTTTGATACCAGTTTCATTATTCTATCTGGTCTCGAACTTATTTTATGGGATTGGAGACCTTACTTATCAATCAAGTCTCGTAATTCTGAAGAGGAATTTTCTTCCATCGATTTTATCCGGGTACTCTGCAAGTAAATTTATATTTTCTTTCCGGCACATTTGCCGAAATCAAACATCGCATGTGATTATATCGGCTTAACAAAAGATAAACAGTTCAAATAACAAAAGTCTATCTTCAGCTTTATATATTATCATTCATTTTACCCCTCTCCAATTTCATTCTTTTTTCATTCTATATTTCTTCTTTTTCGTTTTTCTTTTTCATTCTTTAATCCTACTACATATTTAATGTCTTCTTTTCTTCAGCAATTATAATTCTCTCTGGTATGTCTTATTTCATTCTTTCTTATACATATCTCTGATTTCTTTTTCCTTTCTTTTTTTTTATTTCTTATACGCTCATATTGTGTCTTCCTTCCTTACTTACTTACATATAATTATTATTTCTTTCTTTCTTTCTTTTTTACTTCTTACCCTATCACATTCTGTATTGCTTCCATTCTTACTAACACTTGTCTTTACTTACTCCTTTTTTCTTTTGTTCTGACTCACTCGTATTCTCTCTTATATCCATTCTTTCTTCTTTTCTATTTTCTTCCTTCCTTTCTGTCTTTCTCTTATTCTTTTTTTCATTTCATCAACCTCTATTATTGTCTTTATTTCGTTTATATATATATTAAATATTTCACTCATTCGTCCTTTCTTTCTTCCTTTCTTTCATTCTTTTTTCTTCCTTTATTTTTATTTTTTGTTTCTTTCGTTCTTTTTTCTTTCTTTAATTATTTCATTACCCTCTACTACTGTCTTTAATGCTTTTTATATATATTAAATCTTTCTTTCATTTTTCTGTCTTTCTTGTTTCCTTTCTTTCTTCCTTCATCCTTCCTTTCTTTTCATATTTCCTTTCTTCTTGCCACTAATTATTCTCATTGTTGTTTTCATTCTTTTGTTCTTATCCTCTCATATTCCCTCTTCCTTCCTTTCGTCTTTTCTTTCATTCATTCTTTCATTTTTGCTCACAAATCTGTAAACTCTTTCTTTTTTTCGTGTATTTTTTCTTTTCTTTCTTTAGCCTTCTCTCATTTGTATTTACTCTATCCTATACCCTTTTTCATCATATTCATCCAACTTTACCCTCTCTCTCTCTATATATATATAAAACTTTCTCCCTCTTTATACATATATCCCTTTCACTCTTTCTCTATCCCTTTATCTCTCTCCCTATATACATATATATATACTCCTTTTTCTATATATAAATACCTTTCTCTATATATAGTTATTCTTTTCTCTCTTTTTCTCTCTTTATCTTCTTCACTTTCTCTCTATATATATATCCCTTTTCTCTATCTTCACTTCATCTAATAAACCCTCTGTCTTTATCATTGTCTTCTCGTTTTCTCTATTTCTCTATCCCTTTCGTTTCTTCTTGACATTAACTATTCTTATTATTTCTCCATTCATTTCACTTTCTTCCCTTACCTGTCCGGTTCTTTTCTCCTTGTTCATCAACCAATACCATTTCTCATCAGGCCACATCATTTCCTGAATGCTGATTTATCTATTCACCCTGCCTGGCCGCTCAAGCAATCGGTCAACCTGTGACTAGAATGCAATGGCCAAAGGTCAATTGGATGTTGACCAGCATGACCACCCGTAGAATGGATGGATTGGCAGAAAACGGGGAAAACTCAGTCTGTCGCCAGCTGATATGAATTGATGTTGCTAAGATTAACACAAAACTAGAAAAACGTTAGAATATGCACGTGGTCTTTCAGGACGCAGACTATCATAGTCCTCCACATCTTTCTGTCTCTTGTAGCTCTTAATAAATTTTGTCTTTTTGTTATATCTCCCAAACTCTGTCCTGCCATCAAGTATGTTACTCACTGCTTTCTCCAGTCCCTCTTTCTCTCTCAAGGTGGAAACCTTGAGAGTATAAGATTTTCCAAGCCTTCCTTCCTCATCTTATGCCCCAGAAATTTCAACTTCCTCTTCCTGGTGTCAGCTGTAATTTTCCATTTTAATACAAACCTTCGTCGTCGTTGCTTACATGTTCGGCCAATGGTATCCTCTTTCTGAAAAACTTACATTTCCGTTGGTTCAAGTCTCTTTTTTCATCTTTGAAGAGATTCTCTAGTATTCCTTGCGATACAGAAAGGCAGATATCACGGAACAGTTTAGTTCTCTTTTCTTTAATTTTAACGAAATTTTCCTATCACCTGATACTCTGCTTATCTTCTGGAATGCACTTTGCCCATTATAATACACATTTAGATCTCAGTGTCGCACATTCTGTACTCTGTTAGAACACTTCCCAGATATTTGAATTTTTGTACTTGTTTGATTTAATAATATTAATGTAATTTGTATTTTGGGCTCACCTTTTTCCGTATGCAGATGCTTTGCTGCCAGTGTAGATTCTTGATTATTCTAATATCTTTACTGAATATCTCAAGGTTGCTGAGTTGTGCTAACAGATATTTGTGGCATATTTTGTCGAACGCCTTTACTGAGTCTATGAAATAGAGAGAGAGATAACCTCTTTCTGCATTTTATTGCTCTTTCTGATAAAATTCTGAGCGTAAATATCAGTTCCGTTAAAATATACGATGTTAGCGGTTCAAATCAGAATTTCCCGAGAAAAGTTCTTATTCAAGCTGAGTTCACTCTCGTGTGGCTCTCGAAACCTGTACAGAATGACCATCATTGTAAAAATATTAACTAATTCCAAAATCTAATTAAAATTAGTTAATTAGATTTTGGAATTAGTTAATATTTTTACAATGATGGTCATCCTGTAAGGGCCCGATTATTAATATATTTTTAAGACGTAGAGAGTTACAATGTAAGAAGCACAGCTTATGCGGATATATGTGGAACATAATGGTCAACATTAGTTAAGATAATAGTGATTGGGGAAGCACTCTCTTGGGAGCTGTTTCTACATGTAAGTGGTTTGTGGAAAGAAGCTGTTCGAGTAGAACCTATATCTCACTAAATAACTACAAAGAAAATGAGAGTGGTTTACTATAATGTACCTGATATTCTTAACCGTGAAAATTAGGACTGGTGGTACTAATGAGTGTAGTTCCTATGATCACTCACCATGGAAATGGCAGCAGAACAGCGAGAGGCTTGTGACGTTTCGCTTTTGAGGAAAGAGATTGTAGGGTGGAAAATAATTCGCCACCTACGGGGAAGAAGAGTCGCTTTTAGACTCTGTCGGAAGTGGAAAGTGAAGACTGGATAGTTCATGCTCGTATATGGAAGCAGTACAATCTGATCTGTCTCTTTTAAAGATAGAGGATAGCAGGAAGAGTACTTGTTGGTACAAGTACTAGTACAAGCGCTCAACGCACGGGGCTTCTTTGAGGCAATATCCGTTCACCGTCATTGGTGAAAGTCTGATCGGCAATGCCAGAATGCACTGGTTTTTGAAGCATTGAATGTGACTACCCAGTTTTTCCCTCACTGAGCTGTTAGATCTCGATAAGAGAAGAGATCAGCTTGCAATCTCTGCTTATACAGAGTTTTAAAGGTGCAATCATATGCTGTTGATTCATCAGCATAGATGTTCACAAATGATTCGTGTATTGACTTAGGTAATTTATTTATGTAAAGTAGGAAGAGGCTTGAACCGAGAAGCGAACCATTCTGGACGATCGTTGCGACTCGGAGAATTGGCCGTTAACAACGATCTTCATTAATCTACCAGTAAGGAAGGACTTTATAACTGACAAAGGATGTAATATTTCATATAAAGTAACGATTGCTTGCGAGTTTATTTTGTTTTTGCTTTTTATGAACTTAGAATTTTTATAGCTTGTCTGGGAAATTTTTACGACCAACTCTTTTCGGCGGATATTGAAATTTCGGTTTACAATTTGTTCAAGGGATTATAGAATTACTTTAAAGAAAAATACATGAAAAGAAATTTTATTTTCTTAAAAAATAGCAAAAATAAACACACAGGAGAAGATAAAATGGTTTTATGAAGCTACCTAAAAGAACAACAGAAAGTCTGGGAAGAAAACTGCAAAAATGCAGTTCAAGAATATTCATGTAAAATATTTAAAACGTGAGTGTGCTGGTGGTGAAATAATTAGGGCGTCAAAACACGATATCGGTAAGCCGGGCTCGAATTCCGGATGAGTCCATTAAATTCACTTTTGCGGAAATAATCTTGGGAAAATTAAGAATCGATCTCTTCTGCCCCAGCTATGGGTTAAGTAATAGGAGAAACTGGGTTATATGACAGTAATAGAATGAAAATAAATTATATAACACATGTTTCAAAAGTACTTCATCAGAATAAAAAATGTTCTTAGTGATGGAATTGCGCTCTTGGGAAAATGTAAATGAAAACGTGAGTTATAATCATGCAACGAGGGAAACGTCGGTGTATATGAGAGAATTAGTGGTTTTGAGTTCAACCCGTGGGTGGAGCAATGTGAACTTTCACTCACTAGGAACGGGTAAACAATAACTGAACCGTATTAAATAAAAATAAGAACTAGACGATATCCCCAAACTTGAGCAGTGGAGGGCACAACAATTGAAACATTGCAATAACAACAAAAATGAGGACAACATTGAGGACAAAAGCTCGAATATAAATACTGATGGATGTTAGCAAAAGAAGGAACCCAAAATGTAAATTGAAAACTGGAGATACCAAAATTAAAAAATTGAAAGGAATTAAATATCTGGGAAGTGTTCTTAACACAGGAGAGAAAGTGCAACATCGAAATCCATGGAACCTTGGGACAGGCAAGATACATTCCAAAAGCTATGCAAAATATTAAAAGATCGAAAAATTTCGTTAAAAACAAAGAAAATACCCCGTCGCTGCGCACATGTTCGGTTTATGGTCTCCTTGTAGAACCACATTTTGGCTGCTTCAAGTCTTTCCTTTATCTTTACTGATATTGTTCAGCATTCACTGCCATATTGAAGGACAGACATTACATAACAATCCGGTACTCTCATATTTGTTTCAAACAAAATTGTCTGTCTCTCAATACCCTTAACTTATAAAATGCCTCCATGCATGCCAATATGCCTTCGGATCTTATTGTGACACTTTCCGTCCTCTATTAGAACACTGTCCAGTTATTTAAACTTCTATACCTGCTTGATTTTAGTATCCCCGGTCTGTAGTTGGCATTTTGGACTCCTCTTTTTACTGATTCAATTTTTTTGTAGTTTATGTCTAATTCTTTATTTCCACTTTCTTTAACTACCTTCTGTGGGGGGGTCTTGTTGTTTTCTTTTCCGTGTCTGCTATAGGCACTGTACCATCTTCGTAACTTATATTGTTGAGGTTGTCCGCTAATGATAAATCTTGGTAGGACTACTCGTTCTTTGAAAATTGCCTGACTGTTTAGGTTGAACAGATCTGGTGAGATGACATATTCTTGTTTTGCATCACTTTCTATTCTTGTATATCTTACGAAATAATTTCATATCCATGTGTAAGCGATTTTCAGCCAGCACAATAACAAAAGTAATAACTTATTAAGCGCGACAAAGAACAGAAAATTGTGGAAAGCTATGACCGCCTACGTTTTGAGGGGAAACGGCACATTGAAAAAGAAGAAATAGTTTGTGCAAACGGATGGTAGAAAAAGGTTTAGGAGAGATAACAAAACGACAAAAACATTAAGGGGTGAAAAGGAAAGGTAATTGTGGAGAGCTACGATCGACAACGTCTTGAAAGGAGACAGCACTTGGAAAAAGAAAGAGTTTGTGCAAATGGATGGCGGAGTAAGGTTTAAGAGAAACAACAAAAATACAATATTTATTAAGAACTACAGAAGTCAGGAAATTGTAGAGAGTCATAAAAGAAATGTGTGTGTGTTTAAATAATGAATCATAGTACTTTTTCCCCTAAGCTGGCATGTCTCGTGATTAAACAAAGAAAGAAAATGAGTGACTTTTAAAAGAGCTTTAATATTCATTCTGTATCATTTTTTATAATTTTTAGTTCATGTCGAAAGTTATTAATATATTTTTTCCCAGGTTTCTGAATCGAATTAAAGATAAATACTCATCTCATTTTCAGAATGGCTGGCTCGAAAGCAAGAAACTCATAAAGCCTTTTCTTAAATTAATCCAAGGCAAATCCTCATCCAGTCCTTTAGAACGGGTTAAAAGTAAATGATTTATATGCTTTATGTCTATTGAAAATAGATATAATTACGCGTTTCGCCTTTCAAGGTTTCATTAGATCTGAAAACGAAAGAAAAAAGTGTCTGTGTGTATTCTAAAACCACGAATCATAGTACTTTTCCCTAAGCTGGCGTTTCTCTTGATTAAAAAAAAGAATGAAAATGAAAGAAAGAAATGAAAATGTGTGACTGTTTAAAAAGCCGTTAATATTTGTTATGTATATTTTCTTGAGAATTCTCAGTTCATGTCAAAACTTAAAACTTATTAATATATATTTTTTTTTGTTCCAAACTAAAGCTAATACCTCATCTCAATTTCAGAATGGCCCGAAAGCAAGAAATTCATATAGCTTTTTCTAAAATGAATCCAGGGTAAATCCTCATTCAATAGGATATAGAATCCAAAGTTTTTAATAAATTTGGCAAATGGAAAACTTTTCATTGAAACTAGATTTGATTGCGCGTTTTGCCTTTCAAGGCTTCAACAGATCCAAAAATGAAAGAAACGTCTGTGTGTATCATATATATAATTTAATTGTTTAAACATTATTTTTAATGGATACTAGTATTTGTTTTATATAATTCAATTTTATATATATATATATATATACCGGCCTGAATATTTGCGAAATCTTGTTAGGAAACGGTGCATCCTCTGACTACCAGTTTTAACTCCTGTTTGAATTTTCTCTCTTCCTTTATTTTTATCCATGAAAAATGCCTAAACTATTTAATCTTTCTTTTAATTTCCCTTCATTTTTTTCTTATTTTTGTTTTTGGTTTATTTTTTAATTGATGTTCTCCGTGGTATTTGAGTATTTAATTTTTATTTAAATATTATTGTCCGAAATCACTAATTTTTAATATTTTCTCTTTTTTTTTTTTTTTTTACTTTTCTTGATCTCTTCTTTACTTTTATCCCGGACTCGTGTCATGCTATACAGCTCTGCCCTCTTGGCAATTCTGATAGCGCGGTGGTATCTGTAAACCTCTCTTTCCACTCCCTCATCAGCCAAGAATCTCCTACTAACAGAATATCTTTCTGTTATCAACGTGTGAATTGGGACTGGTTTTTGACGTCCCTTCGAATTAAGTTTTTTATCTTCCTACTCAAAAATTGTGCTTCATTTCTTCCGGCTCTACCGGAGTGACACGTCTGATTATAAAAGACGTCTCTTTGTTTCTGCTCGTAATGACTGCAACTGTATCCTAAATGAAACAATGTTATTGCTTTCTGATAGAATGAAACAATGTATAGCATCTCTCAAGTTCGGTTCTAAAGATCATTGATTAAAGATCTCTAACGAAGAACAGAGGTTCTCGTTAGTGATATGTCAAAGTCTCCGATCGAAACAAAAATGGCTGTATCCATGAAAAATCAGCTTCAAACGCTTTGTAGAAATTTACTTCCGGTTATTGCCGAGTTCCTAGTTTGACCCAACAGACAACAATCGTATAACAATGCAGCAATGAAAGTGTTAAATGCATTCATATATTTTTTCCTTTTTGGGCTATTCTCTTGCATCTCAATATTGCTTATTCAAAAATATTCCATCCATTAATTTAGATAGATGTTATCATTGAATTTCAAACCTTATTGTACTATCAATTTTAATACGCCATTTTTTATCGTTTGAGTCAGAAAATATAATTTCTATCCATCAAGTATAAAATTTCATATTTCTTTTCGTTCCTGAGTAATCAGGAATTACATTCAGCTAATATATTTCCCGTAACCTAACATACCTTAATTAAACCTGTCGCCATATTAGTCTTAAGAATTTAACGCTAGGTAGGATGCTAAGAAATCATGACAATGGTAATTTAATATTATTGATTTCAATTAAATCATATTCATCAATTAAGAATGGTTATTTTATGATATTAAGAATTATTTCATTAAACTAAATCATTCAATTCATATAACTTTATTGCAGATAGATAGATGTGAACAGGGTTAGATAGATAGATAGATAGATAGATAGATAGATAGATAGATAGATAGATAGATAGATAGGGATGAAAAAGTGAGATATTCTGATAGATTTAACGCCAGTTTTTATCTTTTTGGAAATATTGTGTTATTATTATTATTATTTTGTTTTTTTTTGCCATTTTTTATCAACGCGCCTAATATCCGTAGCTAAAATTCTAAACGGGTTATAGACAGGATGAATTCTTTCTACATATCTTTTCATTCTGATCCCGTGACTAAATCTCCAAAAGAAGGGTTACGTCAGTTTTATCTTTTTTTAGATATCGTGTCTTCACGTGTCCTAATTTTTTTTTTCATTTTTTAAACATCGCGTCTTATATCCCTAGCTAAAATTTCCAACAGGTTATTGACAGGATAAATTCTTTCAACAAGTTTTTCCATTCTGATCCCGTGACTGAATTTCCAGTCCTAGTCACACAACCGCTGGAGTTGTTCCTGGTCAGGAAGTTAGCTGGCGGCTCCCCAGGCAATCCTTGGCCTCAAGCACCATCATGACGTCCGATTTGGCACTGGGTTGTCCTGATACGGAGATGATCAAATCAGTGGGAACTGCTCGTCATAACCACGCCGCTCCAGCTCCAGCTTAAACTATCGCTACGGAAGAACGGGGTAAATCTCAGGGATTTGATTGTGCCAACGTAATTTGGCTGAGAATGAAAATACGGTCGAAAATTTATTGAAGAAACCTTACTGCTATCTACGAAAGTATCACATACATACATACATATATTCACACAGATGTGCACACACAGAGAATATAAGCACCTAAACACACATTTATATGTGGGGGGGGGGTATCAATCCTTCTTTAATACATGTTACGTTGAACAATTCTGACGAGATAATTAGGTTTTGCATTTTAATGTTTTCTTGTATACGCACAAGTCTTATTTTTGTGCAAATAAATTGAAATAAAACAAATAATGACTTTTTAGGATATTTCACTCTTCACTGATCACGTTGTGTTTTTTTTTTTAAGCATGTCACCCCAAGCAAGGCATTCCACTGCCACTATAGCGCAGGGGGTTACACAGGGCGATAGACGAGTTAGGATGTACATAGGGGGATAGTTGGGGAGAATGGGAGGGTTAGTGTGTTAGGAGGTGTCTATTGACCTTACATTTAAACTCCTGGAGGTTATAGCCGTCGAGGAAGCAAGCATGCGGAAGGGAATTCCACAGGCGGGAAATGCGAGCAAAGAAGCTGTTGGAGTAGAAATTGCGGTTACATTTCATCGGTATGTATTTGTATTTGTAGAAGAGGCACAGGGAAGCCATGTCACGCCGGTTTAGAGAGTGACTGCAGGCGGTCAGCTAAGTCGGTATCAATCACATTACAGATTCTTCGCTGTATTTTGTCAAGAAGCCCGAGGAGAATAGCAGGGGCACCCGACCAGATGTGGCAACAGTATTCAAAACACGGGTGGATGGTAGATTTGTATAAGTGCAGGATAGTTTGAGAGGGAAAGAATTTCCGGGCCCTGCACAGAGAGCCAACTTTATGGCAGCGGATTTAGCAATGGATTCGACGTAGTCATTCCACTTGAGGTCCGCTGAGAGTGTCAGGCCTAGCAGGCGTAGTGTTTTACTCTCTGGGAGGCATGCCTGTTCCATGCTAATGGGAGGGAGGTGCGGTCGTCTGTGGTGGTTAATTGACAGCAGCTTCGTTTTGGAAGAATTGAATTTTACGAGCCATTTCCTACCCCAATCCACCACGGATTGGAGGTCCTTTTCAAGCTCAGCCGCGAGGTTCGCCTTATCGTCAACATCATATTTCTGATCGAGGCGTGCGTATACTGTGGTATCGTCGGCGTACATGCCTACTTGTGATCCTATGTCATCGGGGAGATCATTGATGTAGATTAGAAAGAGCGTAGGACCTAGGATAGAGCCTTGGGGGACACCCGCGTTTGTAGGGTAGTTTTGGGAGGCATTTTCGTTAACGTTTTAGACTGAGACAAATAGATAGATTGATTGATTTGCAAATTAATTGAAACAAAATGAATAATATCTTCCTAGGATCTTTCTCACTTTCTCAAATCACTTATACGTCGTCTCTTGACGTTGCTTTTCTTCTTCGGATTTTGTATCTTGTACATTGTGCTGCAGTTAATGTCATCTCAGAATCAGAAATCGAAGAGCCGAGTTCAAATTCCAATTGAACTCGCGCATTTTATTTAAGAAAGATATGAATCCATCTATACTATCTCCAGCTATTACCATACGTGTTACGGCGATCATGTCTCTTTCGATCCTGAATAGGTAGAAGATTTTACTGACTGATATTTTGCGCATAATTTTATACGCTCAGAGGAAACGTATCTTTTTAGATACATGGTTTATAAATATAAAATGTATTGTTGACTATTTATTTTTAATTTTTTGCTAGTAATTTCACTACAAAATTTTGTTGGAAATGTATTTCTGGTATTTTCATATTAAGACCTTAAATAGGTTCCATGAGTTGGCTTTCCCAGAACTGCGTACGTGCCGTTTCAAATGGTAACACATCTATAAGGAAGTACTATAAGCAAGCTTGAAAGCCAGTGTGTGTCATTTCGCCTAAGTGTAAATGACTTTGTTTTTAATAGCGTTAAACATGTCGGCTTTCGTACCAAAGAAAGTGTATTTGCGGGGAATTTTACTGCACTACTTTATTCAAACAAATCTTCAGCTGAAGCAGACAGAATTTTTGTTGAGATTTATAGTGACCCTGCTCAGTGGAAACAACATGCAGAAAATACTGATTTTGGTGTTGAAGATAAAGAACGCTCTAGCAAACCAAAAACTTTTGAAGGCAAATAATTGAAGGCACTACTTCATGAAGACCCATTTCAGGCCCAAGCTGAACTTTTAGAATCATTAAGACTTGATCACACGGCAGTTTCGAATGATTCAAAAGCAACGACATTGTGTTTCCGTACGAGTTGAAACCGAGAGACGTTGAACGGCGTCTTGTCAGATGTAAACACCTACTTCAGTGACAGAAAAAGAAAGGTTTTTTGCATCGTATCGTGACCGGCGATGAAAAGTGGATAAACTACGATAGCCCTAAGCGTAGAAAATCGTGGGGGTAAGACTGACCATGCATCAATATCGGCGGCAAAGTCGAATATCCATGGTTCAAAGTTTCTGCTCTGCATTTCGTGGTATCAGCAGGATGTAATCTATTATGAGATGCTCAAACCGACTGAAACCATCATGGGAGATCGCTATTGACTAGAATTGATGCATTTAAGCAGAGTATTGAAGAAAAACGGAACAGAGGATATAGGAACAGAGACACAACAAAGGATTTTGCAATATGACAACACTAGATCACTAGATCAAAGTGATTTTGCAATATGACAACACTAGATCACTGTTGCAAAACGAGTGAGAACCTACTAGGAAACATTTAAATGGAAGGTCCTACACCACCTCCAATATTTATGAGACATTACCCCGTCCGATTATCATTTGTTCAGATCTATTTCACATGGCCTGACTGATCAACGCTTTCATTCTTATGAAGATACAAAAAATGAGTCGACTCGTGGTTAGCCTCAAAACATATGTCGTTTTTCAGATGTGGAATTCAAATCCTGCCAGAAAAATGAGAAAAAGTAGTGGTTAGCGATCGACAGTATTTTAGTAACATGTTTCTTACTAATTTTTGTAAATAAAACATAACTTTTTATGAAAAAATATCATAGTTTTCATATTATTCAGCTTATGGCTGGGAAGAAGTCTTGAGCCTTGATTTGCAGTCTTCCTTGAGACGGTGTCTCGTGTATAAAAACACTCAGATGTAGAGCTGGCGATCTTCACCTGCATCAACCATCAAAAGAAGTCCATGACGTTGACTCACAGCACCAGGATCTGAGTACAGTGTTGTGTAGCATGGGACTGTCGATGGATTACCGACCACCCATCAGTTGGTCGAAGGATGATGATGATGATGATGGTTTTTCAATGTTTTGATTTTTGCTTTACGGTTCACAATTTACCCATAGATATGATCCTAACAGGTGCTACCACCCGGGTTAGGGTGGATCTGGGAACAACAGCAATTAAGAAGTTGTTCTACGTTCTTCATAACGAGGCCCTGCAACCGAGTGTACTTTATCGTCATACCCTAGTATTGCTATAAAAAGTTTTGACAGAGAAAGCATATATTCTGAACGCAATTTTAGGGATTCAACTGCAGACCTTCTGTATATAATTTAATACTTTCAAGAAAACCTTTTTTAGATATATAGTGGTGTAACAGGAGAAAGTGTGCTAAGAACCACCAGGGATAGGGAGACGTAGAAGGCCATGATCACGTACGTCCTGAAAGGACATGGCACATAGAAGAAGTGGTGTTACGTTAACACGTGTAGGGAGATAGAAGTCAGTACTCCCTTTCCCAACATAAAACTTAATAATAGTAATAATTGATAGCTAACCATCATTGAGCTGGAAGAGAGCTATCATAAAAAGAAGAGTGGGGAATGGAAGACTACAACCCACGTGACGAGAAAACGAACGTAAAAAGAAGAGATGAAAGAATGAATGAAGCGGACATCTCCGTGTTGTGTGCTACTTTGACGAAAAATAAACTGGAACTAAAATTGGCAATCAATTTGATATTACCGATAAACAGCGAACATGTTTATATAAAAATATACAATTATATTTTATTCTCTTTTTTTTTACGTGGAGTAGAATAGAGTATGCTCGGAGCGATCTCAATCCACTCTATTATCTGCAGCCGCTCTCTCATCTCTTTCTTATATAAGCGAGTTTCGCTTGACTACGTCATGTTTTTTCCTCCAGGTATATTATTTATATTCTTTGACTTTGACGACGCTGTTTATCAAAACAAAATTTTGCCCGTCACTCGGTGTTTACATCTCTGACCTTTCAAAACAATATTTTTTTAATTTGCTAGCCTTGCATTGTTTTATCAAAGAATTTTATCAATGTGATAGATTTCTGGATGAAATTATACACCAGAGTAAGAGAATATATAACATTCGCCAGCCTTGCTAAAAGGAAAAGCTTTGATTGGAGAACATGGACCACCTTCTTAAAGAAATTATCTCCAATGAAAATATCGACTTTGCATATGAAGCTTGAGGAGGATTCTTTCCACACAGATATAACTTCTTTCTTCACAACGGAGTGATTGAAAAACACGAAGAAATATATTTTTTTCTGACATACACCAGTAAGAAATATTGTTTTCTTTCTGGTATACGCAAGTGAAGGCTATGAATATCCATTTTTAATTGTAGCAAATATCCTCGGTATTTCTCGACAAGTAGAATCTTCTTCCTAAACACATGTATGAAATTTTATATGTATTGCATACACCACATTCGCACATAATATTCTCCCTTCTTGCCACAGAATATTTTCTGAAATTTTGAGGTATATTAAAATTAATTTTTTATTTAAATTACTGTTTGTTCTTTCATTTTGTTGTTGCTAATTTTCTTTTATCTCCTTCTACAGTTTTCGACTAATCGTCGATTCTCACACTTTAATTCATCGAATCCGAGC
This sequence comes from Ascarosepion bandense, assembly GCA_037127315.1. Classification (NCBI taxonomy): domain Eukaryota; kingdom Metazoa; phylum Mollusca; class Cephalopoda; order Sepiida; family Sepiidae; genus Ascarosepion; species Ascarosepion bandense. The sequence continues at coordinate 337,166 of JBBBDQ010000647.1, read as the reverse complement.
CAACACGGAAGAGAATATAAATTCTAATTTTGCCCGGACATTATTGGGATTATCTCACCTGGTGATTCGGTATCTTGTCCTTGGATGTACGTAACAGATTTAAAGACTCGTCCTAGGAAATCCTGGAAACGTAACTAATTTGGAGTTCGTCCCTGGATGTACGTGACAATAGTTTGTAGATGATAAAAGACATAGTTGGTAATTTTTTATTAGAATGCATTGCTAGTAATTTTACTATAAAAATGTATTTTTATATTGTTTTTAGTGTTGTACTGATTGTCATTTTGCTATAAAAATGTATTGTTGGTAGTTTTACTATAAATATGTACTTTTATTGTTTCCTAGTACTTTTATGATTGTTTTGGAGGTTGACTATTTGCCAATAGCTAGGACCCGAACAGGTGTTACCACCTTGAGTCAGAGTGGGGCTGAGAACATCAGATTTAGATTTTTATTCATTGTCTCCGTTATCTTATCTATGCTGAAATTATCTTCTTTTTCTTTATGTGCCGTGTCTCTTCAGGACGTAGGCGAGCATCGATATCTACTTGCCCCTGTCCCTAGTCGCTCTTAATATTTTTCTCTTGGTATCTCTCCCAAGCCCCACTCCACCATTCATTTGCTCAAGCCCATCAAATATGCCTCGAGTTTCTTTCTCCTGTCTCTCTTTTCCTCTATCCGTCCCGCGAGGATTAGATTCTCCAAACCCTCCTTTCTCATTACATGTTCCAGAAACCTCAGCTGTCTCTTTCTGGCGTTAAGTATTAGTTTCATTCTTGTTTGCATATTCTCCAGCGCTTTGTCGTTGTTCACGTGCTCAGTCCACGGTATCCTCATCATCCTTCAGTAAAACCATATTTCTGTTGCATTGATCTTCATCATTGAACAGATCTAAGGCTGCCATTATCTCTGTTATAATTCCGTCTAAGGGGTTTATGACAGGAATGTGTCTTCTCACCGGACTTTGTCAATCTAGACAACGATGCGATTCAAAGTGAATAAGAAGTACTACCAGAATTAATTATTGGCAACCATAATCTTAACATAAGATATGCAGATTACACAGAGTCGATAGCAGACACAGAAAGGAAACTAAAAGAATTCCTACGGAAGATAAGGAAGAAAGACTAAAAGAAAGGATTAAACATCAAATGCAAGAACAATGAATGCATAGTTTTTTTGCAAATATGTTAGCAACATTTAAATATCTTGGAAGTGTTTGAATAGAAAGCGGAAAATGTGACACTGAAAACCGAAGACGCATTCGGACAGCCAAATATGCCTTCCAGAAGCTAAGCAGAGTATTAAGAAATAGAAACACATCACTAGAAACAAGGAAAAGAGTACTAAACTGTTGAGTGCAATCTGTCCTTCTCTTGTATGGCAGTGAGTGTTAGATAATATCCTCAAAGACCGGATAGAGACTTGAAGCAAAATAAATGTAGTTCTACAGAAGGATTCTGGGGATACCATGAACGGAAGCTTTAGAGAAAATGAAAACTAAAAGGAAACTTATAATTAACATTGGGAAAAGTCAGTTGAACTTTCTGAAGTACAAATGAGGAAAGAGGGCTTGAAAATCTTATACTCACAGGACAAACTAGAGGCAAGAGAAACAGAGGAAAATAACGCATAACATACTTAGTGAACATGATCGAATGGATGGTTGAACAGAGTTTAGGGGATATAACAATACGATTTATTTATTAAGAGCTACAAAGGACAGACATTTGAGAAGAGCCATGGTCGATATATATATATATATATATATATATATGCTGACGCATTGCATTGAAAACAAAAAATAAAAAAGAATTATTAGAATAATGTGTCGGATAACATAAATGCGTATTTCATATTTCAAGCTATGGACATATGACGTATCTGTCAAATTGCGTTCGTGCAGTATTTACTCTGCGCGCATGCGTTCTTGGGAAAACGGTTTTTCGTGCAAAATTATTTTAAAATGTCGTCCATTTTTTCTTCTCGTCTACTGTCTCCAAAATCAGAAAATCTTTTGCTTTGAGCACAAAACGAAAAGACACAACAAATTAACGAAGAAAAACGTACCGCCTCTTTAAAAATAAAGGACTTTTTTATAGATACAAAATCACGAGTTTATATATATATATATATATATATATATATATATATATATATATATGTGTGTGTGTGTGTGTGTGTGTAAACGTGTTTGTGTGTGTTTTTCTATGAAAACGCCCGTTATTTATAAGAAGACACACAAAAATACAAGTATATATATATATATATATATCTGTGTGTGTGTGTGTGTGTGTGTAAAGATTGTTTAATTCTTCCCTGAAAACATATATAAAAGAAAAAAGGTTCAAAAATTAAAATTAGATGAATCCAAGTCTAAAAGAAACGCAATTGAAATAAAACATTGCATTTCTTTTTAGCATTTTTTATTTATAATAATTTGCCTGCCAAGATGTTTTATTTTCTTTTCGAATTTCTTTTCTTTTGTTTTCTTTTGTAATTCCAGATTTTTAAGCTGAAAATGTTCTTCTTCCTTCGTCTATAATGGCTTCACGCAATTTGTGTTTCCCTTCTTTTCATATTCTTTTTATTCATTTATTTTTTTTTATTTTTTTAGAACGTTGCCAGTTCCTCCTCAGAGACAAAAGACTGGATGTGAAATCGTTTGGTCTTTGAGTGTCGTTAAGCTTTCAAAGGAAACAGCGGTAAAATTTCGCTTAGAACTTGTCATTCGGACGACGACAGATCAAAACATTTAGAATACACGTTTCTGGGAAGTTGTGAGCGAAACAAAGTCATTGTCACCATTAATATACTAGCATATTCTTTCGATTGATTTCAATCTTTCTGAGACAACCTAAAGTCAAACATAAAAATGAATTTTGAAGCAACTAAGCTTGTAAAATCCTAAAAATAAGTTATACACACTATTTTTGCATTAACACTCTCCCCTCCCCAGAAAACTACATTAATGCTAAATATGATATATTTGAACTCCATTTTCCTTTCGAAAATACAAAGATATCAGTATTTGTCTATACTTCTGAGATGAGGTATTATTTACACTACTTACATTATTCGGGGACCCTAACTGGTGCTACCACTCCGAGTCAAAGTGGACCTGGGAACAACAGCAATTAAGAGGTGGTTCTATACTCCTTACAACCTCCCAATCAGTGGCCTTGCTGCCGGATGCAGTTTACCGTCATGCCCACGACCCTTAACCAAAGTGTGGGGAACTTAGAGAGTTAACTTGAAGGGAGATAACTCTTTTCTACCAGAAGAGGCTTTGCACATGAAATAAGAATGATATACTCCAGTGATCATAATAATAATAAAACGAATAATATATTTTTGTGTCAATATTATAATAATATATTAGATACAAAATTAAAAAGTTTATTCTAAAATCGGATATTACTTTCCGAACTATCTAATACATGTGATGCATACGAAATAATAACTTTCTTTTCTTTTTCACGATTTGCAAACTCACAATGTCAGTGGATTAAAAAATACTACTTAGCTATCGTAGGACAATTTACTAATCGCAGTTTGGCGACAATTTTTTTATCGCGTTATTTTTACTTGGTCAATTTTGTGCAGTTTTTATTTTTCTAACCAGGCTCCAGCCAACTTTCTTGATTTTTCTAAAACTCAAAATCTGATTGGCTAATTCATTTCTAAAAAAAATGTTTCCGCACAAGACGTGATTTCCCTCCGGGGCGTTTGAGCCACTTTTGCTGCTATTTAAAGAATGATTCACGACAAGAAAGCCAGCCAGCGTCAGAGAAAAAGAAAGCTAAGACTACGCTTCACCGATGTCCATCTCTCGCCTATGTTATTAGCCTTTAATAATAACCGATCATTGTGACGACTCATTCTACTGTTGAAGCTAAGTACTTAAAAATACATCTTTTATATTTAATTCCACTGTAATATTTTAAAGTGAAAAAATGATGTCTTTCTGTTGGTTTTGATCATTTTGGGAAACTTGTTTCTATAGAATTCAACTTAATACTTTTGTGTGAAAACGAATTTTGGAAATGTAATTAGTGCCTGCTATTTTAATATGAAACTTTTCCCTATTTATCAAATTTACAACTTTTAATGTGTGATGACGTGTCTTGAAATAAGCTACTGACAACTACATTTGTGTAAATTTGTAAATAAATTTCTTATTTTGTATTGTTAAAATATACACACGTGTTTTCTCGTCATTATACACACACAACAATTCCCCTCTCTCCTCACTTGTGATCTTCGACGTGCGAGGAAACTAAAACTTACGTCAAGATGTTTAAGGACGAAATGGATAATATGGAGGTCGCGCACATATACTTTGATGCCAGGTTTGACACAGGAGGAGACCTCAAATGCGCAGTCTACAACAGGGAAACAAAACAGTTTTTTCCAAGAGACTTCACACAGAAAATCACGGAACGATTCCCAGTTCTCTCTTTGGTAGCAGTAAAAAAAATTATGCTGGTAGGAGGTTCCTGGGGAGGTGGAGCGGAGAGAGATATTAACGGAAACCACAGCATGATCAGAGTTGACAAATGGGGGAAAGGCTGCATGGTATGACAGGAGTCAGGGATAGAAATGAAGTAGAGATCTAGTCGAGTAGCTTGTCCTTCAGGGATACTGGGGAAGCACGGGAGAAAACCCTTCACTTGTGTGAGAGACTGAGTGATTGCAAAATTCAAGGTATGGATGCCAACTAGATTAGTGTTAATTTTTTCAGCCACTTGACATGGTGGGCATTAAAGTTACCGAACGCAAATATATTAGCGAACAAGTGAGTGGAAAATGCTTTGTCTATATTATCAAAGATACCAGGTTTAACAGTTGGAGGAAGCGGAGCGGTAGAAAAAAAAGAAAAAAATACCTAACTCAAAGTTGACTCTAATGTCGAAAGCAATCTTATTGTTATTTTTTATCTGAGTTTATAATCATTTACTTTTCTTTTTTTTTTTATAAGCGTTTCACCCCGAGCAAGGCATGTCACTGCCACTATTGCGCAGGGGGCTACATAGAGTGGAGAAAGGATGATTAAATATAGGAAATGTCAGAGGGTGGGTGATAGGCGGGTAAGGATACCGAGAATGAGGGTTGGGTAGATGAGAGTGTTCTGACAATAATTGGGAGTTAGTGTGATAGGAGGCGTCTATTGACTCTACATTTAAACACCTGGAGATTGTAGCTGTCGGGAAAGCAGACTTGTGGAAGGGAGTTCCACAGGCGGGAAGCGCGAGAAAAGAAGCTGTTGGAGTAGAATTTACGGTTACGTCTTATTTGTTTAACTGTAAAAGGGTGGGACCTAGTTGCTAATCTAGTATCTCGTGTAAATTCGTGCTTAGGCGGCACCAGTGATCTAAGCTCATCGGAGCAGAAGCCATGAAAGTACTTGTAGAATAGGCACAGGGAAGCCACATCACGCCGGTGAGAGAGTGGTTGCAGCCGGTCTGCCAAGTCAGTATCAACCACGTTACAGATCCGCCTTTGTATTTTGTCAAGAAGCCCAAGGAGAGCAGCAGGGGCACCCGACCAGATATGGCAGCAATATTCAATACACGGGCGGATGGTAGATTTGTATATGTGCAGAATAGATTCAGGTGTGAAAAACTTCCGGGCCCTGCACAGAGAGCCGACTTTCATAGCAGCAGATTTGGCAATGGATTCGATATAGTCATTTCATTTGAGGTCCGCCGAAAGTGTAAGGCCAAGGAGGCGTAGTATTTTACTCTCTGGGAGGCTAGCCTGTCCCATGCTAATGGGAGGTAGATGCGATTGTCTATGGTGGTTAGTTGATAACAGCTTCGTTTTAGAGGCATTGAAATTTACCAGCCATTTCCTACCCCAGGCCACTACGGATTGAAGGTCCCTTTCAAGTACGGCAGCGAGGTTCACTTTGTCGTCCACACCTGGTTTTTGATCGATGCGAGAGTAGATTGTTGTGTCATCGGCATACATGCCAACTTGGGATCTAATGGCGTCGGGGAGATCATTAATGTAGATCAGAAAGAGCGTGGGACCTAGGATAGAACCTTGAGTGACGAATTGAAATATACCATTTCTTTCTAAATGAGAAAGACAGAAACTCTCTCTCTCTCTCTCTCTCTCTCTCTCTCTCTCTCTCTCTCTCTCTCTCTCTCTCTGTGTTTCAAATATACTCTTTTCTTCTCTATTTTGATTTTTGATACAATTCTTCAATTACGGATGGAGACGAACCAGACAGATGACGCAGACAATCTTATGCAAGATTTTGGTCAATAAAGGTCAAAGTACGTGGAAGGAACTAAGAAATACGAGATCGACCAATAACCATTTTCTCGTTTAAAACATTCAAAACCGTATACGCGTGATAGAAATTATAAAAAGGAAGGTACACGTGCTTTTCAGACAGTGAGAGCGAATCAGAGACCGAGACGAAACTGAGACAGATTCAGTCAGTCATGAATCAGATCCAGGCGACATGGACTCGAAAGAAGTAATCTATGGCATTTATGAAGATGAAAAACAAGGATTAATGAACTATGTGAAGCATAGAAAAACACGCAAAACGTATGAAGCAATTGTAGAATGCAATCTTCGTAATTCAAACATAACACACATACAAAAGAAAGCATAAAAATGACGAGCTCAAAACTAAAGACAAATTATAATATACAATATCCGATATCAAACAGAAAAATAGAAAACTATCATTTATAAAAAAGAAGAAGCAGAAGAACATTTAAATAATATTCCATTCTCATTACTACGATATATGTAAAACAGGGTCAAGAAATAAAGGATGGTTTTATTATTTTAAATAATAGGCCAATCTTAAGTTAATATGCAGATAGATAGATAGATAGATAGATAGATAGATAGATAGATAGATAGATAGATAGATTGTCATCACTTTCTGTGGTAAACTGGTTGCCAACCAGTCTGTCCTGTTATTTAACCCATAGCTGGAGGGAGAAGAGACGGATTTATACTTTTCCCAAGGGTATTTGTGCGTAAATGAATGCAACGAATTTAACTGGAATTCGCACTCGGCTCTCCGATTTCTGGTTATCCACTGCACCACACATCCTGAGATTCCTTTATTCATAATATAGCCTCAGATGAATATATTGGTGAAACGATAATCTATTTAAATGAATGTCAAATTTACCAAATAAGTGTTATTAGTTCGATAAGGAAGCAGTTAAACACTAATATTTAAAGTCAGCACGTCCATACGAATAATCCTGGTGGATAATATTGTCATTTCCAGTTATCAAATTGCAAAAGGCTTTAAATATAATAGAAACACTTTTTATAGAAGACAAGGGGACTATGTATAATAATTACTTGGTTTAAACTAGCCGAAATGTGCTGTGTCTGTTTCGAAAGCATACCAACATCGAATAACTTCTTCTTCTTCTTCTTCTTCTTCTTCTTCTTCTTCTTCTTTGTGTCGTGTTCCTTCAAAACGTACGTGATCATGGTCTTCCACATCTTCCTGTGGCTCTTAGCAAGCTTTCTGCTATTACCCCACCCAAACTCCACTCCACCATTCACTTGCTCAAACCCATCAAGTATGTTACCCGTTACTTTCCCCTGTCTTTCTTTCCCTCTATCGTATTTGTGAGTATCAAATTCTCAAAGTCCTCCTTTCTCATTAAATGTCCCAGGAACTTTAGCTGTCTTTTTTTTTTGTTAAGTATTATTTCCCTTTTTCTTTCCATCCTCTTCAAAATTTCATCGTTGCTCACATTTTCGGTCTTTGGTATCTACAGCATTCTTCTGGAGAACGACGTTCCGGTTTCTTCAGGTCTCTCCTTCATCTTTGATATGATTGTCCAGTACTGAAGAACAGACATCACATAGCAATCCAGTACTCTCTTCTTAAATATATTAATGTACCCCTTGAGCTAAAGAAGTGCCCGAAAGCAGTTATGGCATAGTCCCTATGGACAGAAAGGTCGATTTGTTTTTTTTATTTTTTGTATTATTATTATTATTATTATCATTATTATTATCGTGTGTGTGGCTCTGTGTGTATTGCTCAAGAATTACTATTATGAAGAAGAGTGCTAAATATCGAGAAGACAGGATAGATAGATAGATAGATAGATAGATAGATAGATAGATAGATAGTAGAGTGTGTCAGAATAAAAAGTAACAACAATGAAATGGATTGAGATTTTTCAACGCTCTTCAATACACGACTCTTCCTCGTCGCCCCATTAAGAAAAAATACTTTTATTTGATAACACAAATATTTATTGTTTAAATTTTCTTTATCACTACACTTAATCCAGTGCATTTCTGTTGAGTACATAGATTGAACATTACGCAGTGAAAATGTTGGATAAAAAAAAAAAGGTTTTAATGTTACGGGCTTATTGATCCATCCCCGTATGCACATGTTTTCCTCTGTTAAACAACGAACGACTGGTTACGACTCTGTGTGTGTAAGGGAGTTAATTAATTTTTTAATGAATTACTAGTGGGGGCATTTAATTTATTTTACTACCCGTTTTAATCGCTTTTTGTTTGTTTTGATTTTTACCCGGAGTTCTTCAGACAAAATAAATCAAACCTCTTAGACGCTTCGGAGCGAAGAAGGTGAAAAATTTGGTTTCCAATTCCTTGACTACAACCGCCTATTTTTTGCGTCTGATTTTATGACAGGAACAAACAAACAAAAAGCGCCATTTTTCTTTAATTTGATCGCACTTTTTTTTTCTTTTATCGTCGATTATCAGTAAAATGCTCAAACAAGCAAAATGAAAAATTCGATAAACATAAAATGAAATTATATCTGGGTTACCTTTAATCTTTCCATTTCGGGGATATCTCTAACCGGAATACCCGACTGGTAATTACCGTATTTAATGACGAGGATTAAATAACTCAAATATTCGTGATTTATTGATATATTGATTGACTGGGCGAAATTTTCAACGATTTAAATCTTAGAAAAAATGTTTATTATTTCTCCGGGATAAAGATTTCATATTCATTCATTTGCAATATATGAATTAGTATATTTAACTTTTTTAAAGTCTTGTTGTGGTTTATACAATGGCGAGTGTTCTAAAAATAGAAAAAGATAGACACACTGACGCCAAGAATTCAAAATTGGGCAGCAAAATAAGGAACCGTTTCTTTGGTAGGAGTATGAATAAGAAGTAGAAGTTAAGGACAGTAGTTTTGTGTAGGAGATTTGAAAAGAGGAAGACGCTAGTCAATTGACCACTAGAGTCCAGAAGGGATAGGCTCGTTTACTACTAGCGTCCCACAGTGAAGAGAATGTACCTAGTCTGCTCCTGTATCCACACAAAAATTTAAAGGTTGTAACTTGATGTAAAAACCTAAAGTTTTATACCAAAAATAAACATCATTAATTCAAGTTTGTTTTATCTTCTAATTATACTAAAACGAAGCAACACAACAGTCTTTTCTACTGATCATTTCAAAGCAGAAAAAAATGATGATATTCACACATAATAAGTTAGTTTAGAATTACCGGTAACATTTGTTGGGGTAAAAAACAAATTTGCTGAAATGATAGGATAAAAACAATAAAGATAATGATACTTGAGTATAAAAATCACAGAATAGTGAGAATTATCATTAAAACGGATGTGCGTGGTGGCGCAGTGGATCTCGGCTAGGAACGAGAAATCGGGGAACCGAGTTCGAATTCCAGTTGAATTCATTGCCTTCACTTACGCGCAAATACCCTTGGGAAAGGTATTAATCCGTCTCTTCCCTCCAGTTATGGGTTAAATAATAGGACAGATTGGGTTCTATAGCCTTGGTCGGCAACCAGTCTACCGCAGAAAGCAATGGCAACCTACTGCGGGATAATCTTCTGCCCAGTCAGTCATGTCTCTTTCGAGACATGATCGCCCAAGCGTGTATCGCGCATGGCACTTAACTGACTGATCATTAAAACTGAAGATGTGTGTGTATCCTCACTGATTTCTATTAACATACACTTCCATATTTTTCATCCCATTTGCTTCAAAACATATATACTCCTTCCAAATGTATTATTCTACACAACAAAAAGAAATTGCGCATGACACTCAGTTTAATCTTTGTTTTAATTTCATATTTTCAAGTAATTTTTGTTTGTTGTTGTTGCTGTTGTTGTTAATAATAAGTTTAACACTGAACTTTTACATGAAGAATAACTCTTACAAATAAATGCAAGAGTTATCTCCCATATTTAATGTCTGCAGATGTGGATAGTATAAAAAAATTAAAGTAGACTTATACTCTTCCCAGCCCGTCCAACACCAGTTAATTACTTCTGGTTTGCTATAAAAATGTATTGTTGGCCATTTTAGTATTAAAAAACGTAATGTTGATTTGTTTTGGAGTTCACTAATTATACATGGCTGAAACCCTAACCTTTCCCTCTTTCTTTCTTTCTTTCTTTCTTTCTTTCTTTCTTTCTTTCTTTTAATTTTACTTTCTGTCTCCCTTTTTCTTCTTTTGGTGCTGTGTATTTCTTTCATTTTTATTCCTCTCTCTCTCTCTCTCTCTATCTTTCTCTCAATCTCAATCTCACTCCCATTTTTCTCTCTTTTCTGTTTTTCTCTTCTTTCTTTCTGTTTTCCCTCCTCATTATATTCCTTTTTCTCATTTTCTCCTTTCATTTTTTATACTCTCTCCCTTTATATATATATATATATATATATATATATATCACATCTTTAGGCCATCTGAACCTTTCTTTCTTTTTCTTTTGTAATTTCTCTCTCTCTCTCTCTCTCTCTCTCTCTCTCTCTATCTATCTATCTATCTATCTATCTATTTCATACATACACACACGAACAGGCCATCTGAATCTTTCTTTTTCTAGCACTTCTGCATACTTTCTTTCTTTTTTCTTTCTTTTTCTATTGTTATCTCCTTCTCACTCAATCTATCTATCTATCTATCTATTACACACACACGCACACTCAGGCCATCTGAATCTTTTTTTTTCTCGCATTTCTGTGTTCTTATTCTTTCCATATTTTTCATTGCAATCTCTCTCTCTTTCTTTCTCTCTCTTTCCAAGTATCAAATTCTCTGTTTCTATTCCTTTCCTTTTTATTCTTCTTTTTTCTCTTTTTTCCTCATTTTAATCTCTTTGTTATTTTCCTTACCTCCCCTCTATTTGTAAGTACTTATGTTTGTGTGTCTGTGTGTGTCTGTGCGTTTCAGTTTGTAGTCATCTGCACGTATTAATTTCCATAACATATTGGCTCAAAACACCGGAAGAGAAATCTAAAGTATTAGATTGTCGCCAGATGATTGGCCAACGGTAGAGTTACTGGACTTTATTCCAGAGACTACGAGGTTAAATACTCTGGCGCCATACTTACTCGTTAACCATAACTTGCAAATCTCTGATTTTGAAGTCATGAGACTAGCTAAATTTAGCACCATACTCATGTCACTACAATAATTTCAGAAACTTAATTCCAAATAAAACGATCCATAAACTTATACAAAAACTGCATTCTAAATAAGAACTTGCACAGTATAGCCCTCCTTCATCTTGTATCATAATTTTCTGAGCTTAGCACAACTCAGGATGGATCTCACTAGAACAGTGGTTTGCAAAAAATAGAGAAATGATGCCGGATAAATTAAAACTTCCTGATGGTAATGAAGAAAACTATTAACTAAATATGAAGAAGAGACTTAAAGCAAAAGAAATGTTGTTCTACAGAAGGATGCTGAGAATAATGAAAATGTAAGCAACGACGAAGTTTTAAAGACAATGACAGCAAAAGTACACCCTTTAACATCAGAAAGAGACAGTTGAAATGTCTAGGGCATATAATGAGGAAAGAAGGCTTGGAAAATTTGATACAGAAATATTGAAAGTTAAATGGACAGAGGAAGTCAACGCAAAACACGGTGAGTTTGGGCAAGTGAATGGCGTAGAGGACGTTTGGAAGGATGGAAAAAAGACAAAAGTTACTCAGAACTACAACAGTTAGGAAAATGTGGAGAGCCAAGATAGCCAACGTCCTAAAGAGACACCACACATAGAAGAAGAATTGGGAATTTTCCAGGACCAATAGTCTTAGGTTCGCAAATGCTACGCAGCCAATTCAAAAATTGTTTCTAGAGAAAAAAATACTCAGAACCATACAATTTTTTTTTAATCTTTCGCGTTATTTTTTCTTGGTTCCTGTTTTTTTGTAATTTGTTTCTCTTGCTAACTGTCCAATAGTGAAGTGCGAGCTTCCGTAGAAAATCGTGATAATAAAAAAATCCGATGTTAAAAGTTTTGTTTCTTATTTTGAAAACAATTTAAACTATTTTTCTCGGTAATTTTATATCACTATTGCGTCGTAATGGCGTCTCAAAAAAATAGGGTAGCTACATACCTGGAAGTGGCTGTGACAGTAATGGTGATGACGTTATAAGATAACAATCACAGTTCAATATTTGTATATACTTCTGAGATGAAGAAGTGTTTACATTGCCCTGCCATGTTTACGACGTTTCGGCCATTGTGCCTGCTTCAGATGCTAGGAATTTTGAACCAAACACTTTATTTTGATCACTGGGGTTTATCGTTCTCATTCCATGTGCGATGCCACTTCCGGTAGCTATGTAGTAAATATCCCTTTAACTTAACTCTCTGTTATTTGGTTCACCACTTATGTAGAATGGTATTGAACTAGAAACGCTTTGGGTCAAGTCACTGGAACTAACTAACGCTTATATCCTGTGGATCATGTGTCCTTGAGGACTTTTCGTTCTCAGAGCAGGGCGTATTCCGTTTTTTTTTTCTGCGACCAGACTTGTTCTCCTTGATTTGACGGTAAATTTAATTGCCAAACTGCAACATTTACCGAACTACCCATACAAGAGTTGTTTAAAATTTATAAAATCTTTCTTTTAAAATGTGTTTCAGGAAAATAGATTTTTTTGAAGTTCACAAATTGATATCGCTCCTTCCAGTATTGATGAAGACTTACTTCCACGTCTTATAAAGTAACGGTGGTTTTAGCCGTTCCCTTATAAGGAAACATTGTGCATTTATTAATGAAGCAGTCAATGCTACTTGAGTTAGGCTTTTCTTCATTTTGTGGACGTCGAGTTAAGATCAAAGTGTAGTATCTGCTCTCCTCATCTCTATGACTAATGATAATATTAGCCGGTCCCTTATAAGGAAACATTCAACATTCATTTACTGAGCAGCCAATGCTACACGAATTACGCTTTTCTTCACTCTTTTGCCATCGAGCTGAGATCAAAGTGTAGAATCCGTTCTCCTCATCTCTTATGCAAAACATTTGACAGTCATTAACCGAGCAGTCAGTGCTACTCAAACTACGCTTTTCTTCATCCCTTGGCCATCGCGCTGAGATCAAAGTGTAGTGCCTACCTTTGAGCAGACAAACTAAATTTTATCTGTTAATCATGTCTCTGTCTGCGAACAAAACGCAACTGAAAATATATTATTGAAAGGTGCTCAGTCCCTCGAAGGAACTGAATGTGGCAGTACCTATATCATTGTCCTAAAGAGGGTGGTGTATCAATAGTAATGCCAGTGCACTCGACGTTTGCAGGGGCTGTGTTATTTTAGGACCTCATCCGGGTACACGACTCACGGACTATCCACATTGACCTTGTGTCTCATCCTGGCAGTTTGGGGTGAAAAATAATTACAATCCACCTTTAGGTAAACAAACTATATATTATCTCACAATTGTGTATCTGTGTTCGAACAGAGCACAAGAAATAAATGAGGGATGACTTGTTCTCTGGGATTCCGGCCCTGTGGCGGTACCTTCCTCATTGCACCAAAGTGCTTGGTGGAATATTGATATCAGCGCGACTTTAGTTGTGGTGACTGGGTAATTTTTGGACTTTGCCCGTGTACATGCGCTTCACACACCCACTTGAAAGCGGCCTTGTGCCATATCCCGTAACAGCGGAGGAGACGAGTAAATATTAAGTGCAGTATTTGTTCTCATTTCTGGGGTTCATGGTAATATTAATCGTTTCCTTGAAAGGAAACATTCATCATTCATCAGACAGAAACTAAAGCTATTTACAGATGTAGCGATTATCGGTGTTGGATGAAACTACCGCAGGCACAATCACTTATATATTCAATTTCTTTTCCTCCTATACTAAATTTTTATCAAAATTATACAACTACTGCCTCTCTGCTTCGTGCTTTCCTGGCTACTGTAAATCCTCTCCTATGATTATGTATTTAAGAATTCTGGAGAACCCTCGGACCCCTCTAATTATCGCCCTATCAGCCTCCTACCATTTTTTGGCAAAGTGTTCGAGGCTATTATCAATGCTGAAGTAGTTCAACATCTCACAGCGCACAATCTCTTCTCTGACAAAGAAAGACATGGTTTACGCTTCACCATGTCTACTGCTGATAAGAACGGCGAAGCTCGAGCTATTGTTCTGGATATCTCCAAATCGTTTGACAGAGTCTGGCATGCTGGCCTTCTACGCAAGCTATAAGTGGACGATTGTTTGATCTAATCCAGTAGTTTCTTTCAAATCACGTAATGAACATGCCTCTACTATCATCGGGTCTCCCTCAAGGCTCTATACTAGGTGCTACGCATTTTCTGATCTTCATCAAAGATCTCCTTGATGTAATCAGATCCCAAGTAAGCATCTACGCTGACGACACCGCCATTTACTCCCGCCTAGATGAGGAGACCGCTGAAGCTGACAAAGCGAACTTCTCTGCTGAGCTTGAAAAGGACCTTCAATCTGTGGTGGACTGCGGTAATAAATGGCTCGTAAATTTTAATGTTTCCAAAACGAAGCTGCTATCTATTAACCACCATAGACAACCGCTCTTAACCCCCCCCCCACCCCACCCCATTAACATGGATCAGGTTAGTCTCTCTGAAAGCAAAACACTGCACCTCCTTGGCCTAATTCTCTCAGCCGACTTCAAGTGGAACGACTACATTGAATCCATAGCTAAATCTGCTGCTAGGAAGGTCGGTTCACTGTGTAGGGCCAGGAAGTTTTTTCCCGTCTGAATCCATCTTGCACATATATAAATCTACCATCCGCCCGTGCATTGAACACTTCTGTCACATCTGGTTGGGTGCCTTTGCTATTCATCCCGGGCTTCTTGACAAAATCCAACGAAGAATCTGCAATGGGATCGATCCCGATCTGGTATCTCAGCTGCAGTCACTTTCTCACCGACGTAATGTAGCTTCCCTCTGTCTCTTCTACAAATACTTTCACGGCTTCTGCTCCGATGAGCTTAACTCCTTGGTGCCCTCTCTGTATGAATTTACTCGAGCTACTAGACTAGCAATTAGGTCCCACCTTTTTACAGTGAAACCAATAAAATGTAACCGTAACTTCTACTCCATCAGCTTTTTTTTCTCGCACTTCACGCCTGTGAAATTCACTTCCGTACACTTGCTTCCCTGACAGTTACAATCCCCATGAATTTAAATGTAATGTCAATTGCCATCTCTTATCTCCTTGACTCACATCTTTTCCCTGACAACCCTTGTATCATGTTCTTTTCCCAGTCCATTCTATTCTCATTCAGCTCTCTTCACACCAGTGTTCTCATCCTTCTCTTATCCATTCTCTGACACCCCTTGTAACTTGTTCCTATTTCTCTTCTTATGTAACCCCCTGCGTACGAGTAGCACTACTGCCTTGCTTGGGGTGAAATGATTGTAAAAAATATAATTAAATACTGAGTCAAAATAAAATAGATTTATCAAGTCTACTGTTATCACTTTTTCTATTACTGATGGAAGTTTTCTTTCTAACCTTTTGTTTGAAGTAGTGTGGAACGTCAACAATTTCATTAAGTTATTTTTCTATCTTTGAGTTAAATGTTCTATTCATGTCAGTTTTTCTTGCTGTTGAAAATCATCAAATAATGTAGCTTCTGTTATTTGCTACAGTTCTTTTTTATCATGTAGCGCCATTTTCACAAGGTTTGAAAAATATACAAGCACGAAAGTTAAGTATTCTATACTAATTCTTCAAATGATACGCATAAAACATTTCTGTCACTTCAAAACACCCATGAAAATTAAATTTCAACGTTAATGACCAATAATGGGTTGGTATTTTATTCTTTTTAAGCATATCACCCCAAGCAAGGCGATAACGCCACTGATGCGCAGGGGGCTACGTAAGAGTGAAAAGATTGGAAAAGAGAAAGCCGGAAACCACATCCTAACCAGGAAACAAGGGATGAGCCTCTTCATCTGTTCAATTTTTGTATGTGCGTCGAGTCATGTGTACGAAACGGCAAGCACCTTGTTGCCGTGTACATAATTGATATTATTAAGTTCGGGAATTTTCTTTTTTATTAATAATACTTCATTTATTTTTAACCTTTTTTGCATGTGGATGATGCTAATTTATTTTATTATCAACAAGTATGTTACGGATAGTTTGGCAGGCCTCCGTGTGTGTGTTTAAATGACATCGAATTGAACTATAGCCTGAGAGGTGCAACGTTAGTCTTCTTTATCAAACGCGTGGTCGTGTGTCCAATGTAATTATTTACAAATTTAGATTGATCAAGAACACAGTTTTTCAAATGAAATGTAAATTCGTAAATAATATTGGTTCTCTATAGTTTAGATCTTGCTGGTGAATTGTTATTTTTAACGATGAGGTTAGCAGTTTTAAATTTTGTGTAATAGATAATTTCCTTTTGGTTGCCATTCTTTCCAACACCTCATCGTTGCTTGCATGTTCAGTCCACGATATCCACAGCATCCTTCTGTAGAACCACATTTCCGCTGCTTCCAGTTTTGTCCTCATTTTCGATTATATTGTCCAGCACTCACTGCCGTATTGAAGAACTGACTTCACATAGCAATCCAGCACTTTTTCTTTGTTTCTAACAGAACGAAAAAATTTGAACCCTCCTCTTTGCTTTCTCGCATCCCACACAAATCCAGAAGAAGAAAGATATCGCAAGAACTATTTTAGTGAAAAAAAAAATGAATGCTTAACTTCTTTTAGAATTGCTTCCATGTGATAAATCAGCCTTCCGTGCGTCGGGGACATCATAGCACTCTGTTGAGTTCAACAGCACGACCTTACGATTCAGTGGGGCGGGGGTCCATTAATATTTCAAGCATGCATGCGTGAACGAAAATTCTCTGAGTGCAAGTCTCTAGCATCTTCAGACCGTAAAATAAATATACTACTTTACAGTAAAAATCAAAAAGTTTTTTCTCCTTCAGTTCATTCATTTCACCCGTAACAGATTTTCTTTTCATATTTTTCCCCTATTTACAGTTCTGATGAGAGGGGACAAAACCGGTTGACTGTTGATTTTGTTTTAAAATTTCGCATGGCCGATTATAGTAAAAAACTTCTTGTCTTTAACGCTAAAATATATATATATATATATATATATATATATATTATGGATTCTCCCGTCGATTTCGACGTATGAGCGTCTAATACCGTTAGACAACCACACAAAGTGTTGTTTAAAGTGGTGAAGGCTTGTGTAGCACCATCCACACTTTTTGAAACTGCTGATAACAAACAATCGGTGTAGACGTCTGCCACAGATCGCATGAACAACAGACCTCAGTTATTTAACCCATAACTGGAGGGAAGGGACGGTATAATACCTTTCCCAAGGGTACCAGTGCATAAGTGAATGCAAAGTGTTCGACTGGGATTGGAAAGGCTCACCGATTTCCCACTCCGAGCCGACATCCACTGCACCACAACGCACATCCGTCAATAACGCTTACAGCACCTGGTATTCTCAAGTGGTCACCCATCTAAGTACTGACCAGGCTCAACGTTGCTTAACTTCGGGGATCGTGCGAGAGCCGGTGTTTTCAACGTGATATATATATATATATATATATATATATATATATATATATATATTAGAGAAAATTTCAAAATTCAAAGGTGTCGGATGTACATTTCGACATAGGATCTCTAATAGAGATTCTACGTCACGTCGGCGACATTGTTTTTTCCAAATGGCGAAGACCCTGGGGTAGAGTGTGGAGGGGTTTTAGGTTAACAACGGTCACAAAGTAGAAAAGGACAGAGCTGGTAGTCGCGGGGTTACAGGGTGTTGAAAACGGCATATTTAGGAAGGGGAGGAATAGGAGTTCATATTTTATAAAGATAGACAACTAAATGAGTTAAATTACTTTTTTAAGGTTAAGATTTTGGGCTGTTTGAAGAGGTGTATTTAGGCGAGAAGGAATGGGTTTCAATATACGATTTTTAAAATTTTTATTTAAGTTTATTTGATTAAACCTTTTAGGTAGAAGCGAGCTAAATGCCAATTACAGGAAGTTATCAGTTTAAAAACTATTAGAGAAAAAATATTAGAAAAAAAAAATATATGTATATATATGTTAACACATATATATACATATATGTGTTAACAAAGGGAAAAGGGGTTTAGTAAAAGAATCCATATTTTCTAAAGATAGGCAATTAAAGGAGCTTGGGATAGGAAGGTAGGGCGGGTTAAATACTTTTTAAGGTTAACGTTAGGGTAAAATTAAGATTAAAACTTAAATTGAATCCTTTTAATTTATATTCTAACATCTAGTCAACGGGGATTTAAATTCTAAATTTAAGTATTCGAAAAATTTGCCTTGTGGCGGCACTTACTGGTGAATTCCCTCCTAAGATTCAGTAGCCGGTGTTGGTGGGGGTATTTTAATATTGAAATTTTTTCCAGTAAACATAGACAGCACCTATCGCGAAAATTCATCGGAATACGGGCTGAACCTATCAGGATCCAGCCCTTCTTCTTTCATTTTCCAGAATGTCCGCGAAAGGGCTGTCTGGTACCTCTGACCGGGGTTCGAAAAAAGAGTACCTGTGGTTATACAGTCTTTGTCTGAAAGGACCGGCGGACATACCGATATAGGTCCGGAAGTCGTTTTTTTTTTGTTGTTGTTTTTTGTTTTTTTTTGTTAGATGGAGAAATGCGGGCTTCATAAATTACCTGGGTGGATTTACATTTTCCCTCCACCTGGCAGGTGTACCACCCCAAAGGTCCGTCCTAACAATTTCCTCCGGCGGCCGTTCTCCACGCTGTGATGTTGCCGGAGTTTGTTGAAAATGTCGGCCGGACAGCTGGGGGTACAAGATTGACTACAAGGAACAAACTTCCACAACTTGGATTAGTTGAAAAGGATGCTTTATTCGTTTAGAGTTAGCCTTTTCGGTTGGGGCAGGCGAATGTGACACACAGCTCTAACTCTAATTAATGGAGATCAACAAATCCGAACTGGACGAAACAAGACGAACGGAGATCCTTACTTCAAGCTCGCACCCGGCTGACTCCTTTCACCTAACTCGTCTTCACTCAACTTAACTGGAAAAAACACCTGAATTTATCTAAAATTGACCGGAAACCGGGAAATCCGGAAATGCTCTAGACCACCGGTGACAAACACCGGCGACTGTAAGTCTGAAATTTCAGTTATCTTTTTTTTTATCTTAATAAGGCTTCCGCCGGAAAAGGCTTAATGTGTGGTCAAGATACAGTAAAGGACAGCCTTTGACCGGGTCATCGAAAACCTACCCGCTGACCTTTATCACTGAGTCAAATATTTACCGGAGGACAATTTTCCTCATAAAAGAAAAAGCGTTTATTTATTTTTTTCCTCTTCTTTTTCACTTTTGTTAAATATGTTTTTAAACTATTTTCTATTTTAATCTATTATAATAAAATACATATATGTCTAGTTATCGTGTCACATTACCTCCCCCAACGGATCTTGTCATTTATGTCAATAAATTACAATAAACAAAACAAAAAAAAACATGACACGATGCTTCATCATGTCGGTACGCCATCACCACCAAAAATTATTTTGATCCCCCAGGGATATTCTCCTCCTCTCCACAAACATCAATCATGAAATTTCTTATTAATCCATACCATTTTTTTGTATTTCCTCAACACATTTTTCTTATTTCAACAACCAATTCCTCAATTTTTGTCTTCGTAGCCGGTGGCATCAATGAATCCACGCAGTTGGTTTATCGCTACGTATGAGGGTCAATTCTTCATTAACGAACACCTTTTTCAACTTAGTGTTTTGCTTTCCGCTTTACTTCTTCTCTTCTATTCCTGAAAGAGACTCCACTCTTCGTTGATTCATCTCCTGTTACCATTTTCCAGCCATAAGTCTCTGGGCCTTTCCTGCATCCCCCCCCAATGAAACCTTATCATGATGGAAGTTTGGTGAGGACGTCCCCTCCCAATGGGGTCAATGGCGCCCGAAAAATGATTGAAGCATAGTTTACACAATAAATTCAAGAGAGGGGTGTTTCCACCCTCTCTCCCAAAGAAGAAAAGAAATTTATAAAAAAAATTAATTAACACAAGTTGACAAAATAGTCATAACTCTGAGCAAGTCTATAAATATAGGAGTGATGTAACTGCTCCTCATTATCAGTCTCTTTTTTTTAACTATTTAAAGTTCTCCAGACATAGTCCATTTTCTCTTCTTTCTTTTTTTTCTTTTAAACAAAACAACAAAAAAGTAAATAAATATTCCTAAAATGTTTCTTTCTGTTTTTCTCTAAAAATCTTTTCATCATCATCATTCTTTTTTTCTTCTTTCAAACAAAACAACAAAAAAACGTAATTAAATGTCTCTAAAATGTTTCTGTTTTTCTCGAAAAAAAATTTTTTTTTCACCATCATCCTTTTTTTTTCTTTTTTTTCCAAAACTTAATTTTTGTCGTTGTTGTACACACTCACTTAGTTTTTCTCTCTCTCATTTTTTTTAACGTACACACACTATTCTTTTACCCCCCTTTTTTTTCAAACAGTCCTTTTTCATTCTTCTCTTTTTTTTTCACACCGTTTGCGTTGATCTCTCTTTTTCTTTAACTTTCTTTTCAAAATTCATACCTTTTTATCGCAAAATAGTCACACATTTTTTCCAATCCATTTTTTTACACGCACAGTTGTTTCTTGCTCTCTCCCTTCCTCTTATTTTTTTCCATTTTTTTTTTTCGTACACATTTATTTTCTCATTATCAATCTCTTTTTCAACCAACCATATTCCATTTTCTTTTCTTTTTTTTTCTTTTAAACAGAACAAAAAAAAGGTCAATAAATGTTTCTAAACGCTTATTTCTGTTTTTCCCAAAAATACTTATTTTTCATCATCATCTCTTTTTTTTATTCAAACAAAACAACCAAAAAAAAAGTAAATAAATGTTTCTAAGATATTTCTTTTGGTTTTTCTCAAAAATAATTTCTTTTTTCATCATCATCATTTCTTTTCTTTTTCAATACGTTTTTGTCGTTGTTGTACACACTCATTTAGTTTTTCTCTCTCTCCTTTTTTTCACGAATAGTGCTTTTTTCTTTTCCTTTTTAATAACGCACACTATTTTTTTTCAAACAGTCCTTTTTCATTCTTCTCTCTTTTTTTTCACACCGTTTGCGTTGTTCCTATCTCTCTTTTTCTTTAACTTTCTTTGCAAAATTCGTACTTTTTATCTCAAAATATAGTCACACATTCTTTTTTCCAATTCATTTTTTTTGTACGCCCACAGTTGTTTCTTGCTCTCTCTCTTCCTCTTATTTTTTTCCTTTTTTTCCTTTTTTTTTTTGTTTTTTCGTACACATCTTCTCATTTTTTTTTTCAAAACTTTTTTCGTTGTTGGACACTCCCACTTAGTTTTTCTCTCTGTCATTTTTTTTTTTTTCACAAATAATGCTTTTTTTTTTAAGTAATAACACATACTATTCTTTTACCCACTTTTTTTTTCAAACAGTCCCTTTTTTTTTCATTCTTCTCTTCTTTTTTTTTCACACCGTTTGCGTTGTTTCTAAAAATTCATTCTTTTTTTTTTCTCAAAAATACTCATACATTTTTTTTTGTTAATCAATTCACTTTTTTTTTTTTTTTTTTTTTACACGCACAGTTGTTTCTTGCTCTCTCCCGTCCTATTATTTTTTCCATTTTTTTTTTGTACACACCTTTTTCTCATTATCATATTCCATCTTCCTTTCTTTTTTCTTTTAACCAAAACAACAACAAAAAAGTAAATAAATGTTCCTAAAATGTTTCTTTCTGTTTTTCTAAAAAATATTTTTTTCATCATCATCTTCATCATCATCCTTTTTTTTTCTTCTTTCAAACAAAACAACAAAAGAATTAAATATTTCTAAAATGTTTCTGTTTTTCTCAAAAAAAATTTTTTTTTTCCATCATCCTTTTTTGTTTTTCAAAACATATTTTTGTCGTTGTTGGAAACTCTCACTTAGTTTTTCTCTCTGTCGTTTGTTTTTCCAAATAATGCTTCTTTTTTTTTTTTTAAGTAATAACACATACTATTCTTTTACCCACTTTTTTTTCAAACAGTCATTTTTTTCCGCGCCGTTTGCGTTGTTTCTATCTCTCTTTTTGTCTTTTTCTTTAATTTTCTTTTCAAAATTCGTACTTTTTATCTCAAAATAGTCACACATTTTTTTTCCAATTCATTTTTTTTGTACGCGCACAGTTGTTTCTTGCTCTCTCCCTTCCTATTATTTTTTTCCATTTTTTTTTTTTTTGTACACACCTTTTTCTCATTATCGTATTCCATCTTCCTTTCTTTTTTTTTCTTTTAACCAAAACAACAACAAAAAAGGAAATAAATGTTCCTAAAATGTTTCTTTCTGTTTTTCTCAAAAATATTTTTTTCATCATCATCCCTTTTTCTGTTCAAACAGTCCTTTTTCATTCTTCTCCTTGTTTTGTTTTTAAGTACTCATTCAGACCGTTTAAGTTGCCTCTATTTCTCTTTTTCTTTCTTTTTTTTTTTTTGCCAGACAAAAAGGGAGTAAATAATTCTGCTTACCTTACGGTGCTTGTTGATAACGGGTTCCCTTTCCTTTGTTTCTTGTTTTTTTTTTTTCACACCGTTCGCGTTGTTTCTATCTCTATTTTTCTTTTCCTTTTTTTTTTCAAAATTTATACTTTTTTCTCTCAAAGTACCCACACCTTTTTTTTTCTTAATCAATTCATTGTCTCTTTTCTTTTCTTTTTCTTTATTTTATTTTCGATAGTACGGCCGTTAGTGGCAACCGTTCAAAAAGGGAAAAAGGGGGTAAATAATTCTGCTTACCTTACGGTGCTTGTTGAAAACGGGTTCCTTTTCCTTTCTTTGTTTCTTGTTTTTTTTTTCTTCTTTTTCTTCCCCTGAAGCTTACACCAAGCAATCAGAATTTGACTGTGAGAATAGTTCTTTCTTCGATTTACTTTTCTTTTTTTCTTACGGTGCTTGTTGATAACGGGTTCCCTTTCCTTCCCTTGTTTCTTTTTCTTTCTTTCTTTTTTCTTCTTTTGAAGCTTATACCAAACAATTAGAATTTAGTTGTTAGTGTGGTTCTTCCTTCGATTTCCTTTTCTCCGTTCGTCCCGCTTCGTCCAGTCGCGTCGGTTCGTCGAAATCCAAACTTAGCATCCCGTGGCACTTCCGTGGGTTCCAAATCCTGCAGTCACGGCACGAAATGTACCACCCCAACGGTCCGTCCTAACAATTTCTCCGGCGGCCGTTCTCCACGCTGTGATGTTGCCGGGAATTTGTTGAAAATGTCGGCCGGACAGCTGGGGGTACAAGATTGACTATAAGGAACGAACTTCCACAATTTGGATGAGTTGAAAGGAGTTAGCCTTTTCGGTTGGGGCAGGCGAATGTGACACACAGCTCTAACTCTAATTAATGGAGATCAACAAATCCGAACTGGACGAAACAAGACGAACGGAGATCCTTCCTTCAAGCTCGCACCCGGCTGACTCCTTTCACCTAACTCGTCTTCACTCAACTTAACTGGAAAAAACACCTGAATTTATCTAAAATTGACCGGAAACCCGGAAATCCGGAAATGCTCTAGACCACCGGTGACAAACACCGGCGACTGTAAGTCTGAAATTTCAGTTATCTTTTTTTTTTTTTATCTTAATAAGGCTTCCGCCGGAAAAGGCTTAATGTGTGGTCAAGATACAGTAAAGGGCAGCCTTTGACCGGGTCATCGAAAACCTACCCGCTGACCTTTATCACTGAGTCAAATATTTACCGGAGGACAATTTTCCTCATAAAAGAAAAAGCGTTTATTTATTTTTTCCTCTTCTTTTTCACTTTTGTTAAATATGTTTTTAAACTATTTTCTATTCTAATCTATTTTCTATTTTAATCTATTATAATAAAATACATATATGTCTAGTTATCGTGTCACACAGGCGTCCACAGAATTACAGCTGCATTCGTTTAGAATTCCGGACCTAGATTCAGCATTGCGCAAGTTCACCAGAATACTCCTATTATGCGAACTAATAAGGCTGTCCATATCCGGGGTGCAAGAATAACTAATTTTAAGGGTGTACCTATTAAAAATCTTCCGTAGGGGGTTACTGTTATTAAAATTTTTGTCTAAAATATTTGAGAAAATATTTACCAATATTGATGTTAGTTAGTTTACAATAAGGGTGGTTAAACCAAATTATCTTTCTTTTTCTACAGTTTCCTTTATTTTTATTTTTGGATGATTCGGAGTTTATTGTAGATTTATTATATGTTAACTTGTTCTTATATCCACTTTTTTGAAGGGCCTTATTGTAAATATTTTTACTTGCGTTGAAAGTTTTAATGTTGGATGATAATTGGTTGATTCTATTATTCACTATATTGGGTATCTGTTTTATAATATTTTTGGAGTGGTTGGATTAATATAAGTGGGGAAACTATTTTCTTTGAAAAATGGTTTGTAGGATCCATCATTTAAGTTAAGGGTGATGTCTAGATAGTTTACAATTTTAAGATTAGAGGTGGCTTCGACTTATGCGATCGAATAAAGAAAAAAGAACAAATATGAAACGTATTTCAGTTTAAAATATTTAATTTTTATGAAAGCTTCTTTAGAGACAGAGAAAAATGAAAAAAACAGACAGCATGTTGTAATTTGGGTTAGTTCTTATTGATCAGACATTGAAATAAACCAACAGAAATTAATTAACGTTACCGTCTAACATACACTTGAACAGGCAACCCTTTCTGAACAAATTTACACATACACCATTTAAATTTCTGGGGGTTGTAGCCGTCAGGAAAGCAAGAATACGGGAGCGAGTTCCACAGGCAGGAAGTGCGAGAGAAGAAGCTGCAGGAGTAGAATTGTGGTCTGCATTTGGCTAACCTGACTGTGAATGGGTGGGACCTAGTTGCCAGTCTGGTTGCACGAGTAAACACCTGTTGAGGGGGCACCAGTGACTTAAGTTCGTCCGAGCAGAAGCCATGAAAGTATTTATAGAACAGACAAAGGGAGGCCACATTTCGACGATGGGGAAGTGGCTGCAGTCGAGCCGCCAGATCAGTACCTATCACATTACAGACTCTCCTTTGGAGCCTGTCAAGAACACTGAGGAGAACGGCAGGGGTGCCTGACCATAAATGGCAGCAGTACTCCATACACGGACGGATGGTTGACTTGTATATATGCAGGATGGATTCAGGCGGAAAAAACATCCTGGATCGACATAGTGACCCAAACTTCTTAGCAGTAGATTTTGCTATGGATTCAATATAGTGGTTCCATTTGAGGTCTGAGGACAGGGTAAGTCCGAGGAGGCGTAGTGTATTACTCTCAGGGAGAATCACTTGGTCCATGCTTATGGGAGGCAAGAGAGGTTGCCTGTAATGGTTGACAGACAACAGCTTGGTCTTAGATGAATTGAAGTTGACAAGCCACTTCTTGCCCCAGTTCACCACAGAGTGTAGATCCCGTTCAAGGTCAGCAGCGAGATTATGTTTGTCCGCCACGACAGGTTTCTTACTGGTACGGGGGTATATTGTAGTGTCATCTGCGTACATGCCTACTTGGGACTTGATCTCATCTTGAAGGTCGTTGATGAAAATAAGGAAGAGTGTCGGGCCCAGGATAGAGCCCTGTGAGACACCAGCATTCGTGCTGTAGGACGAAGAGGCACGCCCATTCAAAACGACCTTCATTTTGCGGTTATTTAAGAAAGATTGGATTAGGTCAAGCAGGCGACCGGTAATACCGGAACCCCGTAGTTTGCATAGGAGGCCAGAGTGCCAAACCCTGGCTAAAGCCTTGGAGATGTCCAGAGCAACCGCGCGAGCCTCGTCAGACTCATCAAGGGCCTGTAGCATGTACTCCGTTACGGTTGTTAGCAAGTCGGCCGTGGACCTGGCAAAGCGGAATCCATATTGCCTGTCAGAGAAGAGTTAGTGGGCAGTGAGATGATGAACTATTTCAGCATTGATTATGGCCTCGAATACTTTCCCGAATATCGGTAGAAGACTGATAGGGCGATAGTTGGATGGGTCCGAGGGTTCACCACAATTCTTAAATATAGGAACGACTGAAGAGAACTTCCAGCATGCAGGAAAGCAGAAAGGCAGTAGTTAAATAGTTTAGAGAGGACAGGGGAAAGTTCAGGAGCACACCTCTTAAGGACTATCACCTGGATTCCATTGTCTCCACACGCCTTATGGGGGTCGAGTTTTGAAATTACTCTGGATACTACTGTCGGGGTAATACATACGTCGTGTATTTGGCCTCACTTCTAATAGGGAAGTCGGGTGGGTGTACTCCGGACGAGTCAAATGTGGAGCTGGATGAGAATCTGCGGGCAAAGCACTCAGCTTTGTCCGCAGATGATGTGAGAACCTCAAATTCATGGATTAAAGGAGGTATTAAGGATTTCCTATTGTTGAGCACTCGTTTGCAAATCCTCCTTGGAGCCGAACTTGCGGTCAGCTATGTGCTGTCGCATTCTCTCAGCAAACAACCGTTTGGCGTCATTTAGGGTTCTCTTGCACTCATTGCGAGCAGATATGAACAGGCGCCTATTGTGATCAGTTGATTGTCTCCGGAATAGACGGAAGTAATGGTTCCTGTGGGCAATGGCGACTGAGCAGACCGGAGAGAACTACGTAGAGGAATGAGGTTTTAAGCAATACTTCCTGGTGAGTATGAAGGCATCAATGCCAGCTTTCACCCATGACGAGACCTCAGAGGCACAGTCATCAACTGATAGGTCGAACACTTTTCCCCAAGGGACGTCGCAGAGGAAATCGCGAAAGGCATCCCAGTCAGCTTTTTGGTAGAGGTAGGAGGTCCTATAGGTAGGGGGCTCCTGGGGGTAGTGAGATTGGAAAGAAATACTGAGAGAGACTACAGCGTGGTCGGAATTGCCGAGAGGGCAAAGCTGCGAGACTTGACAGGGATGGAGAGGTCAGAGGAGGGAATAGCTGAGTTGAGGTTAGTTTCGCAGAGCGCAAGGATGTCAGGGGCCTTTTCGTGCAGGAACGCTTCTACACTAGAAAAGTTAGTACGAATACCCGGATATTAGTGAAAGAAAGGTTAATGGATTTAGGTGGTTTGAATTTAACTGGTTTCAATATTTTTTCGTACATTTTGCATGTGAAAATCTCTTCCAGCTCCATGCTCTCTAGTCAACTTTTAATCAAAGATTTAAATGCAATGTCAATCGTTATCTACTGTCTTCCTAATTACCCTTCTATTGTTTTCGAAATAAAAATTATTTTGTTTTGTTTTATTTTTCCCACTCAGCAACCACTTGGGTTTTTAAAGCTTTACTGCCTTATATATATATATATATATATATATATGGAGAGAGAGAAATGTGAACCAACTGAGATAGATAGATAGATAGATAGATAGATAGATAGATAGATAGATAGATAGATAGATAGATCAAACAAATATGAGAAGAGACTCGTTTAATAATCGGGGATTTTTTTTTTAATTAAAAACAAAACTAAAAGAAAAAATATGGCAAGGTTTTCTTGTTAATCTTTCTAGTTGTAAATTGCAGTGAGAAATCAAAAGAACGAAGGTTTTACTCGAGTTGTTTTGTCTGGCAAAATGCCAGACCCAATACTTTCACACCGAACAAGACATCACTTTCTCTTTTGAAAATATTTATTTATTATTTACAAACTAAACAGATTCAATTAACAGAGCGTAAACAAATTCTTTTTCTTTCTTTTTCACTATCAAACAGTCCCGTACGTACCCACTCACATAAATAAAAAACCGATCCCCTTCAGTGGATTTTTCCAGTGTCATTATTGGTATTTGTTGTGGAGTAAATAATCCACCCCGATGACACAAATGGACTAGTCTAGACGCTTAACTAAAGATCACCAGTGAGTCTAGAAAAAACTCCTGGAGTCAGTCTAGTTTGTTTATGTAGAGAGCCAGAAAATACTTGTTATTGTGCACCTATCTTCTTTCTGTTCAGAGAATAAAACCTCAAGAGTCCTGGCCTCCGCCGACAGAAAGTCCACTTTGGGCCAGTCTGTTCAATCGTCTTGCCTAAAATGGTCATGCTAACGACCAGGAAAAACCCCTGGGCGAATCTATTTTCGCGATCCACATTTCCAGAAAAGCTTTTGACAGCCGCTTGTTTGATTGCGGAAAAGTAAGAAACGGAATGGCAGGTCATTGCTAAGACTGAAAGGAAGTTGCGGGAAGCGAAACCTCTGTACCCGTAAGCTTCCACGAGTAAAGATGTGGCCCTACTTTCAGATGGCTGGTAATAATTTGAAGTGATTTTCAGATTTCTCTAAAACTGGAGAATACAAATACTTTTGTTGGGTAAAGTAGTCGAAATGTTAACAATTGAAAAATATAGATACAAGGTTTCACTGAGTGCAAAATTCTTTTGTTGAGAGAAGTAAGCGAATTTATCAAAGTTAGTTACCTAATTCTAGTCAAAATATTTGTCAATGGGTTTTGACGATATGTGACCCTGGGTCAAAATACGGCCTTGAGAATTTCCTGTGTACCAATTACCAGGACAGTTGATAAGACCAGGCAAACAATATCAGGAAGTGGGTTTTCTTCACCTTCCCCTGGAAGTTAAAATGTTAAATGTAATTGTTTTCATTTCGAGCTGGTAAGATTTATATATTGAGGAAAATAAAAACCCCATACTTAAAACTTACCACTCCGTTCTAGGTGTTTGTTTAATAAAACCAGAGTGCAAGACGAAATTATTCAGTTGGGGGCCCGTATTTGGGATGAGAAGGTGGAAAGAGTTTGAATGATATAGTCGGACTGAAATGAGGCCTACTTCTAGAAATGAGATCGGAGAGAAAGATTTTGCAATAGACGATCAGTCCAAATTGAACCAACTAGAAGTTGAATAAACCATCATCCCGTAGAGATAATACAACGCGAATATTATCGTGCTACTGAAATACCCACCAACTGATATTTCCTTTTCGTCACTTACTTTGACTTGCTTGTAATCTTGTATTTATTTGATATATATATAAATATAAAAAAAACATCTACACCGTGTCGTTACAGTCTTAAATCTTGTTTTCATTATATAACGATCCCTCGCAAGTCTAGACCAGCCTCATCAAGCAATCCCGCTTTGGTTAATCTGAGATCAACAACACAACGTGGGCGGAATCAACCAAAGGTCAGGAAGGTTGGCTGGACGCAGTCAGGAGTCGTGTTATAAAGACACAAACAGCTCTCTCTACCAGTTCCAAAGGCGATTCCCCGACCAGCTATGCCGAAATCAGAAACCAGAAATTAATGAACAAACTAAGCTTCGAAAAGGCCGAATAATTACAGCAAAAGACAAACAACACTCCATGGCACAACCTCCAGTGGTAAAATATTTAACTTCCACCCGTTTCAAAATGCCCAAGGCTTCAATTTCCAAATTCTCACAACAGAAAAACACTGCTCTTCTCAACACGCCTAAACTATCCACTGCCCAATCTCCCATCAACACATCTAAAAAAATCCGATCAGAAAAAAAAAGACAAAAAGTCCCTCTACAAACTACAACGAATTAGAAACAAAGAAAAAGTCAAAACCTATTTACAATACTGGGGAATACATCTGCCGGGTATCGAAGAAGCAAGAAGAAAAGGCAGCAGCCCTGTCCAGAAATATTAAAGAACTTAATTAAAATGAAAACAGTGAACTGTTTGGAAGTAGAGATCCCAAAAATTTTCATAACTATGGTGAGGTTGGTTTAGGAAGACAGAAAATATAATCTATGATTGAAGATTGAGGAGGAAAATCACGTTTTCGGAATGCTACTTCCAACATGAAAAAATTGAAACCATTTTGTTCAGGGAAGCTTTCCCTTCTCGTTCATCCCTCCTTGTATAGAGCTTTTAAAATAGCGTCCCCCCCCCCCCGGGACATCGCTTGCCTGTCTCTTGATGATCGAGGAGGAAAGCCACGTTTTCAGGATCATCTTCTACTAATGCTACAGCGGGAATTTACGTAGACTATGGTTGGCAATATGCAGTGCGATAAACTGAAATCCATAATTAAGACCTTTCCAGCTGATTACAGTCATCGACTCAATCTAGGTGGATTATCACCGCAAACGCAGTGTAAGGAAAAAGTTGATCAGGCGATTAAATACCATGATAATGGGGCCGTGACCTTAGCTATCAAGAAGTATCAAGTTCTGGTAGTTAGAGATAGGTTAAAAGAAATATCTTTCGAGGCGACGAATATGGCTGTTGAACTTGCGTGCAGAGGACGTTAGGAATGCGTCTCATCGATATATTGCGTGCATCATATTGCCGGATAATCAAACCGTGACTAAAAATGTAGTCATCTCCGAAGATTTTCGTGACTACTTTCACATTCTGTTCACCAGGAAGCCCTGTCTGAGCAATTCTTAGTCGACGCCTATTTAGCCGACATTTCCCGCCTCGAGGTGAAAACTGGGAAGCGTTGAAATTAGATGGCCGACACAAATCTCCAGGATTAGTAGGTCTTCCCTACGAACTGCACTTAATGCAGTCGCACGTTCTTGTTTCTTTGCTGTAATTGATTTACAACAACCGAATGAATTAGAGGTCTATACCGCAATGCTTTACCAGGGGTGTGATCAAGTTGCTAGTCAAGGACAAGAAAGGGTGTGGGTGGTATAGGTAATATTCGGCCTTTAACGAATTTTAAAGATTTTAGCCAAGGTCTTGGCCAGCCACTTGTAGGATGTCCCGTCTAGTCTGATTGGCTCCAAACAGACGTGCTGTGAAGGGCAGAACTATTCAGGACAACCTTCATAAGATACGCTTGATCAAATTTCCTCGCTGATCAGTTTAAATCAGTTCGAGGCATTCGATAGGGTTGATTTCTGTAGGCTTTCCTTTTGGCGGCCAGTTTTGGGAGGTTCTTTGCCTCCGAATTCGACTTCAGTATGCGTCTCCCGGTGCGCTGGTGGAAGTTAATGAATTTCGATTGGAGACTTTTGTATTGTCTCGCTCCATTCATCTAGGTTGTCTGCTTTCGCCTTTGCTGTACGTCCTTGCACTGAAACCTTTCCTTTTCAATTTAATGACAAATCTGGTCCTACGCGGAATTACCAGATACTCCGCCGACGTTTCGGTTCTGTTGTGAAGCAGAGCTGAGATTGATGAGGTCAGCAAAGTAATCAAAGGGTATGAAACTGTGACAGAGGCCAAGATCAACGACGATAAGTTTGTTGGTTTGTGGTTGGATGCGTGGGAGTTTCTCTTCCCGAGCCTTTCCACTACACGAACGAGCCAGTCAAGATACTCGGCGTCTGGTTCGGTCCCGATCTCCTCTTGGAAATGAATTGGTCGGAGGTGCGGAAGAAAGCTGAGGTCGCATTTGAGAAAACCTAGGAATTTCTCCTGAAAGAAGAGGGTGTATGTATGTGTCTCACACTTCTGCCCGATTTTTCTTTTACTGACTTTCTGTACTCCTAATTCCGTGCGCCAAAGTGATAATATTAATCAGGATCTTTTTTATATATAGTCATTTCAGCCCAAGCAATCCAGAAATGCAAATGGTGCGCAGGAAGTTACAGTAAGAGAAAAAACAAGGTACAGGGGATGTTGAAAAAAGGATAATAGCCGGATTGGAATCAAGTAAATAGAAGATGGCAATTGAAATTGCATTTAAACTCTTGTAGATTGTAGCTGTCAAGGAAGCAAGCAAACAGAAGGGAGCTCTACAAATTGGAAGTACGAGAAAAGAAACTGTTAGAGTAGAGGAGACGGTTACCTTTAACTATTTTGACGGTAAAAAGGTGGGACCTAGTTGCTAATCTTGTAGCACGCCTAAAAAGCTCGTTAGAGCAGTTGCCATGGAAATACTAGTAGAAAAGACGAGGGAAACCACATCACATCAGTGAGAAAATGACTGCAGACGAGCTACCAAGTCAGGTTATATTGCAGATCCTCTTTTGGATTCTATCAAAAGAACTCAAGAAGAATAGCAGAAGCACCCGACCAGATATGAAAACAGTATTTAATGAATGGACGAGTCGTAGACTTATAAATGTTCAAAATGAATTCTGAGGAGAGAAAAATCCTGGCCTGACACAGTAACCCAAACTTTCTAGCAGTAGATACAACTATTGATTCGACGTAGTCATTTCATTTGAGGTCATTTGAGAGAGTGGAGCCACGGAGGTGCAGCGGATTACTCATTAGGAGACAAGCGCCATTTATTCTGATAGTAGGTAGAAAAGGTTTCTCTATGGTGGTTAAAGAAAAGCAGTTTCGTTTTGAAGGCATTCAAATTTACGAGATATTTCCTACCCTATTCAATAACAGATAGGCGGTCCATTTGAAGGGCAGGAGCTATATTTACTTTGTCAGCCTTGGCAGATTGCTTATCGAGACGGGAGTAAATGGTGATGTCATCTGCATAGATGCATACTTAGGAACTGATTACATCAGGAAGATCATTTATGAAGATAAAAAAAAGCGCAGGGCCTAGGATAGAGCTTTGAGGTACGACCGCGTTCGTATGAAAGTATCTGGAAGCTTTCTCGTTCAAAACAACCTTCATTTCATGATGCGATAAGAACGATTGGATTAAATCAAACAATTATCCAGAAATACCATAGCTCAAGAGCTTGCATGGAAGGCCAGCATGCCGAACCCTGTCAAATGCTTTCGAGATATCAAGATCAACAGCTCGAGCTTCACCGTTCTTATCAAGAGCCTGGTATATATATTCAGTGATGGTCGTTACACAACAGCGGTAGACCTGGCAAGCGGAAGCCATATTGTTTGTCAGAGAGAAGCTTGGGAGATGATTAACTATTTCAGCATTCATAGTAGCCTCGAATACCTTGCCACAAAGAGGTAAGCGGCTAATAAAGCAATAACTAGAGGGGTCAGAGGGCTCAACAGAGTTCTTAAAAACAATGAGTACATAGGAGGACTTCTAACAAGCAGGAAGCAGTGAGGCAATAACTATAGGGTTTGAAGAAGACTGGAGCCAGATCAGAAATACATTTTTTTGGACAATGACTGGAATTCCATCAACTCCGCTTGCCTTATGGGAATGAAGCTTAGAAATTATGTTTGAAATCAGACACGGGGTTATATATATATATATATATATATATATATATATATATATATATATATTAGTCAGCTGAGCCTCAATTCTAAGTGGGAAATTGTGTGTGGGTATTACAGACAAGTCAAGTGGGAGGTTTGAGAAGAATGTTTGAGCAAAGCACTCAACCTGGTTGACTAGAGAATGGATCAAAGGTTTTCTGTTGTCCAGCACCCACCCTCTTGCAGAGCCACCAGGAATCTTTGAGATCAAATTCAAAAGATGTCTATCAGCAAACAAGAGCTTAAGCTGATTTAGGACACGCTAACATGCATTATGAGCAGTCACAAAGAGGTTTCTGTTGTTGATGAGACGTGTCGCTCCAATAAAGCCGGAAGTAGGCGATAGCAACTGAGTAACTGATGATCGAGGTTTCAGTCGAAATTTACTTGCTGGGATGAATGCATTAATGCTGGCTTTCACCCAGGAGGATACTTCAGAGGCGCAGTCTTGAACAGGGAGACATTGAAATCACGGACATTGAAATCCCATTCCGCTCGTTGATAGCAGTAAGATATTCTACTGGTAGGAAGTTTCTGGATGGAGGAGATTAGAAAGAGACATTTACTGATACCACAGCATAATCAGAGTTGCCAATAGGGCAGAATTGCATAACATGGCAAGCTTAATTAAGTGTTATAACTTTTCCAAATGTTCTATATCTAGAAGCGCTTTCGGCTATTCTATAAACCATTTTAAGAATGATCACTCCAACAATATGCTGAACGTATCTGGAAACTAGAACAAAATTATTTTCGTAGGTGTATATAAATATACATATATAAAAAAAAATCTACATATTCATTTAAAAAATATTTTTAATCTTTGAAATCGCTCGGATATATAAAAGACTTGGACAGTTTTACACACTTTCCTCTATAATACCTAGAATTTATAAATTTAAGGGCTGTGCTAGTATTACCTCAATACACGACACGTAGTAGCGGCATTTTCTTCCTTGAAAATGACATGAATCTATCTTCCTCACATTGGATTAGTTCAAAAGTGTATATTCTGTGACGGTGGCTTTTGTACAGCTTAGCGTGGTTCTACCAATAGCAAGCCGTGTGCTTATTGGTCGGACTGAAGGATGCCATTTGCCTGGGTAACTAAAGACAAAAGCGAAGAACGCTAATTGGTCAATCAGCCATGGTGTTGGTATGATAAAAGAATGCTGAAGCAGTGAAGAAAGGAGGGAAAGAAAAAGAAAATCTTTACGTTGGTGACGTGTACAGAAAATAAGGAAAAATGAAAGATTTAGTGTTGTACGAGCGACGTCAAAGAAACGCAAACTCATTTACGAAAACACTATTTAAGTTAGATTACATTATGGCCTCCAGCAGAAAATCAGTTGAAAATATGTTATATTTTCATTTTGTTTTGCCTTTAAAGAAAAATTTTGACTAAGATTTTTTTTTAATCCATATTCGTTCAGGACGTGGGCGATCATGATTCTCCAAAGTTTTCTTTACCCATATTATCTGCTAATTCTCATGCCTTTTTGGGAAAGACACTGGAATTGTGCTGTCCTATTGTTTCTTTTATGAGACTGACTGCCAACCAAGGCGAAGTTTTCCTGCTATTTATCCCATAACTAAGAAAAGAGTTTTATATCTTTATTAAGTGAATGTAGCAGGCTAGACTAAAATTTGAACTCTGTTCATTAATTCCACTTTCCATGATGACAACAGATAAAGTGCCCACACATTGGGAAAATGGTTAATACGTTTTCATAAAAATGGCGAGTAATGCTAGGAATTACCTCCCTTAGATTACGCTGTCAAGGGAG
This sequence comes from Ascarosepion bandense, assembly GCA_037127315.1. Taxonomy (NCBI): domain Eukaryota; kingdom Metazoa; phylum Mollusca; class Cephalopoda; order Sepiida; family Sepiidae; genus Ascarosepion; species Ascarosepion bandense. The sequence goes on along the minus strand of JBBBDQ010000647.1, from coordinate 301,974 downwards.
AGAAGAAAGATACGGAGTAAACTCCCTTGTAATATCAATCCCTTCAATCACAGTTTCTCGAACGGTTTGTTTGATTGAACATTAAATGGAGCCTGATGCACTTCAAGTTAACAAAAGTGTTATTTATTAAATATTTTTATTTTTTTATTTATTTATTTTACAGTATGGTTCCCTCTGTACAAGCCAGAGGACCACACGAGGTAGAAAGTTACTTTAAGTGGTAGTTTATATGGAGGGGAATATAACGTTTATCTCCAGTCTTAAAGTTGTAGTCACTACAATGTAATGATCGGGCTAACATCCTCTTGGGAATCTAGTTCATAAGGTAGTGGTTCACGGGAAGAAGTTGTTTGAGTATAACTTATTTCTTGCCAGTAATATACAGAGGAAGTGAGGGTGGTTTGCTACTATTTAAGTGGCCTAGCGGGTCCTAGCCGTGAAGGTCAGACCTGGTGGGGCAAGGAGAAGCAGATCGTCGGTGCATTCTCCATGGAAGTAGCGATAGAGCAGAGAGGAACTCGCTACACCCCGCCTGTGAGAAAGAGATTGAGATGTATTTTTAAAACGCTAGCGAAATCAAAAGCACATGGCTTCCTGGATAGGAACTTCCACTAAATCGCTAAAAAGCAGCATAGTATGAATAAAAAAAAAATGAATAAAAAATACCCCAAACAAAATAAAAACGAACTTCTTTCCATCAAAATGTTTATATTATTATTAACAGGAAATTGGAGTAGATAGACTAAACTATCGCCCGGTTCACACTCCACCCACATCTATTGAACAGGTGAAGAGGCTCATCCCTTGTTTCCTGTTTAGGATGCGGTTTTCGGTTTTCTCTTTTCCAATCACTTCACTCTTATGTAGCCCCCTGCACATCAGTGGCGTTACCGCCTTGTTCGGGGTGATATGATTAAAAAAAAAAAAAAAAAAAAAAGATCAAAGTATTTTTTAATTATTTTTTTTTAATTTTTTTAATCCCTTTTAACATGTTCGAAATTTTTCTCAGAAAACCTTGTTTTGATTTGCGTTAGCGGTTAAGCAAAACGTTACGAGATTTTACAATGAAAAACGTAATATTACATAACTCACTTTTTTTCCGGTGACAAACACATTATTTTGGAAATTCTCGCAAAAATCAAATAATCGTTGGATTTTAATGAAACTTTCTGTGCTTATTCACAAATGAAGGAAATTACTTTCGAAATTATTATTTTAAAACAATCTTGGTAAAAATGTTGTTTATTTTTTACATCTGTTACCCCCAGTCCACAAAAATCCATGAAATTTTAATAAATTAAACTTTGTTGCGGAAAATGGCTTTATTAGTTAAACGTAGGACTCATTAGGGAATATAAATCATCTACTTTTTTTTAATTTGCCCTCTGTTTCCGAAAATCTGCTCCGAATAGTAAAATAAAAAATGCAATAAAACTCTGATATTATTTAATTTGATACACTTTTAATAGCTTTAATAAATAATTAGCATCATAATCCGGCGTTGCTCGTGCAACTAAGAACATTTTTTAATTAGATGATTAATGCAGCATGTTGCAATTTCCGAGCGTTTGTAGTCGCCGCCTCACTTTAAAACTAAGTTATATAAAAAAAATAATTATGTAAAAAATTGTTCAAAAATTCCATTAAAAAAATCTATTTTCTTTTGTTTTGCGTAAAGTGAGTTGATGTTTTGTGTGACATTGTAAACAACACTGCGTTTGTTTTTGTTTCAAAATTACGGGGTAAAATATTTACATTCTTTTTTTTTTTTTTTTTTTACTAAATGAATTTTAGAAATTTTCGAAAAATGTAGACATTTAATTTTGGAGGAAAAAGTTACATTAATGCCATACGAATTAATTACAGACAGTTGATTTCCTGCATGAAATATTTAGCGAAAAAAAAGCTTTATTTTTTCGTTTAATGTTATTTTCTGACGTATGTAATATTATGTCTGAAAAAAAAGACTTAAATAATTAAATTAACCATTGGCACTTTTTTTTACATATTTTATTGTTGTTTGAAAAAACACGTTTTTAAAAAATATTTCTTTTGTTTCAAAATTACGGGGGAAATATTCACATTTTTTGTTGATCAAATGAATTTTTAAAATGTCGGAATAAAAATTAATTTTGTATGATTTGATTTCTGTGACGTAATCTAGCAACCATCTTAGATCTTAGATGTTTTACGGGGCAAATATAAACAATCGTCTCCATTGGCTAAAAAGTACGAAAGGGAAAATTGCTGAACTTAAACTCAAAAAGTATGTGTCGACCAGGCTTCCCTGTAGATATGTGTCCCTAGAAAGTTTGAATGGCGTAGCTTAAAAAATGTAGGCGTGCATAAATTACAGTCACACACAGAGTCACAGATTGCCTTTTATATATATAGATATATATGAAGGACATTACAGTCTGAAGAATTGTTTTATTCTTTTTTTTTTTTTTTGCTAAAATATACACGCGTATTATGCAAAACTACATGCACTCTCTTCCTTTATATTCTTACCAAGATTTTCTAAAAAATAATATTTGTATAAATAAATTCATTCAATTGTGAATACGTCCTGAAGGTTAATTATACAATTATTTGATTTTGGCAAGAAATTCCAAATTAGTGTATCTTTCAATGCAAAAATGAGTAATATTATGTTTGCCATAGTAGTAACCACGAGTAAACATCGGGTGAATCGCTGACCAAAAAAGATTAATCAAAATTTTGAACGTGTTAGAAAAGATAAAAAAAAAGACAACAAACTTTGATATTTCCTCTTAATAATAACAAAAACATCTTTTTATTAAGTTTGGACCCTTTTAATATCAAACTATGCTGATTTTTGTTTTTGCTTTGTTATTTGATTTTTTGGGAAATGATTAGAGAGAGATACCTACATACATATTTATTTGTGATTGTTAATGTTATAACAATAGTTTCTTAAGGTTATTAAGCTCAAATAATTAACGATGCGATGGGAGAATTTCAACGAATATTTTATTGCTAAAGAACTCACCAGGAGCTTATTCAATCATTAACCTAAAAATTAAGATTCATTCATCAGAATATTAAAATGGGAAAACCGTGAAATTTTCACCGTTAAAACTTTTAAATTTACGGGAATAAACTGTTTTAATTAAATATTATCTCCCTTAGATTATTACATTTATTAAGGGAGAGCAGTGAATTAAGAGTTACATCCCTTGGAATATCGAGCATCAATAACTTTAACGAAAAGAGTCTTAACACATTTTTCAATTTATATACAGATAATTATTTTCAGACTTTCTTGGAAAGTCTCACTGCCATGAGAAAAATACGCTTAAAATATACTGATAGAATCAAGAAATTCTTTAAAAAAATAGCGATGGGATTCACCTAGGTTGATTTCATGGCAATGTGGATTACTTGGCGGTGCGTTTCTCCTCTCTGAGCAACATGCGATAAGATTGTTGTACTGGATTACATGGTAGAAGAAGCACAAGACGATTTTTGATTTGGCCTCTTCTCGAGTACTAAGTAAATTAAGGGGTTCGAAATTTCGAACTGTCTTAAAAGAGAAAAAGAGAAAAAGAAAGAAAGAAGGAAACAAAGAAGAAAAAAGAAACAAAGAAAGACAGACAGTAAAGAGTCAAGAAAGTAACAAAGGAATAAAATAGGGGAAGAAAAAGGGAAATAAGTAAAATGTCGTGACGACTAAAATATCTACCCAAACATTAAAGCACGTCTACAAGATATTTATAAACCAATAACACGCAATAAAGTGCTTATATCTTAAAACTTGAATTAAACCGTACAATACAAAACCATAGAATAAAAATCATAAAGGTTGTTTTAATGATCATAATTTAAGTACATGCCTCAAAAATATCGTGCGGACATAGTAGTAGATATATCACATGGTATTTGAGGAACAATTAGGAATAAATAAAATAATATAATTCTGGAACCGATATCTTAGGGGAAAATGTGTAAAAATTATGCAATCCACCCTCCAAAGAATCACAAATGCCTCTAAGGTTCATGTCACTGTAGCTGCTGATATTCAAGACCCTGTCCCCGTCCACACGTAAAAACAACGCTCAACTCAGCACTGACCAAACTACAAAGAGACCGCCTCAGAATACGACCCCCCCCATGTCGATAGTAAGAACTAAATTCTATTTATCTCTTTTATCTACATTACTGCTACGCACGTATACTAAACATTTCACACAAACACACATGCAACCGCATTTACTGCTCTGTACGTCCGCAATACAGTTTTTTTTTTAATCATCTCACCCCAAGCAAGGCATTCTACTGCCACTGTTGCGCAGGGGGTTACATAGGAGAAAGTGAAAGAGGGGTTAGTTATAGGAAATGTCAGGAGGAGGGTAATAAACAGGTGAGGATACTGAGGATGGGTGTGGGGTAGATGGGAAGAGAGTTTGAGAGAATGGATGCGAGTTAGTGTGATAGGAGATGTCTATTAACTTTACATTTAAATTCCTGGAGATTGTAGCTCTCGGGGAAGCAAGTATATGAAAGGGAATTCCAAAGGTGGGAAGTACATGAAAAGAAGCTGTTAGAGTAGAATTTGCGGTTACATGTTATTGGTGTCACTGTAAAAAAGTGGGACTTAGTTGCCAATCTAGTAGCTCGAGCAAATTCATACCTAAGGGGCACCAGTGATCTAAGTTCATTGGTGCAAAAGCCGTGAAAATATTTATAGAAGAGGCACAGGGATGCCACATCACACCAGTGAGATAGCTACTGCAGCCAAGCTGACAAGTTGGTATCGATCAAATTACAGATTCTCCGTTGAATTTTGTCAAGAACCCCGAGATGAATAGCACGGGCACCCGACCAGATGTGGCAGCAGTATTTAATACCTGGGCGGTTGGTAGATTATATATATGCAGGATGGACTCAGACGGGAAAAACTGCCTGGCCCTGCACAGTGAACCGACCTTCTTAGCAGCGGATTTAGCAATTTATTTATATTATTTTTTAATTTTACTAGCAGTGATAACCAGCATTGTGCAAGCCAAGTCCCTTTCATTTGCACCATTATTATTTTTTTTTTTTTTTTTTGATAAAATACAAAATTTTTTAAGAAAAATCTGACATCTCTTGTTCAGTGCGCCACGAAAGTTTCAGGATACCTGATACCTGCTCAGAGAACAGGTATGTTGCACTAAAGAAAAATTTCATCTGAAGATGCTCATAAAATAGCAACAAAGAAAATCCTTTTTTTTTTTTTTGTATGGATTAAATGACATAAGTTATATATTGCTGTAAAAACAATAATTTTATTACAATCAGCCATGCCAAATATTAAAACAAACAAAAAAAATCTATTTTCAAAGAGATTAACTTATTACAATTTTTATAGAAAATATAGTTGAAATAAATACTGCAGGAAAAGCTCAGAATATTAGGCCAGGTAAAGAAATGTAAAGGAAGATCATTTAAATAGTCTAGCGCATTAAAACTTATTCTTAAAAAGCAGCTTAGCTCTTTCATGAATAGGAAAAGTTTTAGTCATGTCTACAGAAGCAGTCTTCAGGCATTTGGTGATGAAAAGTCAGTAGCCAATTTGGATTTGAATGAAAGTAAGATTTATGAGGGGGTGCTGAAAAGTTCTCACTTCAATCAAATTTAGATTCTCCCTCCAAAATTTGATAATTAGGAGCGATTTTGGGAACTTTTCAGAACCATCTTCTATATTAGTAAAGTTGAATTTTGATGATGAAAAATAAATAATAATAATAATAATTTTAAAACACTACTTAGATAGAATGGTCCCCTGGTAAAAATTTCTTAGAAGTTAATCAAGTAGCAAGATTTGTCAGAATTGATTCTTTTTTTTATTGATTTAGAAGTGGAATTTTGTTTATAATATTGATATAGTCATATAATAAATTGATCCCAGACTTTTACAGAGTTATTTGCACTTATCTACTGTCCTGATTACTTTTTTCTCATCTTGCTCATTAAGATATCTGTTCCAAATTTTTTCACACTCTGCAACCCCTTGTGTCTTAGGGGTTTTACTGCTGTGACACGATAACTAGACATATATGTATTTTATTATAATAAATTAAAATAGAAAATAGATTAGAATAGAAAATAGTTTAAAAACATATTTAACAAAAGTGAAAAAGAAGAAGAAAAAAATAAATAAACGCTTTTTCTTTTATGAGGAAAATTGTCCTCCGGTAAATATTTGACTCAGTGATAAAGGTCAGCGGGTAGGTTTTCGATGACCCGGTCAAAGACTGCCCTTTACTGTATCTTGACCACACATTAAGCCTTTTCCGGCGGAAGCCTTATTAAGATAAAAAAAAAAAAGATAACTGAAATTTCAGACTTACAGTCGCCGGTGTTTGTCACCGGTGGTCTAGAGCATTTCCGGATTTCCGGGTTTCCGGTCAATTTTAGATAAATTCAGGTGTTTTTTCCAGTTAAGTTGGGTGAAGACGAGTTAGGTGAAAGGAGTCAGCCGGGTGCGAGCTTGAAGGAAGGATCTCCGTTCGTCTTGTTTCGTCCAGTTCGGATTTGTTGATCTACATTAATTAGAGTTAGAGCTGTGTGTCACATTCGCCTGCCCCAACCGAAAAGGCTAACTCTAAACGAATAAAGCATCCTTTCAACTCATCCAAATTGTGGAAGTTCGTTCCTTATAGTCAATCTTGTACCCCCAGTTGTCCGGCCGACATTTTCAACAAACTCCCGGCAAAATCACAGCGTGGAGAACGGCCGCCGGAGAAATTGTTAGGACGGACCGTTGGGGTGGTACACTGCCTTGCACAGGGTGATAGCAATAAATTAGTTTTTGTTATTTACAAATGTGCTTGTCATTATCTGAATATTTTTTTAACTTTAATTTATTTAGATTTTTGTTCTTTAATTAAAAATGTGCTTTAAATTTGTATACATTTGTTTGTTCTTAAATGACAAAAATATTGTTGCTGTAAAAAAGAAAAAGAAAATTATTTCGCCAAACAATTTCTTGCTTAGAATATTTTCTTGACAGATTTGCTAAAAAATGGGCATACAACGAAGAGAAAATGCCTCAAACTTAATAAAAACAAAGTTTTATCCACAAAGCCTTAGTTATTAAGAGGAAAGACCAAAGGATTTTTTGATTACATTTTTTACCTTTTTTAGAACTTTAACATTTTTGTTAAATCTTGTTTTTTTTTTTATGTCAGCAAGTGAACCAAAGATTAGTACAGAAAATTTAGCATTTTTTTGTGGTGAGGATGTACATTGTGATGCAGTGGATATCAATTCAGAACAACAATTCGTGTAGCCAAGTTTGAATTCCAGTTGAATTCCTTGCATTCACTTACACACAAATACCCTTGAGAAAGGTATTAATCAGTCTTTACCTTGCAGTTATGGGTTAAATAATAGGACAGATTGGGTTCTATAGACTTGGCTGGCAACCAGTCTACCGCAGAAAGCAATAGCAACCTACTGCGGGATAATCTTCTGCCCAGTCAGTGTATCAAGTATGGCACTAAACTGACTGACTGATTTTGTGGTGAAAAGCAAACTGATTTGAAAATTCTTGCAAAATATAAAATACCTGTCAGATTTTAATGAAACTTTTACAACTTATTCATAAATGAATTAAATTGTTTGAGAAATGTTTCTTTTTTTTAGAAAATCTTCAGGAAGACATTTTCTTTTGGAATCTGTTACTAACCACCCAAAATGAAAATAAAACACATTTAATTTTATAAATTTCAAGAAGAGCTTTACTAACAACCAAAAAAGGACATTACTCATTCAATACATTTAACTCACATCTTGTATTCTACTTGTCATATAAAATGAATGTTATTTGTTATTATTATGTTGTCTTTTCGAACTGAACTTTATTCTCCCTGTGAAAATTGGTCAAATTGCGAGCAGTCGCGCAAAATCATTTGTTATTGTATCGAGTCCCGACACTCCAAATTTAGACGCTTAACAAAAACCCGAGTAGAAGGATTCCAACAAGTGGTGGCCCCGACGTGATTACCTTGTGAAAAACAGAACACGTACCTTAAAAAATTGGAACAAAACACAAATAGTACAGAGGTTTCGCTAACAAGTCACTCTAAATTTATCTGCATATAACTTCAACAGCATAAAGTCTTGGTTTATACAAATGCAGGCTATATTCAATGCGAAGAAAATTGTTTCGCGAAGAGTACGGTACTGCTATTTAGTGATAAAAATACCATCAGAAGACATAAAAGAGGTTATGGACTTATTCGAGACAATGCCAGAAGACCCTCCCCATGACAAACTGAAAACAGCCATTATATAACGAACTGAAATTTCAAACGAGAAAATGTTTGATTTTCTTGCGATGTGTTTGGTTGTTGGCAACGTCTCATCATTGTGAGGGTACCGGGTTGGCAGTTTCCTGGCTGCTGCTTCTGACTGGTAGCTGGTAGTTAGGAGCCCTAACTCTTGCGTAGCTTCAAGAGCGGCTGCTCTGATCAACAGTTGTATAATATGGGGGTTCTTGTAGTGCCATGCCGCGCATGGATAGGTGTCTCTGCAAGCGCTTTCGGTGGGCAACCCTGAGGCCACACTTTGATGCAGCCCGAGCCAGTTTCCCTCCCAGCACAAATTGTGGAAAACTCAAATCACCAAAATACCTTAACTTTTCTTTTTCTAATATCCGGAACATTCGTATTACCTTTTGTAGCGTAGAATCTTTCCTTCACGAAAAGATATGCATGGGCTGGGAGTCTACGTTAGTGAACACCTCCATGTAGCTCGGAGAGACATCACTCGAATCCTTAACGAACCGAAATTTCAAACGAGACAATGTTACGCGACTTACCTTTCCTGATTATTGAGATATATGAAGATTCTGTTAGAAAATAATATTATTGAAGAAATATTCCCTTTAGATTGTGGTTGAACAAACTACCCAACACAATGACACTAATTTTAGCACCTATGGCAAAGGAAACGGAATTAAAGAAACTTGCGGTTTCTGCTGACCGGATCCACGTGTCTTCCAGGGACAGAGTTGGAGGATGAATACGAAATAAAAGTAGCTCTTTTCTCATCCTTCCACTACAATCCATTGTGAAATCTAATTTTGACCAGTAGAAAAAAAGGATTGATCTCGTACTGAATGAAAAAGACGAAGCCAAATTATTTTCTAACCAATAAAAAAGGACTGATTTACAAAACTGAGGGAAGTTAACAAGCCCGTGTGAAAAGATTCTTTAATATAGAGAAAGAAGGTGGAAGCAGTGATATGGGAGCAGAGATCAAATAAGACGCCGCCACAATGTAAAGAACAAATTTCAAACCAATGAACCGGACATGCCTCTCCTTCTCCTTTTCGTGTGCAATTTTCATTTATCTCTTCTTCGTCCTCACTATTCTCGCTGTCCAAAAAAGAAAAAGAACGCAATGACAACAGCAATACGACACTTCAACTGACTCCTAAAATTAACGTCGGTAAGTACATTTTTCTTTTATTGCTTTTTCTTCCTCTTCACTTACTCGCCGGCCGCTAAAAGAAAGAAAGGAAATAAATCATATCAACACACTCTGGATTCATTGAACCCCTTGCTACATTTTCTCTATGAACATTTTCACAGTTTATTTCGTACAAACAAATTGATGTTACAAGCAAAACACTTTTATTCTTTCCAACCTTCTGATGATGATCTGGAGTAACTTGTGAGGAGTTCGGTTATGATCGAGCTCTCTATAAGTCAAATGACGGAAATGAACAGGACCTACCGTATTCTCGAAGAAAAAGGGTTAGACTTTGTCTGGCATGTAGGACTTTGGTTTAATATCAAACCTGAGTCCTTCTGAATGCGAGAAATGCGGCTTAAGCATAATGCAGACGCTTAGTTTAATTCAGTTGCATGGATGCTTGGTTGAGTTCAAATGCCCAGATGAACGAAAAGCTGCGTGAACTCTGGCGTCAATAAATAGACATACCAGAAAGCCAATTGGCGAAATTGATTTCACGTGTTTTTTTCTTTTAAAATTCTAACAGAGGTGAAAGCATTGGCACCACACCCTATGAACCAACAGCAATTTCAGCAACTGCAAGTAACGTTCGCAATTTTAACTAAACAGATGCAATGTCTTTGGAACTTACAATAGCAACAATGAATTCCTCGTGAAACAAGCGAACCTAAGTAGAGATGAAGCAATAACAGCAGGAATTTCAGCAATGATAGAGGAAGACAGAAGTTTGATGTTTGTTACTTTATCATTATAAAATTGATAGAGTTTCAAGACGCTGTTTGAAACCTAGTGCTTTTGTAAGCATGGCATCGAAAAACTTAAATTCCCAGCCATTAGAGACGACAACTGTTGCTGGACTCTCACAAAACGATAATCTGATGTGCGTTGTGGGGCAGTGGATATCGATTCGGAAAGACAAATCGGGGAGCCGAGTTCGAATTCCAGTTGAATTCCTTGCATTCACTTACGCACTAATACCCTGAGAAAAGTATTAATCCGTCTCTTCCCTCCAGTTAAGGGATAAATAATAGGAAATATTGGATTCTGTAGTCTTGGCTGGCAACCAGTCTACCACAGAAAGCAATGGCAAGCTAGTGTGGAATAATCTTCTACCCAGTCAGTCATGTCTCTTTCTAGACATGATCGCTCAAAGCGAGTATCACGTATGGCGCTTAACTGACTGTTATATATCCAGCATAGTAGTTACGGATATATTTTTTTAAATCGCCGCCGGAGCTGAAGTACGTGATTTACAATTGAATCCAAAACAAGGACGGTGCGAAAATCGATACATTGGCGAGAAAGCAGTAGCCATCGAATTGGGTATGCGGCGAAATTTTTCCTGGGTTTTCACCTGAGTTAACGTTATCACACCAACATTAGGTGCAGACTTTCTAGCTAGACTCAACTCATCGGTCATCATGACCACTCATTTCCTTGTTGACAATCTGACAGGACTTTCTGGAAGAGAAATTTGTTCTCGACACCAGTCAAATGGAATTAGTACTGCCCTACAAGAAGATAACGATATGAATTTTTTAATACAAAGATACACGGAAATTACTCAAACTTTTACAACACGGACACAATTAAACACAATGCCAAACACTCCATTAAAACTGTTATCATTGATCATATTCATTATATTAATTTCATCACGTTTAATATTAGACCAGAGATTGCTGTGAAATATTTTTAAAAGTGTAGCATTAGCAAAGGTTTCAATGGAACGGAAAATGACGCATTATTGAACGACATTGATAGCAGCATTGAAAATGAGTATCAGAGTTTTGATAAAGAAGACGACAAAGTTTATGGATTTGAAGATTAATAAAATGTTAATGGTAAATTGTACTGTTTTGCTCAGTTGCTTGATTTTTTTTTTCTTATCTTTGGATATAATAGATTTTATGAGTTCGTGTTCTTTTTCTTCCTATTATTTTTACTCTAATTGTAACTATGGCTTGTTTAACCAAATCCATCTAAACTTATTTATCAATAGAACTTTGTCTCTGTGTGTGTGTCCGTTACCTATAGACTCCGAAACTGCTGAACTGATTTTCTTGAAAATTTACACAGTTGTACTATAAGCGTCTGCGAATGTTCTTAGCTAGGTTTTGTGTCGAGGTACCTATGATGAATATCGATAATCGAAAAAATCGGGTTATAGAAGTAATGGTCCGATTATAATCAAATTTAATAAAGTCATAGACAAAGACATAAGAAACGATATTCAGAAGTTTCAAAGTTGCAGTTCTTACAATAGTGCAGAAAATCGGTATTATATATATATATTTAAAAGGCAAAATGTTAGTGTGTGTGTCTGTTTATCTGCCTGTATGTCTGTATTTTTTCAGCCCTTTTATTTTAGTTTTTGCTTCGGGTTTGGCTCTAAGTAGGTATAATTGTAGTTCTTAATCTCAGCCATGATACCATTTACTCAGAGGACTTATTTGGCCTTCAAAATTCAGTTTACGACAAAAAAAAAACTTATTTGTCGAGAACACTGAGGAGAACGGCAGGGGCGCCTGACCATAAATGACAGCAGTACTCCATGCACGGACGGATGGTTGACTTGTATATATGCAGGATGGATTCAGGCGGAAAAAACATCCTGGATCGGCATAGTGACCCAACCTTCTTAGCTATGGAATCAATATAGTGGTTCCATTTGAGGTCTGAGGAGAGGGTAAGGCCGAGGAGGCGTAGTGTGTTGTTCTCATATGGAGAATCGCTTGGTCCATGCTACTGCAAAATGTTGGTGGGAGAGGCTAAAAAGAAGAGAAAGAAGCTGTAGGCTGAGTAATGCCTACAACCGTTACCTGAGAAAAGTAGATAACTTCCAAAATGAGAAAATAATTTTTTCTCAAGATCAAAGGCGGTGAAGTCAACAAATGGGGGAAATACCAATTATCTCATACTTCCACACCAGTTTTTGACTGACACCAATAAAAATGAATACACAAAACGAATTAAAGAGATATTGAACAGAAGACCTTGTTCTCTGTTTAGGATGTGTTTTCCGACTTTCTCTTTTTTCTCCTCAGACCTCAGTATTGGTGCTTCCGTGATTTTCTTGCGATGTGTTTGGTTGTTGGCAACGTCCCATCATTGTGAGGGTACCGGGTTGGCAGTTTCCTGGCTGCTGCTTCTGACTGGTAGTTAGGAGCCCTAACTCTTGCGTAGCGTCAAGTGCGGCTGCTCTGATCAACAGTTGTATAATATGGGGTTCTTGTAGTGCCATGTCGCGCATGGATAGGTGTCTCTGCTAACTTTTGTTGCGTAGAATCTTTTCTCCACGAAAAGTCCCCTGACATCCTAGCGCTCTGTGAGACTAACGTCAACTCATCAATTCTTTCCTAGGTCTTCTCGATCCCTTGTTATCTTCCCCTCTTAAGGAAGATACCTCTGTCCATACGCATGGGGGTCTACGTTAGGGAACACCTCCCTGTAGCTAGGGGAGACATCACACGAATCCCCTGACCACCAATATGTATGTCTCCGTCTTGTATTCGGAGATCGTAACGCCCATCGTACTGAGTGGCTTAAAGACACTGTTACTGATTCAGCTGGCATCCACGCCATGAACTTTGCCATTTCCCAATCCCTTACGCTTGTGGTAGACTTCCCCACACGCTTTCCAAGCACTCCCTCTGGACACGCCTCACTACTAGATATATGCTTTACTTCTGCACCTGACAAGTCTCGCAGCTTTGCCCTCTCGGCAACTCCGACCATGCCGTTGTCTCTCTCAATATTTCTTTCCACTCCCACTCCAACCAGGAGCCTCCTACCTATAGGACCGCCTACTGCTACCAAAAAGCTGACTGGGACGCCTTTCGTGATTTCCTATGCGACGTCCCCTGGAGAAAAGTGTTCGATCTCCCAGTTGATGACTGGTCGTCTGAGATTTCGTCCTGGGTGAAAGCTGGCATTGATGCCTTCATACCTACCAGGAAGTTTTGTCTCAAACCTCATTCCTCCCCTTGGTTCTCTCCTGCCTGTTCGGCCGCCATTGCCCACAGGAACCACTACTTCCGACTATTCTGGAGACAGTCATCTGATCACAATAGGCACCTATTCACGTCTGATCGTCATGACTGCAAGAGAATCCTGAATGACGCCAAGCGGTTGTTTGCCGAGAGAATGAGACAGCGCATAGCTGACCGCAAGTTAGGCTCCAAGGATTATTGGCGGTTATGCAAACGGGTACTGAACAATAGCAAATCCTGTATCCCTCCTTTAATCAATGAATTTGAGATCCACACGTCATCTGCGGACAAAACTGCGTGCTTTGCTCGCAGATTCTCATCCAACTCCACATTTGACTCATCTGGAGTACCCTCAGCTGACTTCCCTATTAGAACTGAGGTTAAACTGTACGATGTATATATTACCCCGACATTAGTATCCCGAGTAATTTCAAAACTTGAGCCCCATAACGCGAGCGGTGGCGATGGAATCCCGGTGATTGTCCTTAAGAAATGTGCCCGTGAACTCTCGCCTGTCCTCTCTAAACTGTATAACTACTGCCTTTCTGCTTTCTGTTTTCCTGCATGCTGGAAGTCCTTTTCTGTCGTTCCTGTATTTAAAAACTGTGGTGAACCCTCGGACCCATCCAACTATCGCCCTATCAGCGTTCTACCTATTTTCAGGAAAGTGTTCGTGGCCATAATTAATGCTGAAATAGTTCAACATCTTACTGCCAATAAACTCTTCTCTGACAGGCAGTATGGTTTCCGCTTTGCCAGGTCCATGCTAACGACCATTACGGAGTTCATGTTCCAGGCCCTTGAAGAGTCCGGCGAGGCTCGCGCTGTTGCTCTGGACATCTCCAAGGCTTTAGCATTCTGGCCTTCTATGCAAGCTACGGGGTTACAGTATTACCGGACGCTTGCTTGATCTGATCTGATCTTTTTTCAATAACCGCAAAATGAAGGTCATTTTGAATGGGCATGCCTCTACATCCTACGGTACAAACGCTGGTGTCCCTCAGGGCTCTATCCTGGGCCCGACGCTCTTCCTTATTTTCATAAATGACCTCCCAGACGAGATCAAGAGCCAAGTAGGCATCTACGCAGATGACACCACAATTTACTCCCGCATCAGTAAGAAACCCGGCGTGGCGGACAAACATACTCTCGCTGCTGACCTTGAGAGGGATCTACATTCTGTGGGGAATTGGGGTAAGCAGTGGCTTTTCAGACCAAGCTGTTGTCTGTCAATCATTAAAAGCAACCTCTCCTATCTCCCATAAGCATGGACCAAGCGAGTATCCCTGAGAGCAATACACTGCGCTTCCTCGGCCTTACCCTCTCTTCTGATCTCAAATGGAACCACTACATTGAGTCCATAGCTAAATCCACTGCTAAGAAGCTTGGGTCACTGTGTCGGGCCAGCATGTTTTTCCCGCCTGAATCCATCCTGCATATATACAAATCAACCATTTGTCCGTGCATGGAATACTGCTGCCATATATGGTCAGGCGCCCCTGCTGTTCATCTCAGTGATAGGTAATAGGTACCGACTTGGTGGCTCGACTACAGCCACTTCCCCACCGACGAGATGTGGCCTCCCTTTGTCTGTTCTTTAAATACTTTCATGGCTTCTGCTCCAACGAACATAAGTCACTGATGCCTCTGCAAAAGGCGTTTAAAAGTATTGGCTTTGTCTAAAGTTTGTTCTATTATCCGTTTTGTTTATAGTGCATATTACATTTTTCAGGGTGGTCTTTAACAAGGTATTCATTTTTAGTTTTTGATTTTTAAGTAACATAGTAAAAATGTGTGAAACAATTGAAGGAAAAATGAAAATGTTCTTTTATTGTCTTCTTTCCTTAATATTTAGTTTTTCTTATAATCATTTATCTATGATTTGTCCTTGCTTTGAATATTGCTGCCTCTTCTGGCCTGGTGCTTCTTTACATTTAAAGATGTTTGATGAAATCCAAAAATGGATCTGCAATAATTTGACATCTTGGCTTCAGTCACTATCCCACTGTTGTAATGTAGCTTCCCTGTGTCTTTTCCATATGTACTTCCATAGTAACTGTTCCGATGAACTTTACCTAGACTTTATGAATTTAAGAGAACTACTAGATTGGTGACAAGGTCTCAGACGTTTACATTTGAAAACGCTAGATGTAACCGTATGTTCTACGCTAACAATTTAGATAGAAAGGGGTGTAAAACAAAGATGTGTCTTTTTACCCGATCTATTCAAAAGACCCTAGAAGTTATGCCAGGATTTGTCATTGGTGGTCACAATCTGAACAACATAAGATATGCAGATGATACAGTGCTGATAGGTGACATGAAAAGAAAGTTACAAGACCTAAAAAAAAAAAAAAAAAAAAAGGTAGATGAAGAAAATCAAAAGAAAGGACTACAAATAAATTACAAGAAAACCTAATGTATGTTCATTAGCAAATGGAGGAACCCAAAATGCCAATTACAGGTTAGGGAGGTTAAAATCAAGCAAGTACAAAAATTTAAGTACTTGGGAAATGCTCTAATGAAAGATGGAAAGTGTGACACAGAGATCCGAAGGTGAATTGGCATGGCCAAGGACACATTCCAGAAGCTGAGCAGAGTATTAAGAGACAGGAAAATTTCACTAGTAGCAAAGATAATTCTGAATTGCTATATGATATCTGTCCATCAATATGGCAGTGAATGCTGGACAATATTATCAAAAATGAAGGAAAAACTTGAAGCAACTGAAATGTGGTTCTACAGAAGGATGCTGTGGATATCATGAATTGAATATGTGAGCAATGATGATGTTTTAGAAAGGATGGAAACGAAAAGGAAAAATAATACTGAGCATCAGGAAAACACAGCAGAAGTTTATGGAACATGTGATGCAGAAGAAAGGCTTAGAGAATCTGCTACTCACAGGTCAGATAGAGGGAAAGAGAGACAAGGGTAATCAGCGGGTAACATATTTGAAGGGCTTGAGCAGGAAGCTATCAGAGTGGGGTTTGGGTGGAGGTAACAGGAAAAAGCATACTAAGAGCTATCAGGGATAGGCGATCATAGCTTTCCTCTTCTAAGTCCTGAAGGGGCAGAGCACATAGAAGACTAGAATGGCGACAAGGTCTCATCATTTTACAGCTGAAAAATTGCTAGATGTAACTGTAACAGTTTTTTCTTACTAGTGGAATTCTCTTCTGACCTCGTTTCCTAATCACCTTCGATCTGTGAAAGTGTAAATGCAATGTCAATTGGTATCTTATGTATTGATTTCTTGCCCTGAAGATAAATAGTAAGAATAATAATAGTAGTAATAGTAATAAGTTACTTCTGAATAGTATATTTTCCTCATATTGTCACATACCCTTGCATCTTAGTGGCTTTATTTTTTATTGAAAATTTACGATGAATAAACAACCATTTTAGCATTTTTGAAAGGATGTTTTGTTTTCTACAGCTTAACATTTTGCAGGTTGTTTAAAGCCAGAAAATATTTTTAGATAGAAAGAATTTGAGATAATGAGTTAGTGGTGCACAGTTTAATAATTAAGCTTCAGCTGGGGTGAGGATTCATGGATTCGTACTTTTGCTTTTAAAGAGTATCTGTGCATAAGTGAACATAAAAAACCCAACTGGAATTGAAACTTGGTATTCACTAAAAATTGAAAGAATGATTTTTACATTTTGTATGTGGAATATATATATATATATATATGAGGAGAGAGAGAGAGAGAGAGAGAGAGAGAAGACAATAAAATGTGTAATTAAATCATTTTTATTTCATATTTTATCCTAACTCAAAATATACAAAGCAAATTCCTTCAAATATTAAAATAAAAAGACAAAGAAAATTTTTGTCATAATCAACATAAAAAAAAAACAAAAAAAAACATACATACAAACAATTCTTATAATCTCTGACCCCTGGAGAAAGGGGTCGAATCTAAGGTTTTTGTGGCAGGGTAACAAGAGTCTCCTTTCACAACAGATTTACACAAGAAATTTTAAAAATTTGTTTTGGGAAAATGGAAAACAAAGAAAAAATTAAAAATGAAAAATTAAATTTATCAACTTAAAAAAAAAAAAAATTAAAAAGAGAGTGTGAGAAATTTGATGGCATGAAGGGCAACAACTTGGTTTCCCCTTAAATAGAAATAATAATCGCCAACTTTTCAGCCAAACAAATAATACTGGCCTACACTTATTTTTATTTTGCAGGAGGAAGGGGAGAGGCAAAGATTAAAAAAAAAATAGTATCAACTTCAAGCTCCTGTGTTTAAAATCTAAACTGACCCAGATGTTGTGCAAATGTTACATTTTATATATTTCAGTAACAACTGTTCTTGAAAACGTCATATTAGCAAATGCAGATATTTTGTATTTATTAAATTTATTGATCCTTAAAGTGAAAAGAAATTATGCATCAACTACATCCACACATGAGAAATGTTTTTCACATATTAGAAAAAAAAATTAATCAATAAATGTAATAGACATAAAACGTTTTCTTTTTAATAAGACCTATGTATTTATGCACACACATTTTTGAGAGAGATAAGAAAAAAACTAGTGTGTGTTTTTTGTTTGTTTG
Source organism: Ascarosepion bandense (assembly GCA_037127315.1). Classification (NCBI taxonomy): domain Eukaryota; kingdom Metazoa; phylum Mollusca; class Cephalopoda; order Sepiida; family Sepiidae; genus Ascarosepion; species Ascarosepion bandense. The sequence goes on along the minus strand of JBBBDQ010000647.1, from coordinate 283,920 downwards.
AGTTTGTTCTTCCATCCACACATTCTATAATTAACCTTGATTTGGGTTACAATTTGGTGATGTAGAATGTAATTTCAGCAGAAGAAATACAATAGCAAAAATCTGGAACCAAAATCAACAAAAGAAAATTACAGAATAAGTGTGTTTTATTAATATTATCATCATTTAGATTAATGTCCCTGTTTTTGTTGCTATCATGATGTTTCAGTCATAGTACCACTTGGCCTTCTTCAGGTATCTATCAACACAAGTAACTTTCTTGAAATTTCTGGGTGAAATTCCTGAAGGTTATCTGAAGGCAGCCAGAGAACACAAAAATCAAAATGCTGTGATAATAATAACAAAGATAAGGATATTCATCCAAATATAATAAGAACAATATCACCACATCCCAAAAATTCAGACAGAATTGCACCTTCTTGGGCTAAAGTCTTTCACTGACATGAAGAGAGAATGGCTGGAGAATTTCTTCCTCCAGAATCTATCTTACCCATTAAGACTACCATTTATCTCTGCATTGAATATCACGGCTATATCTAGTCTGGTGATTCTGCTCTTTATTTAGACAATCTTGATAAACTTCAAAGAAAATCTGAAATGTTATTGGTCCTGACATGGTATGTTAGCTTCACTTTTCAACAGTCATAATGTATCTTTTCTATAAATATTTTCATAGTTATTATTCTGTCAAGCTTTCCTCTTTGTTCTCTTAACCAATTGCATCAGTTAAAGCACAGTACTGGATTGACCTAGGTCTCATGTTACAGCTGAAATGCCTAGATGAAACCATAAATTCTATGCTAAGTTCTCTTAGATCTTGTTTATGGAAGTCTCTTCCAGTTTTTGCTTTCCACTAAACTTATCTGCATCCTAGTGGCTTTATTGCCTTTCTTGGAGTAAAATGTTTTTTTAAAAAATCTAAGTCAGTTCCTTATCTATCTATCTATCCTCAAACCACCCTATAAATGCGATGTCAATTTTTATCTTTTGTCTCTTTAATAATGCTTTTCTTTTCCTCACATTCTTTCAAACTTAGAAATCCTTGGCTTCTTAATTGCCTTGTTTGGGGCAAAATGATAAATAAATTTTTAAAAAAATCTTGTATTGCTAAATATTAGATTAAGTTGCAAATAATTCCCACTTTTGTCAATCAACTTTTAAAAATATTACAACAGGTTATAAAAGAAATTTACTTACTCAACTTAATTATGAATTGACTTAATGTTATCTACATGTAGAGTGTATGTAGGTTACCATTGTTCTTTAACTGAACTTCTGTAGATGCAAATGTGTAAGTCTTTGTCATTTAAAAGACATCTCTGAAGAAGCTTAACTTGAAACTTGTTAGATTGAGACACTTTTCTTACTTTTATCTTTATTCTATCATAATTTTGAATGTGTTAAAATTATGCAACTTTTTAACAAGAAAAGTTTTCACTTGCTGTTAAAAATTACCAATTGATATAGGATGTAATGACTTATTAATACAAGTCTAATTTGTATTTAGCTATAAAGTATTTTTTTTAAAGATTTGCAAGTTCTTGTTTTTAAAACAAATCTCTGAAGAAGCTTAAACTGAAACATGTTAAAACACTTCCTACTTTTTTTCTTTACTAATTCTATCATCTTGTCAGATTTCAATCTGTGTGTGTATTAATGAATATACATATAAGGGTACACACATGTATGATAATAAATATATGTATAATCCTACATCAATAGCACAACTCAGTTTTTCATGCATTATTGGGTGCATATTGACAGTTTTTAATATGCCCCAGATTATTGCATAACTTATGAAAGTCGAGTCATGCCAACTGGCCCAAAAAACATTAGTTTAAATAAGTTTTTGTCTTTATTCATATTTTACAGATTAATTATATATATATATATATATTTATTTTTTCTAATCGTGTCACCCCAAGCAAGGCATTCCACTGCCACTATAGCGCAGGGTGTTACATAGAGCGATTGGGTATAGGAAATGTCAGAAGGAAGGTGATAGACAAGTTAGGGTGTACATAGGGAGAGAGTGGGTGTGAGTTAGGAGGTGTCTATTGACCCTACATTTAAACTCCTGGAGGTTGTAGCCGTCGGGGAAGCAAGTATGCGGTAGGGAATTCCACAGGCGGGAAGTGCGAGTAAAGGAGATGTTGGAGTAGAATTGAGGTTACATTTCATCGGTTTCACTGTAAAAGAGTGGGACCTAGTTGCCAATCTAGTATCTCGTGCAAATTCACATCTAGGGGGCACCAGTGATTTAAGTTCGTCAGAGCAGAAGCCATGAAAGTATTTATAGAAAAGGCACATGGAAGCCACGTCACACTGGTGAGAGAGTAACTGCAGGCAGTCAGCCAAGTCAGTATCAATCACATTACAGATTCTTCGCTGTATTTTGTCAAGAACCCCGAGGAGAATAGAAGGGGTACCCGACCAGATGTGGCAGCAGTACTCAATACATGGGCGGATGGTAGATTTATATAAGTGCAGGATAGATTCAGATGGAAAGAATTTATATATAATTAATTACACACACAGAATTTGATAAATATCAACAAGCTGATACATACAATAACTTGACTGTAAATGCTGGCCATTTAAATAGGTTTGTCAAAAAAAAAAAAAAAAAAAAAAAAAAAAAAAAAAACTGAGAAAAATCATAGTCACCTTTTTCATTTAAAGCGGCTGCAAATATGCAGAAAGGGGTGTTATTCAATTAAAATGTTTCTGTAATGAATGAGCAGAAAAGCCTAAATATATTCAGAGTAGATTGTAATCTGCTACAGAATCAATACATGTGCCCTGAAAACAGACTTCTTTGCAACAAACAACTCACAGTGATTAAAATTAAGTACAATGTGAAAACTAGGGATGGGATGGGGAATGATGTCAAGTAAAATTATGAAACAAGCAAAAAAAAAATAAAAAATAAAAATAAAAATACACACACACTAAGAAAAATCTATAAAAACCAACAAAAGAAAGTACTCACACACACACAGAGAACAACAAATTTGGCATAATTTTCTGAACATTTTTTGGGGGAGGGGAGTTTCTTTCTTCTAATTTCTTGGCTGAAGAAATTCCTTTCCCTTGGCAAAAAGGCAGTCATTCAGAAATTACAAGATTGAGACAAAATGTTTCTTCCAAATATGTGGATGACTAATATATATATTATAAATTATATTTTAGAACATGTACATAATTTTTCTATATATATCCATGACAAAGGTAAAGTAATGGAAAGCCTTTTCCCTTATATTTGTTGAGTTTTGTTAGAGGTGTTGGTGGGGGTGAGTGATAAGGGAATAAGTCTCTGACTGTTGGAATTTTTGGAGAGAGTGTTTTTTAAAGTGGTTGATTAATGATAATCTGATTTCTAGACAGATTTAACCTTGTAAGTTTTTATTATCTAGTGACTAGACTACATCTTTTGAATTTCTTAGAAGAGCCGGTAGTGGGTGGTGCCGGATATTTTTATTTAAGCAGAGTCTTTATAATTAATCTAAGTTTGTATATTTAATCTTAACTTTGGATTTAGGGAATATATTTTTTTTCTATTAAATTTTAAACTTTAAATTTCTATTCTTATATCTAGTCAATTGTGTATGTGGTGGGGATTTTAGTGATAAGGGAACAGGTACTACTGATTGACCTTTAGAATTTTGGTGTGGGGAGTGTAAGTTTTATTTCTATATATCTTGTGACTAGACTATATCTTGTGACTAGACTATATCTTTTAGGATTTCTTAGAGGAACAGGTTAGGGGTGGGATGCGTATTCAGTACAGAATATTTTTTGTATTTAAGTAGGGGTTTTTGTAAATAATCCACATTTGTATATTTAATCATAATTTTGGATTTAGGAAGTCTATTTTTTCAATTAAATTTTACATCTTAATTAGATCACTGTTCGGAAACCGATTTTTTCTATTACATTTCAAGTTTTAATTATATAATGCCGTTTGTGGTAAACTTTAATATAAGAGGTAAATTTTAATGCTAGGGTTATTTAGATACTAGATAAATGCAGGTAATAAGTAGAATTTTATGTAGGGGGAAAGTAGAATGTTTGTATTTGCGGTAATTGGTGGATAGGTAATAGGTGTGTTTGTATTTAAGGTAATAGTTTTAGGTGTTGTGTGTGTAGTAAGGGCAGTATATATAATTAATCTAATTATGGCTATTAACCTTACTTTATAATTTAGTAAATCAATTACTTCTATAAAATTCTTAATTTTATTTAGAGAAAAATTTCTAATTTAATTATGAATCACTCGGATATATATAGTCTGTCGTGTACATAAGGTTGCATAGGTAATGTTTACCCTATTAAATAATCAATGGCTTCATTCTTCACTCATCATTATTTCTTTTTTGGAATTTGCTAAGATAATTACCTTTATGCATTCACATGGATTTTAAAGTTTCTGTACATTTTTCAGTGGATTCTTACAACAGTAAACAAAAATACATTTATTGAAATCCTCTGTGCCAATCAGAGTTTGAATGAAAGGAAAAAAAAAAAAAAAAAAATGAAGAGACTACAGTTAAACAAATTTGATTTGAGTTTTCTGCACTGAATTTCATAGAATTCAAATCAACACTAGTACTCAAGGTGTGCAAAAATAGATGGAGTGATTGGAATTTAGAGGAAAAAAAAAAAAAAAAAAAAAAAAAAAAGGAAAATGGATGTTTTTCTCCCCCAATAAGACTTAATTTTATTTCTCTAAAATTTCCAACAATGAAACATTATTCCAGCATGTTTGCAGTCTAAATTACGGAATGGAAGAAAATTGTCTAAATTTTTAAGAGAAGGGATGGTTTGAACAAAGATTTCCCGAGTGGATTATTCACCCAAAATGAACAATTGTCCCAGCTTGTATATTTAAAATGGAAACAGTAATAATGTGTTGTTCAGTAACCAACAAATTTTTAGAGCCCTTTTTTCAGTTTTATATTTGAGTTTAAATTCATAAAAAAAAATTCAGATGTTGATATAGGTAAATCAACCTTAAATAAAGTTTTTCTTTTCTAATATCACATTCATTCACAGAACATATACAAGGAAAGAATCGGAAATTGCAATATATTCCAAATATATTTAATTTATAGCAGAAAAAAAAGAAAAAGAGAGTAAAGTTTTTTGTCAATTATTACAGATAAAAAAATTTGTCAACAGAAAATCAATGAAAAAAAAAAAAAAAATAATGACATGACAAAAAAATGAAAGTTAAAGAAAAAAGTTAAAGTTTTTACAATACCTTTTTTTTTAATTAATATTGCTTAATTTTTTTTTTGTTTCTTTTTTTTTTTTTTAAGTCTTTACCCTGCAACTCATCAGTTCAAAATAATAAATGTAACAAACGATTTGGTCAGATGAAAAAAAAAAAAAAGTTTCACGTCAGCAGGTCTTACAAAAGACTTTCATAGTAACAGGCAATAAACAGATTCAGTCAAGAGATCTGGATACAAAGTCTATCATAAGACAAAAGCTAGTATTAACATTAACAGTCGTTAACAAAGAAGCAATAAATAAAAACAGGAGAAAAAAAATCATTGAAGTAAGACACCATTTGAAAATCATATTGACCTCTTATGACAACACAAGACTGTGTGTTCAATGGACACTTAGTCCAGGGGTGAACAACCTTTTCAGTGCAATGGCCACATAGTATATTACCCAAAATAATTAATATTTAAAATTGACAAAATAAAAGGTTTTTAAAGAAAAAAAAAGAAATTAATTTTTACTAATTAATATGTTAAAGAACTGTAGAAGATTCATATGAAATGCATTTATTTGAAAAACAAAGTAACTTGGTTTAAATTTTAAAGGAAAACAATTTTTATTAATAAGTATTTTTTAAGTAAGAGCTTCACATGGAACACATTTTAAAAACAAAACCTTGTTTTAAGAAAAAAGCCATTATTTTTATTAATATTCTAAAGTAGGAAAACATTTCTTTGAAAAAACAAAGTGACTGTTTAAAGAAATAAAAAAAATTAATATTTTAAGGTGGAAACTTCAAATGAAACATAAAAGAACTCAATTTAAAGAAAAAATATTTTGAAGTAGAAGCTTCAAATGAAACCTTTTGGGATACAAAATAAATTTAAAGAAAAAATAATTTTTCCTTCAAATTGTTGTATCCTGGTCAAAGGTAAAATTTAACAGTGTAAAATAGAGTGGAAAGATTACCAAGCCAAATGTAATAGAATAAAAGGTTTATTCAGCACAAGAATTATTACATACAAGAATAGTACTATCAGGTTCTAATTGGTAAGCAAGACTCACTAGTGAAAATGCTTTTGCCCACTTATTCATGATAGACTTAGTCCACCATAGTGTTCCTAGAGGGTGCTGGGACATTCCATTATAACACAAATTTATTGACATTTGGTGGTCCATATGAATTCCTTTTGTGAGCCACATGCAGCCCGCAGGTTATAGTTTACCCACACCTGCCTTAGTCTGTGGAATTGACACTAACTTGAATCCAGAGTGCATAGAAGAATGAAAATGATTAATAATGAGAAAAACTAAGAATTAATTACAAAAACCTGAGACCTCTGATGGTTTAATATTTCTTTGACTGAGAAAATATCTATAAAATAATTTTTGTCACTAAAGATAAAAAAAGAAAAAAAAAATCATAAAATGTTCTAAGAAAATTCCTTATGAAATCAAGCCACCAATTTTGTCACTTTCTCACCAACATGACGTGGCTTCTCTTAGTCTTTTCTACAAATATTTTAATTTCCCCTACTTTGACAAGCCTTTTTCTTCCCCCTGGTTCCCCGTCCACATGAATCTTCTAGATTGGCATGTAGGTCTCACCCTTTTACCATTAGAATAGTTTAATCTAGCCGCCACTTCTACTCCGACAGTTTCTTTTCTTGCACTTCACACCTGTGGAAATCTCTTCCTTTAACTTGCTTCCCTGGTGGCTTAAATTTAAATACACTTATCTTCTTGAATTCCATCCATTTTTTATCCATTCTTCAATACCCTTTGCACAATCTTTTCTTTCACTGTAACCACTTAAGCATTTGTGGCAGTAACTGCTTTGATTAAAACAAAATGCTATAATCATAAATTAAAAAAATTTCTTTTTAAAGTAAACAAAATGAATATTCTACCTATGGAGATATAACACCAAGTTTATTTACTGTTAAATGCAAAGTGGTTTCCACTTCCCTTAAGAAACTGATACAAATCAGCAAAGAAAAATTCTTGAAGCTCTCTGAATTAGCAAGAAGTCATACTGAGTAAGAGCCAATGAAGACAAGATACAAAAGCAGCTTTAATAAAAAGCAAAGTTAATGAAAATTGTATCAAGACAGATGGGTTTTTCTTTTGTCATTTTTAAAGATCTGATATCTGACACTAACTAGTCAAAACATGTTTTTAAATTTTCATTACCAACATTTTGTAGATTTTGTAATCTTTCCTTTTTGCAGTGTATCTAAAACGTCTTGATTTTGTAAACTCACTTTTTGGTACTGTATATAATATACCATTTTGTAAACTTTCATTTTTGAATTCTATATGAACTAACTAAAATGGGGAGGATTTTAAAAATACTTTTAATTCATTTTCCTTCATAAGGAAAATTTCTTTTGAGATTTAAAAAAAATACAAATCAAATTAGACAGTATGCTAAATGCACTTGCGTGCCACTAACACCTTCATAAAGGCTCACATACATGAATGAATTAAAAAACTGAGCATGGCTGAGTGGAGAGCTCATGGCACACTATGTGGGCCAGTTCTTTCTATTGATTTCTTCAGAAAAAGGTTGTTTCTGTACACATCTTCACTACTATAATAATATGAGCAGTTGGTTGGGGGGGGGTCATCTGGTTGTTAAGTTCTAGGAGCTTGACCTAATTAATATTCCACCTTGGTATCATGTTTGCTTTCAAATTCATGCTATTGGAAAAGGTATGGCTTCATTTATATGGGTTAAATAGAAAGGCAAGTTAGATCCAGTAGACTTTCTAGCAAAATGAAAACTGATCTCCCAACAGTCATCCATGAGCTTATCCTGACACTGGATCGAAACACATTGGGTGGGGAAGCCTGGACATGGTTAAACCAGTAATTACTTAAAATAAAAAAAAAAATTTTAAAATCATGTACACACCATTTCCTTGAAGGAACGTTCATTCAAGATGAAAGCAGATCTTTGCCCTCTTGTCATAAATTGATTATGAGATAAAACATACATATTTTACTTATGTTTTAAACAATATCTACATCTTTGATTACATCAATATTTTTTATCAGTATCATCCCAGGCAAGGCAGTAAAGCCACTAAGATGCAGTGGGGGTGGAACAATTAGAAACAGGAAGATTAATAATGAGCAGAAAGATTTGGTTTATGGCATATCAACCTCAATGGATTATTTAATGGTGACAAGATTTTTTACAATAGATCTGTAAGAAATAAGTTTGTAGATCAGCTTTTTTTTATGCATTTTTGTGAAGTGGTTTTTGTTGAGAGATGTATTTCTGGTAATTTTTTTTTTCAAAAATGTATTGCTGGTAATATTTTCCTTCAAAAATGTATTCCCAGAATTTTTATGATGAAAGTCTATTTTTATACTTTTATAATGTTTTAACCTGTTTGGTAGGTAACTATTTGACCATAGCTGGAACCCTAATAGGTGCTATCATCCCAAGTTAGAGTGGATCTGGGAACAACAGCAATTGAGGTGGTTCCATGCTCCTTTCAACCTCACAAATCAGAGGCCTTGCTGCCAGATACAGTTTATCATCATACCCAGAGAGCATGTGGTTAGGTGTTAGCATATCCATTATGTAAAATCTTTCTTGCTCATGCAAAACCCCAGCAGCAATGCTGGGTGCTCTGGGCCCCATACTCAATAGAATCTACAGGATTTGAGAGCAAATTTGAATTTGTACTGGGGAAATGGTAAACGAAAATAAAATATTACAAAGTATCAGTTTCCCTCCATTAGACAAGTCTCCAAGTTCTTCAATCAACAACTTTGTTAATTTTGCTAAATAAAAATAAAAAATAAAAAGCTTAAATACATATATAAATAAAATAAAAATATAAAAAATATATACAATTTTAATGAATCCTAAACATTCAGCTTGATGAAGATGTAAAGAGCAGGAAAAGCAATCAGGTCGAATCTTCTGAAAATTGCACAAAATTTCTTAAATTGGCCTTTATAAGTATGTTTCACCTCCATTAGGTAGACATCTTGACGTTAGAATAAAAATGTTTTATTTATACAAGCACTTCTGGCTATACATTTAACCATTATCAAATTATAAAATTCATCTTTGTCAAGGCAAAAAGTATAGTCAAAAGCACTTGGATAAATAAAACAGACAATTTTTATGTTATGTACTGAAAAAAAAAAAAAAAAAAAAAAAAACACTTCAAGATCACATGAAAAATAAATAAAAAAATTTCAACACACCACCTTGCCTGTCATTTTTAACGAAACTTGCATATATGTGTGTGTGTGTGTGTACATACATAAAACTGTGAGGGAATGTATATAAGAGATATTACTAAACTTATAATAAAAAAAAAAATGAATAATAATTTGTGACGCTTCATATAAGAAATTCAGACAATTTAAGACTATTACTACTTGGAGATAACTTAAGATAAAAAAGATGAAAGAAATACTAGTCAAAACTATGAAACTGTTCCACTTGATACATTTGAATTTGATGGAAGATTGCATTAAAAGAGGTTTTGAATGCAAAAAAATTTAGGTATTTAAAAAAGTTGCCATACTTTCCAGTTTAATATTCAAAGTAAATACAAGGTCAAATCAAAATTCTTATCACCATTGACAATAGACTCTTAGTCGAAGGGCTAAACACATTTCATAAGATGCCAATTAGTGTAAGCAATTGCCGTTTGACATGAGGGTCTGGTTTAGGGTGATTTTACACAGATATAGAGGTTAGATTTAAGAACTATTAATCATTTTTTGAGTAGATTTGAGAGTGCAAGATAAAATTTAGTTGGTTAGGGTGTATATACACAGAAAATTGGTGTGTGTGTGTGTATTACATAAAAACTGCTTACCAAAATGCTTTTTACCAGTAAAACTAATAAAAAAAATTCATGGCATGATACGCACACACACATTTCCTTATATATATGTGTGTGTGTGTATGTGCATATATATGTGAATAAAAAGAATTGTAAAAACTGTTCTTAGAAGACACATTTCATGCTGAGGGACTATCAAGGGAAATACAGGATTTATTTTGCTGCATGTGTTTTTATACAAGAGCAAGGATGTTATCGGTTTATCAAGGCCATTATGTTTTGACTGACCTTTCAACTACCTGATGAATATCCATGAACATTCCCAAATTTAAAAACCTTGTAAAACTGATGATATCCTTGCTCTTCAGTATAAACACGTGCAACAAAGTAAATCTTTATATTTACCTTTATAAAACTTCTCAGACGATCAAATGTTAATTATGACCAGTTTTTCTCTTGCCTTTTTATTTATTTTCTTCCTTTCCAGCTACACACACACACACACACACACACTGAAAATAATATATTTATTTGTTTGTTATTTTTAATGGATACCCATATTTAACTAAATTTTGTGTTTTTATTATTGGACAGTATACTTAATTACATCTACCTTAATAAATATACAAGAAATATTGTTAGAAAAACATGCATTCTCTGGCCCTAGGAGAAATCATCATTAAATCTAACATGCCTTGACCACTCAGCTATATTGGAACTCCCGATCAAATAAAGTTCGAATAGTGTTTTTGAACACATCAGGAGGCACATTTTTCTAAAGATTTCTTGAATATTCAAGCCAGTATATGTAAATGAATATAGTTTAATAAAAAAACAAAAAGAACAATCTACTCAAATGTGTATCCATTAAAAAAACAAACATTTAAATATATTATAAATGTTAGCTATAATCCATTTCCTTATATATATATATATATATATATATATATATATAATTTTTATCAAGGTAAGTTTAAGGATTTATGGTGTTGCACATGTTTACATACTAGAGCAAGGATGTCACTGACTTAAATTTGAGAACATTCATGAATATTCATCAGGTGGTTAAAAGGTCGGTCAAAACAAAGGCCTTGATAAACCAATGACATCCTTGCACATATAAGCACATGCAGCTAATAAGTCTAAGAAATATGAGTATTTATTAAAAATGTTTGAACAAATAAATTAAAATGTTGGATTTAATCCATTTCTTAACGCACACATATATATATATATATATATATATATATATATATATATATAACACACACACATGTATAATGATTATGAGCAATCTTAAAAAATAAAAATTTATAAATTTAAAATGACATTAAATAAAGACATTTATTAAAATAAACAATGCCTCAATCAGAAAGTTAATGAGCTCACATTTTTTAGGAGCACAGAAAGATGCCAGACATGACAGAAGACGAAAGACTGAAAACAAAAAAGGAAGGGGCAAAAAAATTTTGACAAAATAGAAGCAAATGATAATCAATGACAGGAGGTGGGAAGGGGTTGAATATTGAGAGTGCAGAGCAAAAACAGTCAGGGGTGAGAAGACGAAAAAATAAGAAAATAAATAAAAAAATAAAAGAAATCGAAAATATTTTTTTTTCTTAAAAAAAAAAAAAAAAAAAAAAAAAAAAAATCAGCAAAGCTGTCCTAAGAAGGTTTATATAAATCACATTAGATCTGGTGGATGGAAATTGCGCTGACTGTGAGTCGACCGTCGAAGCTCATTACGAAAATAGGCTACAGTTCGGTTCAAACCAACAATCATAGGAACCTGCAAGAAAAAAATTATTGAAGTTCAGATGCAGGTGATAAAAACTGCATATACACACACATGGTTCAAAAGTAGGTGGATAATTAATTTATTTATTTTTAATCATTTCAACCCAAGCAAGGCAGAAATGCCACTGATGTGCAGGGGGCTACATAACTATAAAAAGATTAATTAGAAAAGAGTGAGGAGTACAAACTAGTTAGAAAGGAGCAATAGAAAGCTGAGAATGCATGTGCGATGACAGATACATAGGTGGAGAGAAAGGGAAGGTTATACAGGGGTGGGGAGAGAGCTAGAGTCCAGTGGTTAGTAGATGAGTATTAATTTTGCATTTAAATTTCTGGAGGTTGTAGCCATCAGGAAAGCAAGAATATGGGAGCGAGTTCCACAGGCAGGAAGTGCAAGAGATTTTTAGATTGCATATACAATTTTATTTACTAATACAATTATTACACTGACAAATTTTATTGTGTACAATAATACAAGAACGCTTAAACTTGATTAATGAGGTGCTTAAAATGTTGTCCATCACAAGTTACACAGCACTGAAGTCTACCCATCTCACCTTGATAAACATTTTTGCATAAGTCTCTTTGTGTATTAATTTCTTGAAATACATCTCTTATGCATTTTATCAAATCACCAATACTTTTTGGTTGTCGACTATAATCAAACACCATTGTAATAATATAACCAATACACAAACCTATTTCAACTATTCTTGGACTGTCATATATAATTGAATTTGTTTTTTTATTTAAAATCAATTTACATTGTGGCATGGAAATTTCTAGGTTTCGAGATTTATCTCATAAGGCAATGTTCAATAACTATGGTGAAAATGATTTAAATTTTAATGTAGAAAATAATATGTTTGCTATTTAATGAGGTAATATGGAGAGGGAAGACAGTAGAATTTAGATTTTATGAGGGTGTTTAATTTAACTAATCAGAATGATAGTTAACTCTGAAATTTTAAAATATTAGCTATATGTTGCAGGATGCGAGATTTTTTTCTTCCATGCTTATGGGAAAATGTCATTTTATTCAGCTAAAGTCTGGATTGCTTACACCTGGTAAGATGTATACATTTTAGCTACAAAGGTAATTTCTTTTTAGATTTCTATGCATCTCAGCTATTTTAAAAACAAAAATGAAAGAAAACTTAAAGGGATTTTTGGTAAGATTAAACTATTTTTTATTCAGTTCAGAGTGCATTTCTTCCATCAATTCTTATATTCTTCACATGCATAAATTTTAATATCTATTAAATTAATTATATATCATAATACAAAACAAAGTACCAGACATGTGTAAGTTAATCAATATTCTTTCATGAAGAATTATTAACCATATTCTAAGGTGAGCATTTTGCAATGTTTACAATCGACATTAATTTCTCTGGTTCAATACTTCACTGAGATTTTTATATTTGATTACAATTTTTTTCCTCCAAGCAGAGACTGCATCTGTCCTTGTAGTTAATTTGTGCATGTATGATGATCCTTCATTTAATTTTTGGGGCTTAGTCTTCTTACACAAACTTCCCTGCTTCAAGCACTCGGTATGTATGTGTGTTTATATACATATATATATATATATATATATAGATAGATAGATATGTGTGTGAAAAGTGTATGTATATAATTTGTTATATATATATATAGATAGATATTATTTATATATTATATATGCGTGGTACTTATTTGAAAATGCTCAATATCAGTGATAGAGCTGACATATCGCAAGAGGTCTGACGATCGCAAGAGCATGAAACCCAGGGTTACAAACACACACACAAATAAAAATATGTGTAAGTATATATTTTTGTGTGTATATACACACACTTGCTTACATATGTGTGTGTGTGTGTGTGTATGTATGTATGTATGAGTGCTGTTATGTTTTTTTTTTATATGTACATGTCAGAAGTATTTACATAGTTACAAATAAGCAGGTGTGCAAGTAGAGATTTATATGCAACTAAGTATCCAATTTAAGTCCCTTACAATGGCCCTCCAATGTTTTCATATAATACTCATGTAATTCCCCATTAAAGACTTATTTTTATTTAAATTTTTTAATTATCATTATATATTTTTAAGTATTATCATTAAAAATAATATTAGTCTTTTTTAAATGTTTTTTTATTTTGTTATTATCCTTATCTTTGACATTAATATTACTATCAAGTATAATAACATTCTCATGAGACCGAAAAGGTTATATTTATAAGATGAAGATATTGTCATCAAAATTAATACAAAAATCTAACAATTCAATTCTTCTACTTAAAATATGACCCCTAAATTTACTGTCCTGTATTTGAAAATGTTTAACTCAAAGTTTAATCCAAGGTCATCTTATGGTCTGGAATGGAAATGTAACATTTTAAATATGGCATCCGCATTTAAAAACTAACATATATATATCCTGCTTTCCTGCCTGTTGGAAGTCCTCCTGCGTAGTACCTATATTTAAGAATTCTGGCGAACCCTCGGACCCCGCCAATTACCGTCCTATTAGTCTCCTTCCAATCTTTGGCAAAGTTTTCGAAGCCATTATCAACGCCGAGGTGATTCAGCACCTTATGACCAACGGGCTTCTCTCTGACAAACAGTATGGGTTTCGCTTCACCAGGTCTACTGCTGATATGCTAACGACCATTACCGAGTACATATACCAGGCACTCGACAAGAATGGTGAAGCCCGAACCGTTGCCTTGGATATCTCCAAAGCATTCGACAGGGTCTGGCATGCTGGCCTCTTGTGCAAACTGCGGAGCTATGGGATAACTGGACATCTGTCTGACCTCATCCAGTCCTTCCTCTCTAACCGCACATTAAAGGTGGTATTAAATGGGCATGCCTCCCAAAACTACCAGATGAACGCGGGCGTCCCTCAAGGTTCTATCCTAGGTCCCACGCTATTTCTGATCTACATTAATGATCTCCCCGACACCATTAGATCCCAAGTTGGCATGTATGCCGATGACACAACAATCTACTCCCGCATCGATCAGAAACCAGGTCTGGACGACAAAGTGAACCTCGCTGCCGCACTGGAAAGGGACCGCCAATCCATAGTGACCTGGGGTAGGAAATGGTTGGTAAATTTCAATGCCACCAAAACAAAGCTGTTATCAACTAACCACCATAGACTATCGAATCTACCTCCCATTAGCATGGGACAGGCTAGCCTCCCAGAGAGTAAAATACTACGCCTCCTTGGCCTTACACTCTCGGCGGACCTCAAATGGAATGACTATATTGAATCCATTGCCAAATCTGCTGCTATGAAAGTCGGCTCTCTGTGCAGGGCCCGGAAATTTTTCCCACCTGAAACTATTCTGCACATATACAAATCTACCATCCGCCCGTGTATTGAATATTGCTGCCATATCTGGTCGGGTGCCCCAGCTGCTCTCCTTGGGCTTCTTGACAAAATACAAAGGAGGATCTGTAACGTGGTTGATACTAACTTGGCAGACCGGCTGCAGCCGCTCTCACACCGGCGTGATGTAGCTTCCCTGTGCCTCTTCTACAAGTACTTTCATGGCTTCTGCTCCGATGAGCTTAGATCACTGGTGCTGCCCAAGCACGAATTTACACGAGATACTAGATTAGCAACTAGGTCCCACCCTTTTACAGTTAAACAAATAAGATGTAACCGTAAATTCTACTCCAACAGCTTCTTTTCTCGCGCTTCCCACCTGTGGAACTCCCTTCCACAAGTCTGCTTTCCCGACAGTTACAATCTCCAGGTGTTTAAATGTAGGGTCAATAGACACCTCCTATCACACTAACTCCCAACTATTCTCACAACACTCATCTACCCAACCCTCATTCTCGGTATCCTCACCCGCCTATCACCCACCCTCTGTTATGTCCTATATTTAACCAGCCTTTCTCCTCTCTACGTAGCCCCCTGCACAGTAGTGGCAGTGACATGCCTTGCTCGGGGTGAAACGCTTATAAAAAAAAAAAAAAAAAAAAATATCTGACTCCCTCTCCCATTCATAAAATGTTTTTTTCTCTTTCCCTCCACTATTCCATTTGTCTGGCTAAATCTAACCCATTCATTTCTGTAAAAAATTTCGGTCTGAGGAGTTGAATATTTATTTTTATTTTAATATCCATGAAATAAATTATGACTAATGGATTTGTAAATTAGTCCAATTTATCAGTTGTCAATTTAACCTTATGGAACTAATCAAAATTAATATTAAGAAAGGAGAAAAGAATTGTCATCAGCATAGATAGAATGTTGAGAATTGATAACAATTTAAAGGTTGTTGAGGAAAATTAAGAATAACATGAGTAAGATTAGAGTCTTGTGGGACACCTTCATTAATTCAAACAGATCAAAAAAGTGGTCATTTATGACAATATTTATTTTGCGATTTGATAAAGATTGAAAGCAAGAAGGAAATGAATGGAAGAGAAATGATGATGATAATGGGGGGGGAAAGAGAGGGAGAGAGATGATGATAATGGGGGGGGAAAGAGAGGGAGAGAGATGATGATAACGGGGGGGGAAAGAGAGGGAGAGAGATGATGATAACGGGGGGAAAGAGAGGGAGAGAGATGATGATAACGGGGGGGGGGCGAGAAATGATGATAACGGGGGGAGAGAAATGATGATAACGGGGGGGGGGGGGAGAAATGATGATAACGGGGGGGGGGGAAAGAGAGAAATGATGATAACGGGGGGGAAAGAGAGGGAGAGAGATGATGATAACGGGGGGAAAGAGAGGGAGAGAGATGATGAGGCAGGGAGAGAGAGAATTGAAAAAGAAATTTCAAAAAAATTGTTTTTGTTTTACTTTTGGTTTCCAGTCGAGATATTTGCGTGCTTTGGTTATATCTGGTTTCCTCCGTTGAGGGTCATCTTGCATGGCAGGGCGTTTCTCAATACGGCTTTCACCACCTGAAAACAAACAAATGCAAATAGTATTGCCAAAAAGTATTAACAGGTATTGTAGTTACCTCGACTTTTTCACTGAAAAGGACAGCATAGCGTAATAAAAAAAAGCCCCAAACTTGAAAAAAAAGCTTTTTTACAGGAAACACATTTGTGTTATTAAAAGGAAAAACCAAAGTTATTTATTATTTTATTAAATATTAAAATCCTTTCTAAATTGTTCAAAATTTTTGTTAAAAATCTGTATTTCTGTGTCAGCAGGTTACATAATATTTACAATTAGTGTTTTTTCGACCTTAGGTATAAAAGATTTAGTGGAGGTGCCTAAAGTATTGTAAGTGTAGAGTAAGAGGCCATAGTTTAATGTAAATAAATGGTATAACTGCCAGACAAAAAAATAATATAAAGCAAGCAAACAAAATATGCATGGCAAAGCAACAGTAATAAAGCAAAAACTTAAACTAAGAATTGGCAGCGATACACAAAAGAATGTTCAGATTAAGGAACAGTGTTTTAGTTTCAAGACATGACAGACCAGGACTGAATGAGATGAAACCAAGAACCAACCCATTTTATTAGCTAGGAAGAAAACCCAGCATGTAATTGTGTGCTTTTGCCTATAAATTGGGGAGGGCAAGTTCTTTTTGCAGATATTCCTAATAAGAATAGAACCAACAATAAAAGTCACAAATCAAAAGTAGCTAGAAAGCATGAGAGTTCTACAAGCAAGAACTATTATTAAGGAGCAAATTCAATAGAAGATTAATCAAGAAGACAGTAGATAACGGTTCACATTGCATTTAAATTTTTGAAGATCAATGTTGGCTAGAAAACATGAAGCCAAAAGAGTTACAAAATAATAAAATGCACCCAGTATTCATCTTTTACATTTAATATTGTTTAAAAATTTACTCCCTAGTGTTTTTTTTTTTTATGTGATATAAAAAAAAATTGTAATTTAAAATTTAAAAAACTATATAGTTTAAAATAAAATAATTATAATTTAATGTAAGAAAAACATTTTTGAATAGTGGAGAAAGGTATGAAAGAGAGACTTGTGTAAGGCATGGAGGGAAAAGTAAAAAAAAAAAAAAAAAAAATTGGTACAAACCAACAAGATTCTTGATTATCTGTGCAAATTCCATCACCGAATGCTCTTCTGGGTTTCCTAGGTTAACTGGTTTTGAATAATTACTATTCATTAAAGAAATTAGTCCATCAACTAAGTCACTGACATATTGGAATGAACGTGTCTGGCTACCATCACCATAAACCTGGAAGAAAAAAAAAATTTTTTTTAAAAAACTGATTTCCAGCTAAAAAGTCATACCATTTTTTGTTTGAATATTTTCGACCATCTCATCAATAAACCAGCTGAAATTTTTATTTTTTTACCTAAAATATTGTTGGGCAATACTTACATGTTTCTGGACTATTTTTACAAACTGATTATGAAAATAAAGTCCATTTTGTCCCATCACATCAGATTTTCTCTTTACACATGCCTTTTTTGCACAAAATAGGCAAAAATGTTTAAATTGACTGAAGTTTCAGGACATAATAATGTATGTAAAACACTTGAAAGGTTTTATTTTAGGTTCAAATAACTTACACAAAGAAAAGTGTCCTAATAACCTTCTGAGTGTATTTTCAGTCTATTTTCTGACCTAAAAATACTTCATTCTTTGTGGATTTATTACCTGATGCCAAGAATCCTTTTGAGTAAACAAAAATGAAAAACTTTGCATATCAATTTCTTACATGCTCAAACTTTGTATCTATGTTTTGTTCACATATCTTTCATAAATTGTTGATGCATATTTTTGATTAAGTTTTGTTTTTGTCTCAAGTTTTTAATAAGGATTAATTATATTACTTATTATGTAACACTGATCTGTATTATCTACCCAGGAATGCCCAATCAAATTGTTAGAAAATAGGAAGTTTATCAATTCTATACCAAAATCACAAAACACCAAGTATTTTAAATCAGAAAATGAGGGTTTCCAACAACAGTTGGGGCAAGAAAATAAAAAGTCGATTGGTGTTATCAAAGATATGTGTTAGCATTTACATAGATAAGAAGTTTCTCTTACAGCATCATTTTTGTTTTTAAAAACATTACATATATATATATATATATATATATATATATATACAATGCAGACTAGTAATATCATGTGTCACTACAGGTAAGGGATACAAATCTTGAATTTTAAAAGAATTCATCTGTTAAAAGTTCTAAAACTTGACAGTGCCTTAGAATATATTATTCAATTTGTTAAACCCATTTTAAAATCACATCCCCTATAGTGGAAAAGATTGTCTGGCACATCTATTTCATTTGTACAGTAATAGCTTTATGTATTTTGTATCTTTCCTTGCAATGGGTATTGTACAGTATTTCAGGACTATCTACTATTTGATTTGGGTTGAGTCACATATTGGTTGTTTCTGATTAGGTTTGTTTGCTGATTAACTGGAAAATTTACTTAAACTGGTTTAATTTTTTCCTAAACAAATAAATGATTTTTTTTTTAACTAATGTTTATCAAGTACAAGGCTTGAGAGCCACTCAAAAGAGGGATGTTTCTGAATGAAGTGCTTGAGATATGTAAGAGTAGGAAGTAAAGATTATGAGGCTATGAAAAATAGACAATTTATCCTTGACCTTAAGAGGTTAAGATAGTTGTGTAGAGGGCTACTATTAAAATGGTTATGATGAATGAAGGGTGTGATCTGAATGAAAGATGTAATATGAAGATTATGAGGAGATATATATATATATATATATTTTATAATCGTGCCACCCCAAACAAGATAAGAAAGAGTGACAGGTTACAGGGGTATCAGGAAGAGGGTAGGAGAAGAATGAGAATACTGATGAGAGAGAGAGAGGATGCAAGTTAGGAGATGACTATTGACTTTACATTTGAATTCTTGAAGATTGTAGCCATAAACATAAGTGAATTCCACAGGCAGAAAGTGTGAGAAAAAAAGCTGGAGTAGAATTTGCGTTTACAATTTATGGGTTTCACAGTAAACAGGTGGGACCTAGTTGCTAATCTTGTGGCTCAAGTAAATTCATGGATGCAGGGTACCAGTGAGCTAAGTTCATCTGAGCAGAAGCCATGAAAGTATTTGTAGAAGATACACAGGGAAGACACATTGCACCAGTGAGAAAGTGACTGTATCCGAGCTGCCAAGTCAGGTTCGATCACATTACAGATTCTCCATTGGATTTGGTCAAGAAGCACCCGACTAGATATGGCAGCAGTATTCAATGCATGGGTGAATGGTAGATTTATATATGTGCAGGATTGTTTCAGACTGGAAAAACTTCCTGGCCTTGCACAGAGAACCGACCTTCTTAGCAGCGGATTTAGCTATGGATTCTATGTAGTCATTCCACTTGAGGTCTGTTGTGAGAGTTAACTCGAGGAGGTGCAGTGTTTTACTTTCAGGGAGACTAGACTGATCCAGGCCAATGGGGGATAGGAGTGATTGTCTGTGGTGGTTAATAGATAGCAGCTTTGTTTTGGAAGTGTTGAAATTCACGAGCCATTTCTTACCCCAGTCCATCATAGATTGGAGGCCCTTTTTGAGCTTGGCAGCAAGGTTTGCTTTGTCAGCCTCGAGACAAAGAATAACCCTTGACTTGAAGAGGTTATTAACATTGTCATGTAGAGGGTTACTGTTGAAATGGTTATGATGAATGAAGGTAGAATATGAATGAAATAAAAAGTTGGCATGGAGTGAAGATTATGAGGATAAGAAAAATAACGAATGACCCTCAACTTGAAGAAGTTAAGATTGTAGTGTTTGTGGAAGCTCCCCCATGCCCCCAACCCAGCTTACAGCACCTGATATTCCCAATCAATCACTCATCTACATACATTGCTTAACCTCAGTGATTGTACAGGAACAATTTTTTTTTTCTTTGCGGGTACAAAGATTAAAGATTGCCAATTATTTTTTTCTTGTCTCACTTTCCTTTCAAAAACTTAAAAAATAAAAATCTTACTTACTGTGATGGATTCATTCTGCAAAGCTTGCAAGATGAAATTACTAACAACCCGGCCATCATTCATGTGCATACGGGGCCCAAATGTGTTAAATATTCGAGCCACACGGACCTCCAGTTTTTCCTGAAAAGCCAAGACGTCATTTAATGTAAATTTATTGTGATCTCATTTCATAGCAGCACATTTTCTTTTTGATACATTAATGCCTTTTGAATTCATCTTTATTTGCACATTCTAAATCAGTGCTACTCAAAGTGTGGTACACATACCAGCGATGGTACGAAAGCCATCGTCTGCCAGTACACGGAGATTTTCCAGAAAAGAAAGAAACAATAGTCATACTCTATGCCATGAGAGACTGCCAGGATATTTGACTCATTTTCATTTTAGTTTAATATTATTATGGCTACATTGTTCATTTACTCACCAATGTTAAAGTTATTACTATCCAACTAAAGAATGCGATATAATGAACAGCAAAACAGTGAACTGAATAAGCATCAGACTTTGTTCCATTCGTATATCCATGATATATACATATCATATATTTTAAATATGTCTTAAATTAATTAAAATTAATATTTTGTTTCACTGTGTCAATTTTTGGAAGATTAATGCCTTTTATTAAACTCAAATTGCTTACAAAGTATTAATATCAACTTTAAATATTTTTTCTGGATTTTTAAAAATATATCCCCTCAAAACCAGCCGCCATAACTAATATAGCATAAATATGGTACTGGTCAATGGCACACTGGGAAGACTTCTTATATCAATGATGACTGCCCTTAGAATGAGCAAGACATCATGTCCTCATGTTTATTACAGATAGTCTCAAAATGTCCCTGAAATAGTACATATCTCAAAAAAAAAAAAAAAAAAATTCAGGGTTCACAGTCCCCCTGCCTCTTACTCAGCTGGATTGGCTTGCTTTGCTTGCCGGTCCCTGGCACATAAAAAAAAAACAAAAAAAAAAAACACACAAACTACCAGTCCACAACATCAGATATTTAGAACAGTGCTTCTCTAACAAAAGGCAGAAAGCCGTTCTGGATCATGGTTCTCCATGATCCAGAAAAACTTGAACATTAAAAAAATATGTCAATTTGCTATACAATTTGTGAACAGCCTCAAATTTAATTTGCATAATTACTGAATTCAAGAGAATCAAAATATTAAAAAAATTGTTATCTTATAGAAATACAGAAATAACAGAGGACCAAAAGAAATACAGAAATAACAGAGGACCAAAAGAAATACAGAAATAACAGAGGACCAAAAGAAATACAGAAATAACAGAGGACCAAAAAGAAATACAGAAATAACAGAGGACCAAAAGAAATACAGAAATAACAGAGGACCAAAAGAAATACAGAAATAACAGAGGACCAAAAGAAATACAGAAATAACAGAGGACCAAAAGAAATAAGACTAATACAGAAATAACAGAGGACCAAAAGAAATACAGAAATAACAGAGGACCAAAAGAAATACAGAAATAACAGAGGACCAAAAAGAAATACAGAAATAACAGAGGACCAAAAGAAATACAGAAATAACAGAGGACCAAAAGAAATACAGAAATAACAGAGGACCAAAAGAAATACAGAAATAACAGAGGACCAAAAAAAGAAATACAGAAATAACAGAGGACCAAAAGAAATACAGAACAGAAATAACAGAGGACCAAAAAAGAAATACAGAAATAACAGAGGACCAAAAGAAATACAGAAATAACAGAGGACCAAAAAGGTAAAAGAAATACAGAAATAACAGAGGACCAAAAAGAAATACAGAAATAACAGAGGACCAAAAAAGAAATACAGAAATAACAGAGGACCAAAAGAAATACAGAAATAACAGAGGACCAAAAGAAATACAGAAATAACAGAGGACCAAAAGAAATACAGAAATAACAGAGGACCAAAAGAAATACAGAAATAACAGAGGACCAAAAGAAATACAGAAATAACAGAGGACCAAAAGAAATACAGAAATAACAGAGGACCAAAAGAAATACAGAAATAACAGAGGACCAAAAGAAATACAGAAATAACAGAGACAGAGGACCAAAAGAAATACAGAAATAACAGAGGACCAAAAGAAATACAGAAATAACAGAGGACCAAAAGAAATACAGAAATAACAGAGGACCAAAAAGAAATACAGAAATAACAGAGGACCAAAAGAAATACAGAAATAACAGAGGACCAAAAGAAATACAGACACAGAGAGAAATAACAGAGGACCAAAAGAAATACAGAAATAACAGAGGACCAAAAGAAATACAGAAATAAACAGAGGACCAAAAGAAATACAGAAATAACAGAGGACCAAAAGAAATACAGAAATAAATAATAGAGAGGACCAAAAGAAATACAGAAATAACAGAGGACCAAAAGAAATACAGAAATAACAGAGGACCAAAAGAAATACAGAAATAACAGAGGACCAAAAGAAATACAGAAATAACAGAGGACCAAAAAAGAAATACAGAAATAACAGAGGACCAAAAGAAATACAGAAATAACAGAGGACCAAAAAGAAATACAGAAATAACAGAGGACCAAAAGAAATACAGAAATAACAGAGGACCAAAAAGAAATACAGAAATAACAGAGGACCAAAAGAAATACAGAAATAACAGAGGACCAAAAGAAATACAGAAATAACAGAGGACCAAAAGAAATACAGAAATAACAGAGGACCAAAAGAAATACAGAAATAACAGAGGACCAAAAGAAATACAGAAATAACAGAGGACCAAAAGAAATACAGAAATAACAGAGGACCAAAAGAAATACAGAAATAACAGAGGACCAAAAGAAATACAGAAATAACAGAGGACCAAAAGAAATACAGAAATAACAGAGGACCAAAAGAAATACAGAAATAACAGAGGACCAAAAGAAATACAGAAATAACAGAGGACCAAAAGAAATACAGAAATAACAGAGGACCAAAAGAAATACAGAAATAACAGAGGACCAAAAAGAAATACAGAAATAACAGAGGACCAAAAGAAATACAGAAATAAATAGACCAAAAGAAATACAGAAATAACAGAGGACCAAAAGAAATACAGAAATAACAGAGGACCAAAAGAAATACAGAAATAACAGAGGACCAAAAGAAATACAGAAATAACAGAGGACCAAAAGAAATACAGAAATAACAGAGGACCAAAAGAAATACAGAAATAAATAGAGGACCAAAAGAAATACAGAAATAACAGAGGACCAAAAGAAATACAGAAATAACAGAGGACCAAAAAGAAATACAGAAATAACAGAGGACCAAAGAAATACAGAAATAACAGAGGACCAAAAGAAATACAGAAATAACAGAGGACCAAAAGAAATACAGAAATAACAGAGGACCAAAAAGAAAAAAAAATACAGAAATAACAGAGGACCAAAAGAAATACAGAAATAACAGAGGACCAAAAGAAATACAGAAATAACAGAGGACCAAAAGAAATACAGAAATAACAGAGGACCAAAAGAAATACAGAAATAACAGAGGACCAAAAGAAATACAGAAATAACAGAGGACCAAAAGAAATACAGAAAAATAACAGAGGACCAAAAGAAATACAGAAATAACAGAGAGGACCAAAAGAAATACAGAAATAACAGAGGACCAAAAAGAAATACAGAAATAACAGAGGACCAAAAGAAATACAGAAATAACAGAGGACCAAAAGAAATACAGAAATAACAGAGGACCAAAAGAAATACAGAAATAACAGAGGACCAAAAGAAATACAGAAATAACAGAGGACCAAAAGAAATACAGAAATAACAGAGGACCAAAAAGAAATACAGAAATAATACCAGAGGACCAAAAGAAATACAGAAATAACAGAGGACCAAAAGAAATACAGAAATAACAGAGGACCAAAAGAAATACAGAAATAAATAGAGGACCAAAAGAAATACAGAAATAACAGAGGACCAAAAAGAAATACAGAAATAACAGAGGACCAAAAGAAATACAGAAATAACAGAGGACCAAAAGCAAATACAGAAATAACAGAGGACCAAAAGAAATACAGAAAATAACAGAGGACCAAAGAAATACAGAAATAACAGAGGACCAAAAGAAATACAGAAATAACAGAGGACCAAAAGAAATACAGAAATAACAGAGGACCAAAAGAAATACAGAAATAACAGAGGACCAAAAGAAATACAGAAATAACAGAGGACCAAAAGAAATACAGAAATAACAGAGGACCAAAAGAAATACAGAAATAACAGAGGACCAAAAGAAATACAGAAATAACAGAGGACCAAAAAAGAAATACAGAAATAACAGAGGACCAAAAGAAATACAGAAATAACAGAGGACCAAAAGAAATACAGAAATAACAGAGGACCAAAAGAAATACAGAAATAACAGAGGAAATACAGAAATAACAGAGGACCAAAAGAAATACAGAAATAACAGAGACCAAAAAGAAATACAGAAATAACAGAGGACCAAAAGAAATACAGAAATAACAGAGGACCAAAAGAAATACAGAAATAAAAATAACAGAGGACCAAAAGAAATACAGAAATAACAGAGGACCAAAAGAAATACAGAAATAACAGAGGAATCAAAAAAGAAATACAGAAATAACAGAGGACCAAAAGAAATACAGAAATAACAGAGGACCAAAAGAAATACAGAAATAACAGAGGACCAAAAAGAAATACAGAAATAACAGAGGACCAAAAGAAATACAGAAATAACAGAGGACCAAAAGAAATACAGAAATAACAGAGACCAAAAGAAAATACAGAAATAACAGAGGACCAAAAAGAAATACAGAAATAACAGAGGACCAAAAGAAATACAGAAATAACAGAGGACCAAAAGAAATACAGAAATAACAGAGGACCAAAAGAAATACAGAAATAACAGAGGACCAAAAGAAATACAGAAATAACAGAGGACCAAAAGAAATACAGAAATAACAGAGGACCAAAAGAAATACAGAAATAACAGAGGACCAAAAGAAATACAGAAATAACAGAGGACCAAAAGAAATACAGAAATAACAGAGGACCAAAAGAAATACAGAAATAACAGAGGACCAAAAGAAATACAGAAATAACAGAGGACCAAAAGAAATACAGAAATAAACAGAGGACCAAAAGAAATACAGAAATAACAGAGACAGAGGACCAAAAGAAATACAGAAATAACAGAGGACCAAAAGAAATACAGAAATAACAGAGGACCAAAAAGAAATACAGAAATAACAGAGGACCAAAGAAATACAGAAATAACAGAGGACCAAAAGAAATACAGAAAATGTAGAGAGGACCAAAAGAAATACAGAAATAACAGGTGAGGACCAAAAGAAATACAGAAATAACAGAGGACCAAAAGAAATACAGAAATAACAGAGGACCAAAAGAAATACAGAAATAACAGAGGACCAAAAGAAATACAGAAATAACAGAGGACCAAAGAAATAAGCAGAAATAACAGAGGACCAAAAGAAATACAGAAATAACAGAGGACCAAAGAAATACAGAAATAACAGAGGACCAAAAGAAATACAGAAATAACAGAGGACCAAAAGAAATACAGAAATAACAGAGGACCAAAAGAAATACAGAAATAACAGAGGACCAAAAGAAATACAGAAATAACAGAGGACCAAAAAGAAATACAGAAATAACAGAGGACCAAAAGAAAATACAGAAATAACAGAGGACCAAAAGAAATACAGAAAATAACAGAGGACCAAAAAGAAATACAGAAATAACAGAGGACCAAAAAGAAATACAGAAATAACAGAGGACCAAAAGAAATACAGAAATAACAGAGGACCAAAAGAATACAGAAATAACAGGACCAAAAGAAATACAGAAATAACAGAGGACCAAAAGAAATACAGAAATAACAGAGGACCAAAAGAAATACAGAAATAACAGAGGACCAAAAGAAATACAGAAACTTCAACAGAGGACCAAAGAAATACAGAAATAACAGAGGACCAAAAAGAAATACAGAAATAACAGAGGACCAAAAAGAAATACAGAAATAACAGAGGACCAAAAGAAATACAGAAATAACAGAGGACCAAAAGAAATACAGAAATAACAGAGACCAAAAGAAATACAGAAATAACAGAGGACCAAAAGAAATACAGAAATAACAGAGGACCAAAAGAAATACAGAAATAACAGAGGACCAAAAGAAATACAGAAATAACAGAGGACCAAAGAAATACAGAAATAACAGAGGACCAAAAGAAATACAGAAATAACAGAGGACCAAAAGAAATACAGAAATAACAGAGGACCAAAGAAATACAGAATAACAGAGGACCAAAAAGAAATACAGAAATAACAGAGGACCAAAAGAAATACAGAAATAACAGAGGACCAAAAGAAATACAGAAATAACAGAGGACCAAAAGAAATACAGAAATAACAGAGACCAAAAGAAATACAGAAATAACAGAGGACCAAAAGAAATACAGAAATAACAGAGGACCAAAAGAAATACAGAAATAACAGAGGACCAAAAGAAATACAGAAAAATAACAGATATAGACCAAAAGAAATACAGAAATAACAGAGGACCAAAAGAAATACAGAAATAACAGAGGACCAAAAGAAATACAGAAATAACAGAGGACCAAAAGAAATACAGAAATAACAGATAGTGAGAGGACCAAAAGAAATACAGAAATAACAGAGGACCAAAAGAAATACAGAAGAAGAGAATGACCAAAGAAATACAGATGGAGCGAGGACCAAAAGAAATACAGATGGAGCGAGGACCAAAAAGAAAAAAAATGGAGCGAGGACCAAAAAAAAAAAAAAGAAAATGGAGCGAGGACCAAAAAAGAAAAAATGGAGCTAGACCAAAAGAAAAAATGGAGCGAGGACCAAAAAAGAAAAAAGCAGCGTGGATCAAAAGAAAAAAAAAGAAAGGATTTTTCGTGAGTTAATATTAACTCCAAGAAACCTTTGGAACAACGAAATTGTGCATACTCACCTGCTTTTCATAGGCATAACACATTGTTTCAGCTACTCTCTTTCCTTCATCATAACAAGCCCGTGGGCCAATCGGATTGACATGACCCCAGTATTCTTCAACTTGTGGATGAACCTTTGGATCTAGAAAAGTGGCAAAAGTTGAAGTGTATCAAAAGCCTTGTAAACTTGAGTTGGAGAAAACATTAAAAATTCAAAACCTTGATTTTATTAAAGATGGAATCACTGAGGTGTAGCAGGTGCTTAAGAATACTTTGTTTCAATATCAAAAGCTGTTATAATGTTAAAACCATTTTTGAACTTAAACTACATTACAAACGAACTGAAGTTATGATTATCACATCACTTTTATTCTCTGGTGCCAGACCACGAGGTCCAAAGAATGAAAGTCCACTCCACAGTAACTTCACAGACATACAATAAAATTACATCCTGAATATATGTTTCAATTTACTCAAGATCAAGAAATTTGCAGTTTTGGTTTGGATTGTTTTAAGGCATGTCAACAAGATTTTTACGAAAGAATCATATAAATAAAATATGTATTCTTTGTAAGAAATCTGTAGATCGGGGTTTGCATTTATTTTGTTTTATGGCATATCAACCTTAATGGGTCATTTAATGCCGACAAGAATTTTACAATAGATTTGTATGAATAGAATGTGTATTCTTTGTAAGAAATCAGTTTGTAGATCAAAGTTTAGGTTTATTTTTTTACGTTATAATCAACCTCAATGGGTTATTTAATGCCGACAAGATTTTTACAAAAGATTCGTATGAATAAAATACGTCTTCTTTGTGGCAAATCAGTTTGTAGATCTGGTTTAATTGACATACTTTTGTAGAGGGCTTTGTCAAGATTCACATGTATTACTGGTAAGACTATTGGCAGCTATGCAAATGTGTGCTGAACAACAGCAAATTCACCATCCCCCACTTAATCAATAAATTGTGAGGTTGTCATGGCATCTGTGGGCAAGGCCAAGTGTTTGCTTGCAGATTCTCATGAAACTCCACATTTGACTTGTCTGGAGTGTCAGCACCCAACTTCCCTCTTAGAACTGAGACTCAACTGAAAGATGTTTACATAACCCCATCTTAGTATCTAAGATAATATCAAAAATTGACCCCTGTAAGGCAAGCACAGGTGATGGAATCCCGGTCATTGTCCTGAAGAAATGTGACCCTAAACTCTCCTCTGTTCTCTCTAAACTATAATCACTGCCTTTCTACTTCCTGTTTTCTTGCCTGAAGTCCTCCTCTGTGGTTCCTGTATTTAAGAACTCAGGGGAACCCTTGGATCCATCCAATTATCACCCTATCAGCCTCCTACCAATTTTTAGAAAAGTGTTCATGGTTATTACCAATGCTGAAATAGTTCAACATCTTACTGCCTATAAACTATTTTCAGACAGACATTATGGATTCCGCTTTGCCAGGTCTACTGTCAATATACTAACAACTATCACAAAGTACATATACCAGGCCCTCAATAAGTCTGGCGATACTCAAGATGTTGTCAATTGACTTTTTTTTTACAAATTAAAAATTATTATGAAAGAAAAACGTAAGATTTCAATTGTTTTATCACATATACATCCAAACGTTTCATAGCAGTGGAGATACATAAGTACTTATTCTACTAAGGGATACTGAAATTTTTTTTTTAAGAATTTTAAAGATTTTTTTTTCTTTTTCTCAATACAGACTCAGAAACAGAAACTAAAATTTAAAAAAAAAAAAAAAAAATTAATTAAAAATAAATCAAAGAAAAATAGCTAAATAAAATAAATATATGAACTTACCGCCATATACCTCTGATGTGGAAGCAAGAAGAATCCTGGCACGAACACGCTTAGCTAGTCCTGAAAAAGAAAGAAAACTAATTAATCTCAATATAATTTTGACAAAAATCACCATCCACTGGGGGAGGGGGGAATTATTAATTTTCATCTTTAATCAAATCATAAAATCCACACTGTTTTTTAGTTTGCCCCTACTGAAAAGTAATATCACTTTTCTGTGCATCTGGAGCCTTTAAAAAAGGCATGAGTCATATGTACCTGGCAACATATCATAGGAAAAGAAAAAAAAAAAAAAAATACTAAAGAGAAAGGAAAAAGAAAATCATAGACAAATTTCTCACACAACTCTTCATCAGAATGATTTATGACTAAATTACACAGTCTTTTTAAACCTGAAGAAGGTTGTTGAACAGATTGAATAGGAGATGCAGACAGACAATAAAATCATAACACCCCGAATATGTACTTCAATTTACTGAAGACCAAAAATGGGCAGCTAGCCTAACTGGATTACAGCAAATGATCACACACACATATATATATATATATATATATATATATATATATGTATGTATGTATGTATATATATATATATATTAGTCATCTGCAGACAGATCTATTTCGCTGTATTACAGCTCATCAGTACAGCTTAGACTCCGGTCGCTTCCTAACCCAGGATTGAAACCCGACCGAATTAGCGTCAGT
This sequence comes from Ascarosepion bandense, assembly GCA_037127315.1. NCBI lineage: Eukaryota > Metazoa > Mollusca > Cephalopoda > Sepiida > Sepiidae > Ascarosepion > Ascarosepion bandense. The sequence goes on along the minus strand of JBBBDQ010000647.1, from coordinate 253,617 downwards.
CGGCGATTCTACCTCTAGGCCACGAGTGTCCAGTAGAAGAAGGCAGGCTTTTTAGAGCGTATAAACATGCCAAATAGCTAGAGTGCTCCAATTCATTATCAAATGAGCGGTGCGTAAATGCCGGAGTAGCTACTGTTTTACAAAGTCTACCACTCTTCCAGAGTGCTCAATCAGGGTATGAGAATATAAATACTACAGTCATGCGTAGAGAGATCTTTTCGCTGTGTTACATATATATATGTATACACACACACACAAAAAAAAAAAAAAAAAAAAGCACCAAATGCACAATCAAAACTGAATATACAGAGCTAATATGTCATAGAAAGAAACACTACTTACTTGCTATTAAGGTTTCAAAAACACCTCAGGCAATAAAGTAGCCTGTATGGCAAGACACTTCTTTAAATACACAATCGTCAGAACTTCAAGAGAAGAGGAGAGAGACCTCTTAGCATCCACACCTGCCAAAAGGAGGGAGACCTCCTCAGACCTACAGCCACTGAAATTCTCAGTGAAGGAGAGGGAAACACACAAGCACCCTCAGCCAGGCTTGTACAAGCCCAAGATATACTTCTTTTGCATGCCTGCATCCCATCATTACCTAAGATCTCTCATTCAATAAATTTTTCTGGTGTGGGCACTTTACAAAAACCTTGTCACCAACACTGTAAGACCAGACTCACCTAAGTATATCCCATTTCCCATTAAAGCTTCTATTGTTTTTCTCCTTCAACTTCCACATATACCTGCTAAGAATGGTAAAATTCTTTTACCTTTCTAATTTGAACAAAGACTTATGATTATACCAACTCCATATAAAGCTGTCTTCAGTGTATCCCAAATAAACTATTTTCTGCTAATTGGAATTTTCCACCTCAGCTTTATACACCACTCCTCTTTTACAAGCATCATTCAGCAGATATGTCATTGCAGAGACAAGGGTAAATAAGTGACAATCAGTTTGCATGTTACCATTGAAGTTACTGGTACAGCTGTAACTTAATTTCATAGTACTTTTATTAAAGGTTTTATGCAATTCAGAGAACTTCAAGTGTTTTGCCAATAGTCTTAAAAAAAAAAAAAAAAAAAAAAAAAACACACACACACACACAACCTTCCCTACATTAGATTTACCTCCAGATTAAAAATGGAGTTGAACCAGGACCAAACAATATATCTAGACCCATTATTCTTACATACATGCTGGTTTATTAGAGGTTTAAAGACCAACTCTGATTTATGCCCCTTATGCCAATTCATACTCATTTTTCTCTTCAAATATTTCTTTTGAAGAGGGGCTGTTTGGAAAATTTTCTTCATGGTCTTTAACCGCTGAAACTTTAACTGCTAAAACTGCTTGCTTTCCACAGAGCACTTCCACTGTCATTTATAACCAGTTTAGCTGTAATGGTTTTTAGTCTCCTCACTGATTTTATCAATATACAAGGCAGGTGCTTTCCTATAAAATTTAATGACTTCCTCCTGCAACTTTTCCCATAAACTTTAGGGCTCATCAAATATGCATTTTCTATTTTGTCACCCGTAATTAGCATTTTTAGTGTCCCCCCCACCCAACCTCAGCTGACAGGTGCTTTTGAAATGACCCTTGCTTTTCCTAAACCTGATCTTATGCATAATATCAACAATTTCCTATTCAAAGCCTGTCAGCCAATTCCTCAATGGCAGGTGGGTATCTCTTGGTTTTAAATTAGCGCTTCTCCATTTTTTTTCTGATTTACATATTTACACAAAGAATCAGTGCTCTCTACTTCTTACAAGGTACTGCTCAATCTTACTCAATGATGCTCACATATACTCATGTTTGCTAGGTATTAAATTATTCTTGAGAGAGTACAGAATTTTAAGGTCCTCTATAGTTTCAACAAATCACTTTGTATGAAAATAATCATGTGCCAGTGAAACAATATGCATAGATATATACTAGATGTTGCAGTACATTGGTTATCAGAAGTATGCTAACCTTTAACCTTTATAAGCATATAAAATACACTGTAACAAAGTGATAGACTGCAGAACAGAAGTGGAATCACAACAGCAAAGTTAGAAAGGTGCAGGAATTGTACCAGACTCAGAAGCCACATGTGGGAGCTGAATGAGAAAAACAATAGAAGCCCTAATTTTAAATGGGGTATACTTAGGAGAGTCTAGCCTTACAGTGTTGGTGACAAGGTTTGCAAGTTATGCCATGAGATACTGGCTATTGCAATATACCCAAACCCAAAAATTTATTGAACAAGAGGTTTAAGGTAATAACAACATGCAAAAAAGTATGTCTTGGACCTGTACAAGCCTGGTTAGGAGTGCTTGTTTGTTTCCCTCCCCTTCTTGTCCGCTTCCTTTCAGTGGCAGTTTTGGCAGGTGTGGGTGTTAAGAGGTTCCCCTCCCACTTTCTATAGAAGTTCTAGTTATCATGTATTTAAGGAAGCATCTTAGCATATGAGCCAATTTATTGCCTGAAGAGACCAGTGTGGTCGAAACCTAAATAGCAAGTAAGTGGTGTATGTTTCGTTCTATGACATATATATATATATATATATATATATCAGTGATCTCTACCAGGAAAAGAGTGCAGCCAGCAATACATAGAGATACCAGAGGAATTTTGATGAATACTTACATTTGAGTAGTTGCTCCATTTTCCTTTTTAAACAGTATATTTATTTATTTACATCCACCAGCTTAAATATTTAAAAAATCTTCTTGGAAATATATGTGCTTTTCGGTAGGATTCAAAACTGCATTCTCTAAGAAAAACAGTCATTGACCGCATGGCCATGTAGGACCTTCTGATCAGATTTATGTCATTAAATGTAAATAAATAAATATACTCATATTTGAGTAGCTACTGTTTTTTTTTATAATTAAACAATATATTTATTTATGTCTACTGACCTGAATAATCAAGAGATCTTTTTAGGAAAATATGCATCCTCTAGAAGAAACCATAAACTGATCTGATACTCACCCACAAAAACTTAGACAAAGCTAAAAATAATGCCTTAGACGCATATTTTCTTGATTTTTCATAAGATTCATATCTGCTCTGTTTTCATATCCTAATATAAACAAAGACAATTTATATATGAAATCCATTACAAAATGACATATTTGTTTAAATATTATTTTTAATGGATATTCGTATTTGAGTAGATACTTGATTTTTTTATAATTTAACAGTATATTTATGTCATATATATGCATTGAAGTTAATTTATTTCATAATGAATTTCATGGTCAAGCGGTCAAGACACGTCAGATCAAGTGATGGTTTCCTCAAGGGGTTGCCGGTTCAAATCCTGCCAAATGACGCATATTTTCCTAACAAGATTTCTTGATTCTTCAGGCCAGTAGATGTAAATTAATATACAGTTTAATTATAAAAATCAGAGTATCTATTCCAATAGAAGTATCCATTAAAAATGATGTTTAAACAAATAAATTATAAATAAGAACAAGTCTGTAAAACAGATTAGCTTGAATGTTACCAGAACAAGAAAAGCAAGAAGCAGTAACCTATGCTACTCTGGAGAATGAGAATGGGTTACCTTAAATTATAGATTTCAAATGTTTTTATTAGATAAGCACAAAAAATATCATCTCCCAGTGGCACCTTCTCTCGACAAAAAAATAAAAACTTACAATACGTACCAAGAACATTGATGGTCCCAATGGTATTTGTTTTTATTGTTTTAATTGGGTTGTACATATAATTTGGGGGTGAGGCTGGAGATGCCAAATGATAAATTTGGTCAACTGAAAAATAAAAATAAACATATACAATGGAATGTCAAACATCTAAACACCAATCATTCAGTATTTAACTATAATTCCAAGATAAGGTAGTATTTGAATTATTTACACTGTTTGGACTGTTGTCCTCATCTTTATTGCCATGTTTGATGAAAGAAGATGAGGAATACAGGAAAAAACAAAAATAAAGTCTCAATTTCAAAGAGTGAGAAAGATAAAAATGAGATTAGGAGACTAATAAAAATAGGAGAGAAAGAAAAGTGATAGAAAGGAGGAAAACAAAGGTGAGAAAAAGAGAGAAGAATAAAAATTTTCATATGCAAGAGACAAAGAGATTTACATTATTTACATTGTTCGAACTGTTGTCCTCATTATTACCATATTTACGATGTTTCAGTTGTTGTATGCTCTAACCTTCTTCATGTGCTAGAAATTTTTAACCAAACTCTGTATTTCGATCACTGGGATATAGAATTCTTATTCTACGTACAATGCCATTTCTGAACTCTATGTAGTTATCTCCCTTTAACTCATGGCCATGTGTCCTTGCCCAGTGGATATAGGCATTGGTTAGCCCAGTGACATGACCCAAAGAATGAGTTCACTATCTGGCTACAGCAGTGATGAACAAATGGTATCCAGAAGTGGCATCGCACATGGAATGAGAGTGATGAAAATAAAGGGTTTAGTTTGAAATTTCTACTACCTGAGGAAGGCCAGAGTATACAATGGCAGAAACATTGTAAACACGGTAATAAAGATGAGGACAACAGTCCAAACTGTATAAATAATACCAATCATTCAATATTTACATTTGAACAAATGCCCTAATCTTAGCTGCTATTATTAAAAAAATTTCAGCCATTGTATCTAATGGCCTTCTTCAGGTATCTGCCAAAAAGAGTAACCTTCAGGGAATTCCAAATCAAATCTTGTGTTTAATCTCATGGAATTTAAAATAACTTTTTCTCGATAGGTAGGAATTAGACATTTTGAGTTTTTTTTTGTTTTAATGATTTCACCCCGAACAGGTTAAGAGTTAGCCATTATCTTTCCTGCATAGCCCCAAAAACTTCACTTCTTGACCTTTCTATGTTCACCACACCCTCTACCTTGAGGATTCTTGGGCATTGTATTGGATGAACATAATTACCCTTTTATGAACACTGCTGGCACACATAGATTGCCTGTATGGCTTTGAAAATTGCAACACATCAGGCACTCAATAAGGAATTCATATTGTAATTAGGCTTTTGTTCCTTTGTTCTGTAGTTAGTAAGCACACGTTACGCCCTCTACCCATAAGCAAGACAGAAAAGACATTTCAGAAATGTAGTTTGGTGAAAGAGAGAGAACTGGTAAAGATACACTGTAAATTACACAAAAGGAGAAAGACGGAGACGAGAGAAAGACGGAGACGAGAGAAAGACGGAGACAAGAGAAAGACGGAGACAAGAGAAAGACGGAGACAAGAGAAAGACGGAGACAAGAGAAAGACGGAGACAAGAGAAAGACGGAGACAAGAAAGAAAGACGGAGACAAGAGAAAGACGGAGACAAGAGAAAGACGGAGACAAGAGAAAGACGGAGACAAGAGAAAGACGGAGACAAGAGAAAGACGGAGACAAGAGAAAGACGGAGACAAGAGAAAGACGGAGACAAGAGAAAGACGGATTGTTTTTTTACAATATTTTTGTTACAGTTGTCATGCTTAAAAATTTCAAGTAATCAGCTTAATCATATTGTTCAGGAACTGCTTTCAGAGGGAAATGCTATCTTTCAGGATAATAATGCACCATTCATACTACTAAAGTTGTCGGTGAATGGCACAATGAACATTCTAGTGAAGTTGAACATCTTATCTGGCCACAATTGACCAGATCTCAACATCATTCAACATTTATGGTTCATTTTAGCAAAAAAAAAAGAAATTTCTGCAAATATTTTACAGTTATGAAACTCACAAGGGACCTGTTCAATCATTAACTTCAGAATTATGATTCATCAGAAAATTTAAATATCAAAATCATTAATCTTTTATGGCTATTTCTAGTTATTACTAATATAAAAAAAAGGGGGGGGGGTACAGGTCAAAATTTGGGAAGGAGGCCAGGGTAAATTTTCAGTACCACTTTTCTACACATATACATGATGCAGCAGAAATACCACCTACATCTCTAACATAATGGTAAGACATTAGCTGTCACTAATGTCTTATGTGGGATATATTTCTGCTGTACCTTGTACATGTGTATACACACACACACGCACACACACATTGTATAATATACATTGTATATTTGGGAAGCAATCTCTCTTATAGAGAGTTCATTAAAAATGACAGACAAGATGTGATGGTTAAGTTTTTTCTGAAATTTTTTATGTGATCTTATGATCTTTCTTTTGAAGATATAAACTATAAAAATTGTCCAAATGTTTTATTTATCCAAATGTTTTCAGCTATACTTTTAGCCATTAAAAAAAAAAAAAAACACATTCAATAACTATAAACACACTAACATGCTTACTGTGTTCAGTATATACCACCACTCTCCATCATACATAACACCACATACATGGTTACATGTAAAATAATATTCAGCCTTGAAAATGGCTAAAAGTATAACCGAAAGCGCTCAAAGAAGCACAACCTTGATATTTTTTATATAATTTATGTTTTAGAAAAAAATTGTAAGGTCACATGAAAAATTACATAAAAATCTTAACCATCACAACTTGTCTGTCATTATTTTATGAAATATGTATTTTATGTATATTTTAATTTATTTATATATTATTTTTAATGAATACAGTGGAACCTTGAAATACAAATGCCCCAACATACGACGAAAATTTTTGCTAGATATACGCCTTGAGATACGACGATCGACATCTCAAAAAAAAAAAAAAATCAAAAATCATAGAACGATGGCAGTGTGTTCATTCGGCTAGCTGAGCATTCATTCGTTCGTTCGTTTGTTCAGCTACCCCAGGGTCGGCAAAGTGATCGATATTGATCCCTGGGGGTCGATGGGGCTATCCAAGGGGTCAATAGACTCCTCAAATGATTTTTCAATTATAAAAGTATTCATAAAAAAGGATCACCTTTACTTTTGATTTTCTAATTGCTTGCAGTATTTTTATTTTGCCTACATGTATGATGCTGTAACTGTTCACAGTGGCATCAATCCTCCTCGTTGTCATATGTAGAGACCCCAATTTCCACGATGAATTGAATGTGGACTGAATCGAGGAATTGTTTTGAAACAGAATCCGTTTTTTTATGTAATCATTTTCCATTTAAATTAACCATTTCCTTTTTTTTTTTTTTTTAATATAAATACTTAAAAACTGTCTTTCATGTTTTTGTAAATATTCTAATAAATAAATAAAACATGACCTTGTTATTTTTTAAAATTTTATTCCTCATAAATATTTCTAATTATTTTTCCTTTTAAGACCTAAAAGAAGTATTTTAAAGTTCAGTTTCTGCACTCATACAAAAAAAATCCTAGATTATTAAAAAAGCAGATCAAAGTCAGTTAGAAACCACCCCCCTACACTGTCTCTGTCTCACTTATTAAGAGAAGTGGGATTTATAGGCAATAGTTTTAACTTAAAAAGAATGAAAGAAAGAAAAAGAGCAAGATCAGAGGATATATTTTTAACAATTTGTTTCATAGGTTTCATTTTATAACTTGTTACTTTTTATGAAATGCTACATTTCTCTTATACAATTTCCTCCAGCCACTTCTGCGTGTCTTACAGTGAACATATTGATGCTGTGAGTTTGTGAACATTTATTAACTTTTATTGTGTGAATCATGGGTCCTAAATCTAAGGATAAGGATGGGAATAAGAAAAAGCTAAAGAAAATGATCTCAATGGAAATTAAATATGAGATAATATGGAAGCATGAACATGGTGTGAGAATCACTGACTTGGCCACTAAATATGGTCGAAATGCTTTGACCATATTCAGTGGCCAAGTCAGTGATTCTCAAGAAGTTGCATCCCATTTGCTGCTCGTAACAAATCTAAAGTTTTCCGTCATTGTTAGGGCCTAATGAAAAAACCTAAAAAATGAAAAGTTTAAAACTAATTTGCGTTTATCTTGGCCTTTCTAGTCTCGTGTGTGTGTGGTAGCCTAGCTTCTCTCCCTCCCCCCTCCGGGCATGCATCCCATTTGCTATTAGCACTCGCTCAACTTTTCATTGTTTTTATTAACATTTATTATTGTAATATATACATATTGGTGGTTTTACTCTATAATTACTATACGGTATATGATTTTAGTTATAGATAAGATAATTTTAAGTATAATTTTACGATATTTGGGTAAAATTTCTTACCCTTGGAACGGATTAATTCGGTTTCTTTTCATTTAAGTGGTAATAATTGCTTTGAGATATGACGGCGGTCATGGAACGAATTAAATTCGTATCTCAAGGTTCCACTGTACTTACATTTGAGTAGATCCACTGTTTTTTATAATTTTACAGTATATTTATTTATATCTACTGGCCTAAATAATCGAGAAATCTCATTAGGAAAATATTTTGAGCTTATTCTAACTGTAAGTCCTTCATGATTGAACAGTCTAAGGTACTTCAGATCAATTGACAGTTTCCCCTAGGGGATGGAGGTTCCAATCCTGCTGAAGGACATATTTTCCTAACAAGATTTCAATAGGCACCTTTTTGTCATTGCCTGTAATGAATGCAAGCAGATCCTTAATGATGCTAAGCTGTTGTTTGCTGACAGAATGAAGCACCATATAGTATCCCATGTTAGGTGCCAAACACTATTGGCACCTCTGCCAAAGTATGTTAAACAACATCAAACACTCAATCCCTTCTTTATTCAATAAATTTGAGGTTCTTACAGCCAAAGAGAACAAGGTTGAATGCTTTGTTTGCAAATTCTACAACTCTACATTTGACCAATCTGGAGTACCCACACCTGACTTCCCATCTAAAACTGAGGCTCAACAGAGTGACATATACATAACCTTAACTCTGGTCTCTAACAATTTCTCAACATGATTCTCATAAGGCAAGCAGAGGTAATGAAATTCCAGTCATTGTCTTAAAGAAATGTGCATCAGAACTATCCTCTGTAAACTCTAGAATGACTGCCTCGCTGCTTCTTGCTGTCCTGTTTGTTGGAAGTCTTCTTCTGTAGTTCCTGTCTTTAAAAACTCTGAAGAGCCCTCTGACCCCTCTAATTATTGTCCTATCAGCCTCTTACCAATCTTTGGCAAAATATCCATGGTTATTAACAATGCTGAAGTGGTTCATTCCTGATCTTCAACAATAATATTCCTGGTGTAATCAGTTCCCAAGTAGGCATCTCTGCAAATGACGCCATTTACTACTATCATCAATAAAAAACCTGCCAGGGCTGATGAAGCAAACCTCGCTGCTGCTCTTGGAAAAAAAAAACAAACCCTAGTCTGAGGTGGACTAGAGTAATAAATGGCTCATAAAATGCTTCCAAAACAAAGCTGCTATCATTTAATCACCATAGAAAATTTCCTACCTTCCATCAGTATAGATGATGCTAGTCTCCCTGAAAGCAATACATTGTGCTTCCTCAGCCTCACTCTCTCAGCTGACCTTAAGTGAAACAACCACACTGAATCAATAGCTACATCTACCGCTAAGAAGGTTGGGTCACTGTGTCGAGCCAGGAAGCTTTTCTCATCAGAATCCAACTTGCACATATCCACATCTACCATTTATCCATGCAATGAATACTGTTGTCATATCTGATTGGGTGCTCCTGCTATTCACCTTGGGATTCTTGACAAATTTAATCTAGCTACTAGTCCAACTATTTTACAGTCAAAACCGTCAAATGTAACTGCCACTTCTACTCCATCAGTTTCTTTTCTTACTGCTAAAGTTGTAGCTGAATGGCATGAGGAACATTCTAGTGAAGTAGAATTTCATAACTGGCCGTTCCCCAGATCATTGAACATTTATGATTCATTTTAAAAAAAACTAGTGAGAAGTTGATATCCGCCACCATCATCATTGAAAGACTTAAAACTGTTTTAGCTGAAAAATGGATAAAATTTCCTCTGGAAACAATTCAAACTTTATATGAATCGATCCCATACAGAATTCAAGCTGTAATTACAGCTAAAGGCAGGCCTACCTACCCAATACTGAAATGAATTTGCTTGAAATTTTAAGGTATATATAAAGTGTTAAATTGTTATGTTGTTATGTCATTTAATGCCAAAATTGATATTTTTCTTTCAATAGTTTACTGGTGGAAAGACATTTTAGGAAAGACGATTTTCTTTTGTCATAAGGTGCTTGATATCAGAGTAAGGATAAAGTGTTAATAGAATTAAAGTGGAGAAACTTGTCACTTAGCCGAGCAATGTTATTTCAGTCATGCTGACTTCAAAGTTTCATAAAAGCATTATTGTACTGTCTTCACTCTTCAGGGTCATGTGTTTGTTTTCTGTTTAACAAAAAGAAAACAAAAGACCAAAAAACTTTAAAGTCAGTGCAACCGAAATAACACCACTCAGCTAAGTGACAAGTTTCTCCACATGTCATTATAATAATCTTATAAATTAATATAAAAAAATCATTTTACATCACTACACAAAAGCTTTCATGTTTCAATACTATAGATTGTATTTCATCAGACAGTGGTTAGTAACTGGTGATAAAAAACAAATTTTATAGAAATTTCCATAAAAATCATTGTAGCAATGTAAAATGTTTTTAAAATCACTTATAAAATATATTTTGCTCAAATTTTATTTTGAGCATATTTTTAAAAAAGTAAATGATACAAACCATGGATTTTTACTCCATTTGTTCTTATATATTTTTATTTATTTAAAATTTATAACATATGTATAACATCACTACAAAGTAGCTATTGTGTTTCGACACTTGTGTCTTTTCAAGTGATGATGCTGATTGCACAATGAAGAATTCTAAAAGGTTCAAAACTAGCCAAACCTCCTCAATAGGGAAGACATTGTTATGCAGTCTGTGATGATCAATTTAAATACAAGTAATTTCTAATTTAAAGAACATGATAACTGGTCCTAAAAACAATTTATTGGTGCATGAATGTTAATGATTGATTAAAATCGAGATCAGTAATACTGACTATTAATTTCACTTTAAAATAAAAACTTATTAAAAAAATTATTACAAATTAATATTAGAAACTATGAATTTTAAATTCTAAATTTAACTAAGCATCAGGTTTAAATTATAATAAAGTCATTCAAATATGAAACAGAAGAGAGGCTGACACACATATATATACAAATATATACATACCCACACATACATACAAATTTTTTTAATCAAACATTAATACATCAATAAATTGTTTTTAGGATTTGTTGCCTTGTTTTTCAAATTAGAAATTACTTGTTTCAATTGGTCATCACAGACTACTTAATGTCTCCCCTATTGAAAGAGCTTGGCTAGTTTTGAACCTTTTAAAACTTCTCGCAATCAGCATTCTCACTTGATAAGACACAAGAAGTGTTGAAACAAAATAGCTATGTTTTTAGCGATATTATAACATTTATGTTATAAATTTTTCAATAATTATTTGCTCCACTTTGTTTGAGCACTATAAGAATAGTCTTTTCAATATGGAATTTTATTCCAGCCACACCTACCACACATACTATATACACACACAATAAAATCATGCACAAGCATTACACAGGATCTTGCACCAGTCTAAGACATCTTACCTTCTATATATAAAGGATTTACAATGTCATGATGAAGCAGCTCAAAATTTTCATGGCCAATCCAGTGTTCAACATTTCGTTTTCTTCCTGTGAAAAAGTTATCAACCACACTGACTTCATGTCCTTGAAGCATGAGACGGTCAACCAAGTGTGACCCCACAAAACCAGCTCCACCAGTAATCTGAAAGAAAACCAGAACATTAGATATAAAGAGAGATATATGCGAGAGTAGAGACTATTAACATAGAACTTATATAATTTCTATGCTAATAGTTTCTACTCTCACACTTCTTGTAAAACAACTCTTCCATTTTCATGTTTTCCAGTCAACTTTGATCTCCAAAAATTTTAATGCAATGCCAGACGTTATCTTTTTTTCTCAATTCCTGTTTATTATTGTCTTCTTTGCTTAATGATTTTCTATTTCCTATATTCCCTCACACTCAATAACCACTTGTGTCTTTGTGGTTTTATTAGCTTGCTTGTGGTGAAATGATAAACAAAAATAAAAAATATTATTTTGTTTGTATATATGCTTTCTATTGTTTTATGGAGCTTTTTTTTAATACACATGTAAAAGAAAAAACATTTTAGCTACACAATACCTGTTTCATGCATGAAATGTTTTTTTAAAAGGGGTGTTTGTTTATTTTGAATGTTTCTGAGAGCTACTATTCTTTTCAGTTTTTTTAAATCATGTACAATAAGAACATTGTAATTTACATATGGAGGAGGAAGTGAAAATATTGGCAAAATTTAGTTTTCTGGAGTAGAAAGTGAAAAATGAAATTTTTTTTTATTATATTTTTCCAATTTTCAGATAAGAAAAACATCTGAATCAAAATTGTGGATAAACTCTTTGAAGTTTGTTTGCTCAACCATTTAAAAAATAAAAAAAATTTAATGTTGCCAGTACATATTTTTCTCTGCATGACTGTACCCAGTGATCAACAATTTATTATAGAAAACAAATTTGATTAGCATTCATTTTATGGCTGGTACATCTGGATTTATATTTATATCTACAAATCTAAAATTCTTTTGCTATTGCACAGATAGAAATTTTAAAATGAGTTTGTGCAACACTATTATCTCGAGAAAGCAATCCCCATACCTGCAGAGAGAAAACATTAAAAGCTGCTTTTTTTAGCACAGACATCAAAGAATGTATAACCAGTAGAGGACATCCCTTGAGCTGATTGTCAGTCAATGTGACACCAACAGAGTTTCTTTGACACAAACGCAAGTCAAATTAGCATCTACTGTAAAGGTGGTTTTAATGACTTATATCAGTGCTTGGACATTAACTAAAACCCTGGTGTCTAAGCTTGATGGAACCTACACTTGAATGCTGAGAGCTATACTTAACCTCTCTTGGTGAGAACATCCAACTAAATCACAGCTCTATAAACTCATCGCTGACATATATACCATTTTAGGCAAATGCAGAAAGCACTTTGCAGGATACTGCTAGTGATCAAAACAAGAAATTGTGAGTGATCTACTGCTCTAGACAACTAGCCATTGAGCAAGACTGTTTGGAGGCCAAACCACTTACATTAACTAGCTATGTTATGACATAATGCTATGCTCAGGATCTTTCAACCTTGAGCTAGATTGACCAAATAAAAAAGAGGTTAATTTGCATTGTCACACACACATTCTCGTTTGACGACCAGAAATATATTTTTGTAACAAAAAAATAGATTACTAGCAATGTATTTGTCAAAGAAATTACTAATTTTGCCAATAAAATGAAATTTCAGCATTAAATGACTCAAAAGTAATTGATATTCTGCCAAACAAACAAACCCCTAGAGTCTAAGCTTGATGGAACCTGCACTTGAATGCTGAGTGACTTAACATCACTTGAAGACAACATCTAATTAAATCACAGTTCCATGAACACATCCTTGATATTTCTACAATCTTATGAAAATGCAGAATGCTCTTTGCAGGACACTGTGGGCAAAGAAAACAAGAATTATTGAGTGATCTACAGCTCTGGACACCCAGCAACTACCTATACTGACCAGCTATGTTATGACCATCCAACCTTGATGCAGAAGCTATTGTAAGGAGGATGTTTGCAGTTTTTTTTTTGTTTTTGTTTTTAAATGATGGAATTACAAATGTGAGGGAGGTGAATGGAGATTCTTATGAGCCACTGTCAAGGTGGTGTTAATGTATGGCACCACTGCTTGGACATTAGAGCTCTACTTAACCTCTCCCAGAGAGAACATGAAACTAAATCACAGCTCTATACACACCTTCCTGGTCTTTCTAATATTTTATGCAAATACAGAATTCTCTTTGCAGAACACTGAACTTCTGAGTTATCTACTCTTCTGGTTACCTAACTATGGAACAAAACATGTTGATCACCTAGTAACCTCAGACATTTAACAGCTATGTTATAACACAATGTCACCATAATGACATTTGTGAAACACTGCTGGCGAGCAAAACAAAAAATTGCTTTAGTCATGGAGCAAGATAGGCCAGCCAACATTGACTAGCTTTGCTATGACACAGAATGCTACCTAATGACCTTTGCAAGCCAGTGATGAAAACAAAAACTCACAAATGATGTGATGAGCTGCCCTGGACACTTAGTCATCGCACATGCCCAGCAACCACCTACATTAACCAACTGTGTTAGGACACAGAATGGCACTGTAATGAACTTTGCAGGATATTGCTGGTAAGTAAAAGAAGAACTCACAAGTGATCTACTGCTCTGGTGCAAGACTGGCTGGTCATTCAGCAATCACAAACATTAACCAGCTATGTTATAACACAAAATGCTACCCTAATAACCTTTCGACCTTGATGTAGGATCGTGATGGTTAGCATAATAGATACATGAATATCTAAGCTAGCTCAACCAAATAATAAAATAATACACACTCCTTATTTTGAGCTATATAATGGTAACATTAGCTTTTCCCTCATAAGTAAAAATTTACTATTCATTGACTGAACATGCAGAGAGCACCTCAGTATGGTATAATAGTTAACAACCTTGTCTTGCAAGATCAATTACATCTGAATACACTGGGTGCCCCATGCTTTCATCCTTGTGTCACACCCAAGCTTAAAAACTCACCATTGACTGAGAAGCCAGTGATACTCAAATGATGCTTTTCTTTACTCTCTGGCCATTGTGCTGATTCAAAGTGTAATATCTGCCTTCAGTGGCTAGACCTTTTATTTCAATTGTGTTTTTGTCTTCAGGTAGAACACAACAAATAAATGAAGGATGCTGGGTCACAGTGATTCAAACCCTGTAACAATGCCTCTTTCTATCCACTAAAAAAAAAAAAAAAAAAAAAAAAAAAAAAAAAAAATGGCTGGTGGAATATCAACATCAGCCTTATATCAATTGCAGCAACTAACCCATGTGTATGTGTTTGCGCTCCCTACAATGTTGTGTCCTATCCCATCGAACCCTGTTAGTAAGACAGCTAAATTAGTGAAACACAAATTATATGACTACATTTCAAAACCTTTGTCTAATTGCAGGGGTATATGGTTTAACGTGAGAGTAGAATAGAGCATAAAGACGACACACCAGAGAGAAGGAGTGTAAGAGAAAGGGCAAGATTTTGTAAATAAAAAATAGAGATAGGATGAAAGACTGAGGGGATGGAATTGCAAAAGAGCATATAACATTGGAGACCAGAAGGCAAGTGACAGGGGAGGGGAAACGAAAGTACTAGATTAGTCATTCCACGTCAAATCAACAAGGCTCTTGCCATCTCCAAGTTTTTTTTTCAAATTTGGTACACTTCTGAATGGTACAATTTTACATCTCTAGGTCAAGGGGTTCCCGAGATATGACTTGACCCCTGCCAAAAATGTGAATTTTGGAAAATAGTCAAAAGGTTTAAATATGAATATCTCAGTTGTTTTTTCACTAATAAAACTAGATTATATATTATTTAAAAGCACTTGGATAAATGTAAAAGGTGTTCTATTGTTTTTGTTTAAAGGTCAAATAAGATATTTTGACCATGATCTTAACCAGGGATATTTAATTTTTAAAACATCTTCAATTTTTTTTTTTAATTTCATGGTGGACTTTTGACAGTGGCCTAATTTGAAGTTCTATAAATGTACTAAATTTAAAAAACATCTGCGTCATTGAAGGTCAGACTCTTATTGATCTGACACAGAATGACTCAGAGGCCAAGTGACAGGTGGACATAATTGCTAGCGGCCCTGCCCAAGGCTGACAAAAGAGTAAAAAGACAATGATGAGAAACTGACCGAGCAATGAGGAGGCACTGAAGGTACAACAGAGTGAAAGGGTGAGGTGACTGAGGTGATGATAGATCCTTATTAAAGGGGTGAGAGTATTATTGAGAGGAAGAAAGAGAAAAACTGCATCAAGAGTTGATTCATTGGTGGATTACAATTTTTCAATGTCTACAAGATTGTTACTGGTAGTGAGAAATTATTTTCATCTATCACTTCTATTATTTATTCTTAATACCTTGTCTGGGTCATATGCAATAGAGGATAGGGTGGAGACGGATTTCTTTGTAAATCAAAAAAAGAATTCCAGGCATTTTATTAGCATCACTTACAGGGCATTGGCAAGAGTAAGACATTATCTCTGTATTGACTATTGGATTCAGTTTGTTAAAATGGTGGGGAGACCAGAACAATTGTACTCGATTTCAGATCATTGTAAAATGGCTTATCCAGCATGTGGTGGAGGGGGAAAAAAAAAGATAATGGGGTGACGGATAAGAAAAAAATAAAATTAAATAAACAAGAAATAGTCACACCTACCAATATTCTTTTCCGATCTTTATAAGTCAAAAATGTTACTTCAGGATATTTTTTCTTTCTACAAAGAGAAAAAGACATGAGATTATTTTAGTATACCCACCCAGATACAAATAAATGAAGATAAACCTGGTCATTGTAGATAGCCATTAAACAAGATGAACAAACCGATTGTTCCAATTCAGTGGTCAATCAATGTTCAACATTTTCAGTCTTATGACAATCTAATGCATGGGTTCTTACATGCAAAAAGAAAGAAATGACATAAAAAAAACAAAACGAAAGAAAAAACCTACATCTAATGAAAGCAGCAATTATATAAATCCACCATCAGCCCGTGTATTGAGTACTGCTGCCACATCTGGTCAGGTGCCTCTTCTATTCTCCTCGGGGTTATTGACAAAATACAGCGAAGAATCTGTGATGTGATTGATACCGACTTGGCTGACTGTCTGCAGTATCTCTCTCACCGGCATGACGAAGCTTCCCTGTGCCTCTTCTATAAATACTTTCATGGCTTCTGCTCTGACGAACTTAGATCACTGGTGCCCCCCGAGATGAGAATTTGCACGAGATACTAGAATGGCAACTAGGTCCCACCCTTTCACAGTGAAACCGATGAAATGTAACCGCAATTTCTACTCCAACAGCTTCTTTCCTCACACTTCCCACCTGTGGAATTCCCTACTGCATGCTTGCTTCCCCGATGGCTATAACCTCCAGGAGTTTAAATGTAAGGTCAATAGACACCTAACACACTAACTCACACCCACTCTCTCCAACTCTCTCCTTACGCACATCCTAAGTCATCTACCACCCTCCTTCTGACATTTCCCATACCCAATCGCTCTATGTAACCCCCTGCGCTATAGTGGCAGTGGAATGCCTTGCATGGGGTGACAATTAAAAAAAAAAAAAATTTTCATGAATCTACTCAAATTAAAATTTTTGAAAACTGGTCTCCCAACCACATGTATTTACACATGCTACAAGATTGGCATCAACGTCCCAACAATTAAATGCAACCACCTCTTCTACTCTAATAGTTTCCTTTCTCACACACCCCATTTGAGGAACCCACTTCTATTTGCTTGCTTCCATGATAGCCACAATCTCCAAAAGTTTAAATCCTATATCAATTGCCATCTTCTATCTACTTGAATCTCATCCATCTCTTCAACATCCCCTGTACCTTTTTTCTCTCAATGTAAGCCTTGAACACCAATGGCAGTCCTACCTTGCTTGGGGTGAAATGATTATATAAAAACAGTTGTTTAAAAAAAAAAATATCAATATTATTGTTTTTGCCTATATTTATGACATGAGGTATTATAACTATTCAGATTCATTGGACTGTTGTCCTTATCTTTATAGCCATATTCAGGATGTTTTGGCCATTGCATGCCCCAGCCTTCTATATCTAATCCAAATTTATTTATAAATGAAACTTTGTGTGTGTGTATCCGTTACCTATAGACTCCAAAATGGCTGAACCGATTTTCTTGAAAATTTACACAGTTGTACTATAAGCGTCTGCGAGTGTTCTTAGCTAGGTTTTGTGTTGAGGTACCCCCGATAAATATCGAAAATAAAAAAAAAAAAAAAAAAAAAAAAAAATCGGGTTATAGAAGGAGTGGTCAAATTTTAATCAAATTTGATACACTCATAGACAAAGACATAAGAAACGATATTCAGAAGTTTCATAGTGCAGAAAATCGATAATATATATATATAAAAGGCAAGATGTTTGTGTGTGTGTGTGTGTGTCTGTTTATCTGCCTGTATATCCTTTATACAAATCCACAATGTTTATCCGATTCTCACCAAACTTCACACAAATATTCTTTAAGCAGAGTCTGAGCTCCAAGACCATGGATTAGTTTTAAAGCTTTCATTACACCCGAGCAATGCCGGGCTATATTGCTAGTCTCTCTATATTTACAAGATGAGGTATTGTCGTTATTTACATTCTTTGAAATCTTATCTTTATTGCTATAGTCACATTTCAGTCGTCATACCAATTGGCCTTCTTCAAGTGATATTTGTTTGAATTTCAAACTAAAACCTTTTAGTCCACAGGCACAGATTGTTCGAATTTCACGTGCCATGCCTCTAATTATCTCAGTTTCGCTTAATTCCCCTTGATTACTCCAAGTTTTTGTTCATTCTGCTGTGGCCAGGTATCGAACTCACAACTCGATGAGTAAATTGACCAATGCCAGTGAATAAAAGAATCGGTTGATTGATCCAAAAGTGTACATAATAACATGACAAATCAATCCTTTCACAAAATACTTGACACCATTTCTAATTAGCTTTTGCTAAGTAAAAATACCTTATACTTACTCTTTGACTGCATTTATTTTTTATGCAACATGTTCCTTCAGGATATAGGCGATCATAGCTCTGCACAACTTTCTATCTTGTGTGGTTAGCAGTTCTTTTTCCCTGTCAGGTAAGTGATTCTCGCTGCCTTTCATTATTTTTCTTTCCCCTCATGATATCCTGTGAGGGTCATACTTTTCAATCCCTCCTTCCTTCAGCTGTCTTTACATAAAAGTATTGTTTGTGTTGACATTTTCTTTAAGAATTCCTCATTGCTTACTCTCACCATCACTTGGATTCTCAGTATATTTCTATAGAACCACATTTTCGGTGCCTCTATTTTTTCCTCATCCATGGAAAAATTGTCTAATATTCATTGCTACATAAGAAGATGGATACTACATAGCAATCCAGCATTCTTTTCTTTGTTTCTAACAAAATATTTCCTTGCTTAGCTTTTGGAATGCCTCTTTCACCAGTTCAATGTTTGTTTAGAACTAGGTGTCACATTTTCAATCTTCTGTTAAAATACTTCCCAGATACAATGCCTATTAATACTTCTTCATGTCCAGTGTTCCTTCAGGGCATAGGCGATCATGGACTACCACTTGCCCCCTGTCCTTTGTTGCTCCTATCCTAAACCCCACTCCATCCATTTGCTCAAGCTTATCAAATATGTCTCATGCTGCTTTTCCCCTGTCTTTTTCTCTCTATCCGTCCTGTGAGTATTAGATTTTCCTTCTTCATTTACTGTCCCAATAACCTCATCTCTTTTCCTCATGTTAAGTATAAGTTTTCTTCTCGTTTGCAGTTCCTATATGCTCGGTCAATAGTATCCTCAGCATTCTTCTGTCGAACCACAGTTCTTCTGGTCTTTTTTGCTGATGACCATACAGCTAGTTTTCTCAAAGTTTATGCACTGTTTTTTCTTCTCATATTATATTTTCCTTTCTATATCTGCTATCAACAGTGTCATCTGTATACCTTATTGTTGTGGATTCTGGTTGAGAAACCACACAAAATAATAAATAACAAAAACAGATATGGAGATAGAAAATGAAAGTTATATTGAATAAAAATATACAAACTGGAACACAGGCTAGTCAATTCAGGAATACTAGGAATACCATTAGTAGAATCAATATGTACAGTCTTGTAGTGAAAAAGTATGTCCGGGTAATGAGTCTATATCCAAAATAACTAACTTACTATACACCTGCTTACTGACCAACTAAGCAACTGTACAACTACACAACTACTTTGCAACTACTATTACTACTGCCATTCTCTGTATAGGCAGCATTATATGTACACATTAGGCAAGTCCATTCTTATGTATCAAAAGGGGTGATCCCCAACACTTATATTATTGAGATTGTGGCTGTCAATGACAAATCCTGGTAAGGATTTTATTTCTCTCAAAATCGTTTCACTATACAGGCTGAATAGATCCAGTGAGAAAACACATCCTTGGCTTATGCCCTTTTCTATTTTTGTATACCTGATGAATTCCGTTCCTGTCTGTGTGTAAGTGGTTTGCTGACAATATAGGTTCTTGATTAATGAACATAAAAAATGCATATATTTTCAAGTAGTAAAAATATGCTTATAAAGCAATACAAAAAATACTGATCAAGTCAGTGAAGTATTTACTAATTTTATATTTAATTCTCAGTTTTCCACCTATTTAAATTTAATGAGTTTGAGTTTTGTTTGATGGCACATCAACCTCTATGGGCTATTTAATGCCAAAAAGGTGGGGTTTTAAGGTATTTTTTTTTAAATGTTCAGTTATAGTGAAATGGTTGATTTAGTCAGATTTTAATGAAAATTTTTTGTTTTTATTCTTTATTTTAGAAAACTGAAAATGTCTTCTAGTTTTGTATACAAAAATATTTTGCTGAGAATAATTTTTTTTTCTTTGAAAATGTATTATTGGTAATATTTTTCTTTAAAAAATGTACATATTTCTATAAAAGTGTATTTTTATACTTTTATAGTGTTTTGACCCCAGTTTAGGGGGTTAACTATTTGGCCATAGCTGGGACCCTAACAGGTGCTACTACTCTGAGTCAGAATGGACCTGGGAACAATTAAAAGGTGGTTCCATGCTCCTCACAACCTCCCAATTAGAGACCTTGCTGCCAGATGCAGTTTACCTTCATACCCAGGACATAAATTTAATGAATTAACACACAAAATCTTTTTAATGGTAATTTTTTGTTAACATAAATTGATTTTAATTACTGTTAAAGCTATGTATACTGGTAACATCTTGTACTTTCATCACCTCTAAATCCAAGGTAGATAAAATTATGAAATTATTGTTCACCTGAGGTTTATTGCTTTTCTTCAACTCTTAAGGCTTTAAAAGTTCATAAAATTTTGACCCTATGTTCTGACTGCATTATACAAGATGTGATGGAGAAACTGAAATCTGTATTATATTTTTGATTTCACATGTGTGCTGTTCATTTCTAATTTTGTGAACTGCATAGTATAGTAGGATCAGTTTGGTACTGTCTGTGATTAAAAGAGCACCATCATTCAATTCACTCCACTAGAAATTTGGGAACACCATGTTGTACTAATTGGAATTTGTGCTGGAAGCTCCAATATAAACATTTCAGAGTGTTTGGGTGTAAAATCTGAGGAAAGTGCAAAGAATTCAAAAAGAGTTAGAGGAGCCTAATAGTGATTATAAAGGTGTTTTGAGTGATTTCAGACTTGACACAGAGGCCTACATCTAGTCCCTTGAAAAGGTAGTGCTGCCTTGGGTCAAGAAGATATCTACTGAAAGACCCTATATCTGGCAACAGGATTCTACACCATGCCACACAAACAGGCATAGCCAATCATGGTTATTTAAAAAAAAAAAAAAAAAAAAAAAAAAAAAAACCATTGTTTGTGGGAAATAAAGTTAGTTGATTTTTTTTTTTCTTAGCCAGTAAAATAGGCTTGTTTGCAGTTTAACATGACTCAGTCCCTCTCTGGCTTTTCAAGAGATCAGAACGTTACACTAGTTTGTCTAGACTTGTTTTTGTGTCAATTCTTAGTTTGTGAAAGTTTTGCCTTATTACTGATAATTTGTCATGCATATATTGTTTGCTTTGATATTTTATTTGGCCCTGTTCATTTCTTTTTATTGCAGACTTTGTTAATTCTATTTGTTGGACACTTATTTTGGACTTGACCATCGCTACTCACCCAACAGTATGTATAGAAATATCAATAATTGTTATTTGTTGAAAGATGCTTCCTAATAGTTTTGTTTTTTTAATTATTTCATTACAAACAAGACATAGGCACTAACACAGGGTGTTAATTGTTGTATACCTACCTATATACAGGAATGGAATGTTCCTATCCTCTTAAATACATGGACACTATTGGAGTAGAGAGAGTGATTATACTACTTCACACAGCATGAGAGTTTTGTATTTGTTGATATACTATTATTCTCAACCTTTGTTTTGGTTATTACTCGTGCAGTAACCTTTTAGGGTTATAACATTAATGAACAATATAAGAAAAACATTAAAGAGAGAACAATAAAAGTGCAGGAATTAAGACAGAAGATAAGGATTGACATTACATGAATTCTATATGAATTAATTCAAGAGAAGAAACAGTCAGCATAGAACTTAGTCATATTGAACCATTTCACTTGCAAAATGATGTGACCTTGCCACCAATCTAGTAGTATACTTAAATTGATAAAGTCTTTTAGCACAGAAAAAGTTCCTCAGATCGTTTTCCATCTAAGTATTTAAAGAAAAAGCATAGGGAAGTTAGATTACAATAAAGGGGAAAGTGACAAAGCCAAGATGCCAGGTCAGGACCAATGACATTGCAGATTTTTCTTAGGATTTTATCAAAAATCTCTAAATGTATAGAAGGAGCAACAGACCAGATGAGGCAGCAATATTGTAAGCATGAGTGAATGGCAGATTTGTAAGACAGATTCAGTCAAGAAAGATTGTCTAGTACAATGCAGAGAACTAACATTTCTAGGAGCAACTAATTCAATATAATCTTAACTGAATATTAATAACTTCCTTGCTAAAAAAATTCTCAGTAATTGCTATTTAGTAGAAATTTAGGTTCCTCACAAGCCTGCTCCTATTCATGCACCTCAGATATATGGCTACCAGGCCTGCTACAAGTATCATCTATAACAGGCCTTCCTGAATAACTTCATTAATCTCTTCACGTCTCTGATCAATTGTTATTTATCTTACATTTTCTCATTATCTGCACCTATGTCTACATAACAATTTCATTCATTAACACTGTGGAACTTGGGTCTTGAATTAAGTGAAAATTTTTTTTAGAAAACTACTTTTCTGAATTGTAATAACATACTTAGGTACATAAGTCAGAAGAAAACTGAACCATGACAAAAGATCACTAAGAAATTTGTGGAATGTTAATGGGTTCATATCTTTCAGCTTCCGAAGATCATTTTTAAAAATAAAAATGGCTTCTATCTAATTCTTTCTGTCATGTATTTCTTTCTCCTTCAAACTGTGAACATAAAAAGACTTTTTTATCACTTTCTACTCAACAATTATATAGTTCAACATAAAAAAAAAGCCACAAGATTAAGAGTAAGTCTTCCATCTTCGCCACCTCACTTGACTGACTCCATAGTCCACGCCAGGCTCTTTTGAAAGTCACCGGTCTCACATGAATGATTATCTCCCAACTTGGCCCCATGGAAAAAAATCTCTGCAGCTGACATACAAACTACACATACATGAGCTCAGATCATTGCTAAATTTCAACAAAAAGTTTCATCACAATTCCATGCCTTGTGAGCAACCACATGGGCCATTACTTTTTTTGGGTAGACTAACCACAAAAAAAAAAAATAAAATAGTAAAATCATACATACAGAAAACAAGTCTGTTATTTTGAAGCCTCTACTAAAAAAAAAAAAAAAAAAAAAAAAAAAAAACCCCTGACAAAGGCAGGTATTATTGATATTCATTTAGCATATCTAATATATCAAAATCAATGTTTGCATGTGCATAAGTTTAATTAAACCATAAAAATGAAAATAAAGTCAGTTGTTGATAGAAAATCTTGCAAAAAAAAAAAAAAACATCAAGTAAATGCAGTTTTAACTTTTAACAGCACATAATGAGAAAAGAGGGTTAGGAAAATCTGATACTCACAAGACAGATTGAAAGCAAGAGGAACAGAGGAAAACCACATTGAACCTACCTAGTGCGCTAGAGTAAATGGTTGGTAGAGCAAGGTTTAGGAGAGATAATAAAAAGAAAATTTAGTAAGAGCTACAAAGGAGAGGGAATTGTGGAGAGCTATGATTGTCTACACCCTGAAGTGATACAGCACATAGAACATCAGCTTCCCAGTTCGACATCTAATGCATAACAAACTGACAGAAGATCTTTTTCTTAAAAGAGATCACACCAGCTGTTTACACATAGTAAAAAAAATTGTTTTTATTGTTAGTTTCTGAATATGGCTGATGCCAGGAAAATTGTTCTGGTTAGAATGAAGACATTCATCTATTTTCCAGATATCTCATCAAAATTATATCAATGGCATATCACAATGATTGATGTGGACAAATCTCAAACAAAGAACTGTAACACCAGTTCACAATGTTCAAAAAAGGATGGCCATCACCAGGACACTCAGGCTTCACTCACCTGAACCACTGATCTGAAAGTGGTTGTATACAGTTGACAGTTTAGATATTCTGAAACAGGTGTGGTACCATGCATGACATCCATATGGATGTCTTGATCTGACAAGACTATTTAAGATCATGATTTGAGTTTTCAGGTTACGGTTTTGGGCTTTGTAGCAATTGGTGGTGTTGGGTGAAACTACCCCTGGCACAGCCTGTTCTATATTCAATTTCTTTTTCTCCTATACTAAATTTGTAATAATAATCTACACACCAAGATATTTGAAATGCTTAATATTTACTAATTTTACATCTTGAATTTTTATGATGGATTTTGAGTAGTTGCCATCACTGGTTTTATTCAAATTCCTGAACATAATTTGTGTTTTGGAAAGTGTAATATCTGTTGTCATCTCTAGTGCTAACATTAATATTAACTATTTCCTAATATGAAAACATTAAGCATTCACTGTCTGCAAGAGATACTTAAGGTTGAAATAAAATAGACTTATCAAGTCCACTGTTATCACTCTATTACTAATGGAAGTTTCCTTCCTAACCTTTTGTTTGAAGTAGTGAGGATAGTCAACATCTTCAGTTATTTTTTCTCTGAGTTACATGATTTATCTATTCTAGTTTTTAATGCCATTGAAAAATCAAATGTAGTTTCTGTTATTGGGTACAGTTCTTTGTAATTATGTAGTGCCATTTCCACAAGGTTTTAAGACATTTTTAATCAATGATCTAAGAATGTGGTTGTATACAGCTGACAGTTTATATATGTCTGAACCAGTTTGGTATCATACAAGACATCCATATGAAAGGCTTGACTAAAATGATTGGGTTAATGTCTTAATTTTGTAGCAATTCACATAGTTGGGCAGAACTACTTACAGTGCAGTCTATTCTGTGACCAACTTATCAGTCAGTTAACTGCCATATATGATACATGCTTTGGGCAATCATGTCTCTTTCGAGACATGACAGACTGGGCAGAAGATTATCCTGCAGTAGGTTGCCATTGCTTTCTGCAGTTGACTGGTTGCCAGCCAAGGCTATAGAACCCAATCTGTTGTATTATTTAACCCATAACTGGAGGGAAGAGACGGATTAATACCTTTCCCAAGGGTATTTGTGCGTAAATGAATGCAACAAATTCAACTAGAATTCGAACTCAGCTCCCCAATTTGTCGTTCCGAGTCAATATCCACTGCACCACAACGCACATCCTAATTTTCTTTTCTTTTATACACTGAGGCATTCAAAGTGTTTAGTATTTACTAATTCCACATCCCGAATTTTTATGATGGATTCAGAGTAGGTACCATCATTGCTTTCATTTTAATTGCAGATTATATCTTGTTTTGGAAGTCTGAAGGTTAGGTCCTTATGTTGGGCCAGGAAATTTTTCTCTTCTGAATTTATCATGCATATTTACAAATCTACTATCCGCCTGTATTCAATACTGCTGTCATATCTTGTCAGGACCCCTGCTGTTAATCTTGGGGTCCTCAACAAAATCTAAAGAAGAATCTCCAATGTAGTTGACCTGGTGGCCAGAGTTCAGTTACTCTCTCTACCTCACAGATGAGATGTGGTTTTCCTGTCTCTACTACAAATACTTTCACAAATTCTACTCTGACAAGCTTAGCTCTTTAGTATCCCGCTACACAAATTTACTAAAGCTAATAGACTAGCAACAAGGTCCCACACTTTTACTGTGAAAACAATCAAGTGTAATGACAACTTCTACTTTATCAGCCTCTTTTCTCACACTTCCTGCCTGTGGAACTCCCTTATGTATTCTTGTTTCCCTGATAGCTTCAATCTCCAAGCATTTAAATGCAATGTTAACTGTCATCTCTTATCTCCTTGATTCCCATCCATCTTACTTTACAATTTCCTCTCACACAGCTCTCTTTTACCCATTCTGATACTTACTGTGACCTATTCCTCTCTTTTTCACTCTTCTATTACGTAACCAACTGTGCACTAGTGGCAGTACTGCCTTGCTCGGGGTGAGAACTATTTAAAAAAAAATATAATTATCTTGAGCTCCATTTTCTGGATCATTAATATGCCAACTACAAAAATTTATGTCATCAAATCTTAAATACCTTGGTACAGTGAAGCAGTGAGATATCCAGTTTTATCAGATTAGAACTAAAAATCTGAATTCATTGTATTCACTTGTGCGCAAATGCCCTTGGAAAAGGTATTAACGCGGCTCTTCTCCCTCCTGCTATGGTTGAAACAGCTGGGCAGATTGGGTTCTATAGCCTTGGTTGGCAACAAGTCTACCACAGGAAAATCTGCCCAATCAGTCATGTCTCTTGAGACATGATCACCCAGGCATGTATCATATATTGCACTTAGACTGATAGTGCAGCAATGGGATATCCAGTTCTCAAATACCTATGTCTAGTGCAGTAGTGGGATATTTAATTACAATCATCAAACACAAAAAGAGAAAATATGAGCAATTAAAGGGAAGCTCACATGTATTCTAGGTCTCGTATACGTGTCTTCAACTTGCGAATTTCTTTCTGTATAAGTAGTGTGTCTTCAGTGTCACTGAAAAAGAAAAAAGTAGAATCATTGTCAGTAAAGAGAACAACAGCCGGGTTATTAAAAACGACTTCTAAGCTGAAAGATTAACAGAAAACAAAAGCCTAACAGTAAGAAAGAAATCTAACATGAATACAGATGTCTTGTGTTCTGGAGATCCACATTCCTAGTCCCACCACCCACAAGCTTTGCAATTAGACCCACCATGCCACATACACAAGAGTGAACCATCCCTATTCCCTTTGTATTCAAATAGTAAGAAGTAAATTCCATTCAGACATATTTTTTTCAAAAACTGTTGCTTTGTAAAAAAGACTCCTCCCAGGATGCTTTCCCCCTCCCCGATATAATAATTTTGAGAACCATTTAGTCAGCTAAGTGCCATACATGATACAAGATGAAACATGATTTCAGAACATAAACTTGCTGCTGACCTTGAACGGGATCTACACTCTGTGGTGAATTGGGACAAGAAGTGGCTTGTTAATTTCAATGCGACTAAGACCAAGCTATTGTCTGTCAATCATCACAGGCAACCTCTCCTGCCTCCCATAAGCATGGACCAAACGAGACTCCCTGAGAGCAATACACTGCGCCTCTTCGGCCTTACCCTCTCTTCTGATCTCAAATGGAACCACTACATCGAGTCCATAGCTAAATCCAGGGCTAAGAAGGTTGAGTCAGTGTGTTGGGCCAGGATGTTTTTCCCGCCTGAATCCATCCTGCATATATACAAATCAACCATTTGTCCGCGCATGGAATACTGCTGCCATATATGGTCAGGCGCCCCTGCTGTTCATCTCGACAGGCTCCAAAGGAGAATCAGTAATGTGATAGGTACCGACTTAGTGGCTCAACTACAGTCACTTCCTCACCAATGAGATGTGGCCTCCCTTTGTTCTATAAATACTTTCATGGCTTCTGCTTCAACAAACTTAAGTCACTGGTGCCTCTGCAACAGGTGTTTACTCGTGCAACCAGATTGGTAACTGGGTCCCACCCATTCAGTTAGATTAACCAAATGCAGGCGACAATTCTACTTCTGCAGCTTCTTCTCTCGTACTTCCCGCCTGTGGAACTTGCTTCCATATTCTTGCTTTCCTGGCGGCTACAACCTCCAGGAATTTAAATGCAATGTCAATACTCGTTTATTAACCACTTGACTAGTTCTTTCACCACCCCGTATATCCTTTCCTTTCTCTCCACCTTTACAACTGTCATCACACCTGTATTCCCATCTTTCTATTGCTCCTTTCTAACTGGTTCGTCTTTCTCTTGACTCTCTTCTCCTTAATCTTTTTACTTTTATGTAGCCCCCTGCACATCAGTGGCATTAACACCTTGCAATACAATTAAAAAATTGATACAATTAAAAAAAAAAAAAGTTTGGGCAGAAGATTTTCCAGCAGTGGGTTGCCGTTACTTACTCCAGTACACTTGTTGCCAACCAAGGCTATAAAACACAATTTGTCCTGCTATTTAATCCATAGCTGAAGGGAAAAGCAACAGATTTATACTTTTCCTCGAGGGTATTTGCGCATATGTGAATGCAACAAAATCAACTGGCATTAAAACTCAATGGGCATTGTGGTGCAATGGATATCATCTAAAAACGAGAAATTAGAGAACCAAGTTTATTATTTGTTTGTTAAGAAGGAACTAGAAACCCAATCCTAAAGTCTAATTCAGGTCTATACTCCTAAAGCTTAATTCCTACACTAATACAACTCTTCATGGTAACTACCTTGAGTGGCTCTCAAGTCTTGTATTGGCTTAACATTATTAAAAAAAGGATAAATGATCAAGATATATATAAATCCAAAGAACCCTTACTTAATAAAATCATGTTTAAATCTGGTCATAACACATTACATTGCATTAAAATATATGGTTCTGTTATAATTTTGAGCTCCCACACAGTGTGACATAAAACCACATTACAAATTTATGAACTGTGTTTGCTTTTTTTGGTATCTGCTATTGTTGCTTAGCAAAGTTTTATGTGAACACAAGATAAGATCGTCGCTGATGGTGGATGTTTTTATGTTAACGTCCTTGTAATCTCTCTGAAGATGGCTCATGTGAGCCGAAAGCTTAGAACCAACTTAATAAAACTTATCCAAATGTTGGAGAATGTTTGTCTTTATTTAACTTGAAATTAAAGCCAAAATATGATGTTTAGAACGGCTTATGATTAAACATAATAGATATTCATTGTCTCTTATATTTAACATTCTGTTTAGAAAATTATCTGCTGCTTCAATACACTATATATATGCACACACATACAGTTGCTCTGAAAGTAATGCCTCCTAATTTATCATGTTGGCACAACATCAGAGAGAAAGGGTTAGTGGCATATCAGCAAAAGTTGAACCTGCCTATAAATAAGATTTGCGGGGGGGGGGGGGGGGGCTTGCAGCTAATGGTTGAGTTAGTACAAGTTTGGGGGAAAGGAATTGTGGATTCATCTATGCAGAAGAATTAACGTTTATCAACACTTAACATTTACAGAGACCAAACAATGGATGTGAGCACTAAAGAAAATGCAACAGTAATGTTGATGACAACATCAAACAAAATTTTTTTTTCATCTGCAAAGTCCATATACAGAGGTAGTTCATGCTAAACACAATCCTCAGGCCTAACAATTATCATTATTTAAATACTTTAAACTGTTGTCCTCATCTTTATTGCCATGTTTACAATGCTTCAACCATTATACTATCTTGCCTTTTTCAGGTATTATGTATTTATCTTCTTTTAACTCAAGTTATTTGTTCACTCATAACTCTTTGGGTTACGTCACTGGAACTAACCAACACTTGTATCCATTGTGCCATGTATCTTCAAGGATATGGAATGAGAATGATATACCCCAGTTATTAAAATAAAAGTTTGGTTTGAAATTCCTAGCACCAGAAGAAGGCTAGAGCATACAATTGCCAAAACATCATAAACACAACAATAAAGATGAGGACAACAGTCTGAATAGCCTAAGTAATGTAAATACCAGTTCATCTCATAAATATAGACAAATACCAAACAATCAACAATTTAACACAAATATAGCATACCTTAAAATTACTGTGTGTGTTTAATTTTAATGACATTTAGTGCAAAAATTGGTGTCCCCCACCCTCCAGTAGTTTACTGGTAGAAAAGCATCTTAGGCAAGCATATAGTACAAAATTAAGATAAGCATAGAGCATTGTTTGCCACTTAACTGAACAGTGTTATTTCAGTCATGGTGAATCTGAAGTTTCATGAAGACATTATTCTAATGTCTTCACTCTTCAGGGTCATTTTTAGAAGCTTCTGCCTAACACATTCACAAAACTTCGAAGTCAGTCTGATTGGAATAACACCACTCAGCTAAGTGAAACTTATCCACATTAATTCCCTCTCATATATATATATATATATATATATTATAACCTACTTCTCTTGCCTACCTAAATATCTAAATGCTCTACATGTCGAATCTCCATCTTCCTTCAACATGTATTGAGCACTTTTTAATACAATTGTTTATTGGTCTAATTTTTAATTTAAATTTGATTTATAACTTTTCAGAGAGTGTGTGTGTGTGTGTATATATAAGTGTGTGATAGGAGAAAGAACAAATGGAAATGTTTTTGAATCTAACATGTTTCACTGGTATTAAAACTTCAATTAAATATGAAGAAAAAGAAATTCTGCCATTTTTTTTTATGATTTTCATTCCTTCAGCCAATTTCGTATTCATTTGATTTATTAAACAGTGTTAGTATGAGTAATTGATTTGTTTAAGTCTATCATTAATTGATAGAGAGAGAGAGAGATGTCCCCCAAATCAAAATGCAAACAACCACCAAGTATAAATATTACCTGCTAGATACACACATTTCCTATTCATTTTTTTATTCTAACATTTTATCAGATTCTGCTCTCTCTATATATATATGTGTGTGTGTGTGTGTGTGTGTGTCAGTCAACAAATAATGCTTGTTCTAATTCAACTTTTATGGAAAATTTGCTGTGCAAAGGTTAGGCTATTTCTAAGTCTGTACAGAGGACAGTTATCTATGCCAGACAATAAACTGAATTCCTGTGTGTGATGCAAATTTCCTCGGTACTTATTTTAGGAAAAAACTGTGTCCTTGATGCCAGCAAATATGGTAGTTGTCAACACAGTAACATATGAACCAACAGAGTTCCTAGCTAAAAACTAACAAAAAGAAAAAAAACAAATTGTCATGGTTGTCAGCCTTAGACTTCAATCTAACAAGCCAGAATTTTTTTTTTTAATCATTTTGTCCTAAGAAAGGCAGGAATGTCATTAGTATACAGAAGGTTTACATGTAGTAAAAGTCAAAGCAAAAAAAAAAAACTAAATATAGGCAGGATTGCAGAAAGGACACAAGATGAACAAAATTTATGATAGAAGCCAGCAATTGATGTTGCATTTAAACTTTTAAAGATTATAGTTATCAGGGAAGCAGTTTAACAGAAGGAAGTTCCACAACCAGGAAGTGCGAGAAAAGAAACTGTTGGAGTTGAAGTGACTGTTGCATTTAGCTATTACAACAGTAAATGGGTGAGATCTAGTTGACAATCTAGTAGCACACTTAAATTCTTGCAGTCAGGGCACTACAGAAAAAAAAAAAAAAGCTTGCCAAAGCAGTTGCCATGAAAATATTTGTAGAAAAGATAGAGAGAACCCATGTCACATGGGTGAGAAAATGAGTAAAGTCAAGATGCTAAGTCAGGATTGATTACTTTGGATTTTGTCAAGAACCTCAAGGTGAATATCAGGAGCATCAGAATAGATATGACAGCAGTATCCAATGCTTGGGCAAATAGATTTTTTAAATGTGCAAGATAGACTCTTCTAAAAAAAAAAATCTGGCAGAACACAGTGAGTCAACTTTTTTTGCAGTAGATGCAAGTTACTGATTCAATGTAGTTGCTCCACTTGAAATCAGTTAAAAATGTGAGGCCACGAAGTGTGTTGCTCTCCAAGTTTCTATCATCATCCAGGCTGATAGCATGCAGAAAAGTTCTTCTATGGTTCTTAAATGAAAACAGTTATGTTTTGAATACATTAAAATTTAAACTCCATTTCCACCCCAGTTAACCATTCATTCGTATATTATATTAGACTAGTAGGATTACCCAATTTTGTCTGGTTTTCTAAATGTCTGAAAAGAGTACAATCAGTAAAGTTCACTACTTTGCCTCCTTTGTTTTAAAAGGATGCTGACTAAAAAATAACAATTCTATCAGAATAACTGTTTCAATAAACAAACTAAATGTTCATGAATTTTCTTTTCCACAAGACAAATTTATAAATAATTTATACATTAGTTAAACAGTTACATTATCTCAGAGACTAAATTTACTTTTATCTGATAAATCAGAAACTATAAATCAACACAATGAGGAGGAAAAAAAAACAAAAAACAAAAAACAAACATGAATAGAATTTGCTTGAATTTAGAAACAAATTCAGCATATTGAAAAAAAAAAAAAAGAAAAAAGTAAAAGATACACCATAAAATAAGGCTAACGCCTAAATAAATGTGTCAACTTTAAAAGGAATATTTAGCCAAAAAAAAAAAAAATCTTTCATTGAAAGTGTCTTATGAAAGGCAAAATGCATACAGTATTGATTAAACACCTTGACAGACAAATGAAAAAGGAAGGGAAAATATAACAAAAATATTTGAGAACATTTTTTTAAAAATACAATTTGTATAAAAAAGGTCACACAGACATATGGTAGAGGACAAGGATTTTTATGCACTTATAACAAATTTGTATGTGTGTGTTGGGGGTGTAATGCATACATAAGTAGAGGATACCCACTTGAGCAATAATCTCTTGAAAAAGACATTACTGACTGGGCAGAAGATTTTCCCCCAGTAGGTTGCTATTTCTTTCTGCAGTACACTGTTGCCAACCTGTTCTGCTATTCAGTCCTTTTATTCAGGCCAGTCATTTAAGTGTCATATGTGATACACGCTTGGGCAATCATGTCTTGAAAGAGAGGTACCTCAAGTGTATATCATGATGAAAAAAAATGCACTAAGAAATTTTATCTTCATAATCTCTAAGAAAAGCCCAATGTATTTTGGGGTTATTTAATTATATTTTCTAATCATTTTTAAAGTGCTTGAAGTTTTTGTTAAGAATATTTTTCTTGCATCAGCAGGCAGACTATAAGTTATCAGAGCAAATTCTAGCATCTTTTTTGCAGTTAATTTTAAGTATAAAGTTTTAAATCTTAAAAGTCTGTATTAATTTCCACCTTTTAAATGACATTGTTATTAAGTAAAACTATATTTACAAATCATAAATGGTAAAGCTAAATACAAATATGCACATACCAAGCTTGTTTAAAGAATTTTCAGTTCTTTTAGTGTATAAATGTGCCTATTTTTGTATGTACAGGTAACCATACATGACAGTATCAGAAAATAAGACCAAAGCCTCTAGCAAATGTAAAGTCAACATCCTTAAAATTAGATTACAGAGAATATTTTCCAAAATTTTAAAGATTACTGTAGACTTCCCATTCAATTTAAACTAGTTTTGCAAAGTATATTGCTAATTAGAAATATTACATTTAATCTATTAGCTGGAAATTAAAACTAAAATAAAAGCTTGCAGAAAGATTTTTAATTTTTAAAAATTCATTTCAAACTTTATGTACTGCAAACTAGAGAAGTATCTAATTAAGTATCAACCACATACTTGGATATGTATTATATTCATAGCAAGTATATTTATGAAGGGGGTGTTGAAAATTTCTCAAACTGACGAAAGAATTAAGCAGAAATTTTTGTTTTTCCTCTGATATAGTGATACTGACTTACTAATAAACTAGTCAAACATATGTACGCCATAGTTTGTCCAGGAATGTTGATTTTGTTTGATTTATTGATTTGGTTTAACCTTTTTTGAGTTATTTAAAACCAGAAAATTATTTTTTTTTTTTTTGAGATTGTAAAAATGTTTGAAGATAATGTTTTATTGATACAAGTCCTACTTATAGTGGGGGTGGATTCATACATTTCCCATTGGCAGACATATGTGAGTGAGTAAATATGAGACACAAAAATATAAAAGTATAAAATTTAAACATGCAACAAATGCATATACTACAAAAAGAAATTTTTTTTTTCTTTATGTTATTTACATTGTTGGGTCTATTGTCCTCAGCTTTTATTGTCATTTTGACAATTGTATACTCCAACCTTCTTCAGGTAATATACATCCCAAAGGATGCATGGTCTGGTGGATAAAAGCATTGGTTGAAGTAATCCAAAGACTAGAACCTAAAGACGTTTGAGTTTAAGAGCTGGCTGCAGCAGAGCTGAACAAAAACTTGAGTAAAGGGAAATAACTAAAACCAAGATATCCAGAATAGGCATGGTCCATAGAACTAGAACAATCTAAACCAGTGGACATAAAAGGTTTGGTTTAAAATTAAAATCACCTGAAGAAGGTCAGCGCAGAGAATGGTCAAAATGTTGTGAATATAATATAAAACATGTGGACAACAGTCTGGATAGTGTAAATAGAATACATTGCATAAATATAGATAAAATTTCTTTTTTTTATCACTGAAGAAAGATGATCTGTTTCATGTGAAACCTGGTGGTTAGTTAATCTTTTCAAGAAAAGGTTAGACACTATGAATCAATTTCAAAAAGAATACAAGAACAAAATTAAAGAACTGAAAAACAAAAAGCATTACATTGCTTGAAGTAGTTCTCACTATATTGCTTATTAACACTTGTGTCTTTGTGGCTTTATTGTCTTGCTTAGGGAGGGTGAAATTACTAACAAATGTCTTTGATATCTTGTTGAAATGAGTGGTATAATCATGTAAGAAAGATGATTTGCAGTATGTGCATATCAACTTCAATGGGTCATTTAATGCCAAGAACATTTTTAGGATAGGTTTTTGTTCCTACAGCACAAAATGTTTTCTTCATATAAAATCAGTATGAGGATCAGGTTTCATTAATGTATTTTTATAAAAGAGGGTTTTTGTCAAGATCCAACTGTACTGCTGGTAATATCTTCTCCAAAGAAGCATTGCTGGAATTTTTACTTAAAAATCTATTTTTATACTTTCACAGTATTTTGATCCCAGTTTGGTAGGTTAACCATTTGCCAATAGTTGAGACCACTAAAGTACTACCAACCGAGTCAGGGTGGACCTGGGAACAACAATTAAAGGGGGTCTCAAGTTCCTTTAAACCTTCCAATCAGAGGCCTTGATGCTGGGTGCAGTTTATCATCAAACCCAGGACCTGGACTCAGCAGAAACAGGAGAGTAGTAAAAATAAAAACTATGCAAGATATCCCTAGACATGAGCAGCAGAATGAGAACAGTCTATCCCGGTCAGATAGAATAAAGGGTTCAGTTCAGAATTTTTGTAGGTTACCCAGATCAATACACACCTAAGGCAGGCCAAAAGGCACAACAGCCGAAACATTGTGATAACAAAAATCAGGACAACAGTATGAATATAAAATTGTGTAAATAAAGAATTCTCTGGGAAAGCAATATCATACGGACAATATATTATGTAGATAACAAATTGACAAAGATCAAAACCTGTGCATACAACCAAGTTAAACCAAGTTAAACCAAGTTAAAGGAAACATACAGGGTGAGATACATAAATTATTTAAATTACAAAAAAAAAAAAAAAAATGTATATAAGGACATCTTATTTTAACAGATATATTTACCAAAATTAAATAAAATTATCTTGAAAAAACACCATTGGCTTCAAAAACAGCCTCCAGATGACTTCAGAATCTCTTGCAATTCTTCTGGATGGTCTCCTTGTTTAAGTTGCTGAATTCTTCCATAATTCTTGCCTTCAGTTCATCTTTGGTGTTAGAAGCTTTGTTGCTCTCTCATTCATCTGTACCCTACACACAATAATCAAGAGGGTTGTAGTCCAGGGAGTTAGGTGGCCAGATGTAAGATGTGATGTGGTGGCAGAAATTATTTGACCTCCATGAGACAGTGCAGTATACTGTTGCCAGACAAAGTCTTTCAGTAGCTACCTTCTTGACAGAGAGCAGCACTACTTCCTTAGGGTAGATGAATTGAAGCATAATGTTGCCATCACTAGTGATTACTCCAAACATCTTCATAATCCAACTTTTTCCGAATTCTCTGTACTGTCCTCATATTGACAACCAAACACTCTGAAATTGAAGCTTCCAGCATGAATGTCAAGCAGCTTATAATGCTATTTCCAAATTTCTGGCAGAGTGAATTATGTCAGGGTGCTCTTTTTCTTACAGTTAGTGCCCAACTGACCCTACTATATTGCACAAGTGACAAAACCAAAAACAACATACATGCACAAAGCTAAAAAAATATAAAACTGCAACAATTTACCCATCGCATCCTGCATTGCTAAGAGTAGAAATAGTAACAAGGGTGCATGGTGAAAATATGGTCCAAGACAACTAAACCAAATAAAGTATACCCTAATAGCATTGGTTTCCAAAGAAAAGGAAGAGGAGCATATTGAGAGAAGAGAAAATCCTTGAGATTATCTAAGATGCTTTCTATTATTTAATACTATTTACATTGTTGTCCTCATCTTTATTGCTATATTCTCAGCATCTCAGTCATTGTACACTGACCTTCTTCAGCTGATTGGAAATTCAAACTGAACCTTATATTTCGATCACTGAGGTAGATTTTTCTTGTTCCGTAAGTCATGCTATTTCTAGATGTCTTAGTTATATCTCTTTAACTCAACTCTCTAAGTTTTTGTTCACCATTGCTGTAACCAGGTACTGAACTCGAAACTCTTTAGGTGAAGTCCCTGGATCTAACCAATGCTTTTATCCACTGAGCTGTGTCTCCTTTTAGATACATGGCCTGGCCTAGTGATTGAAATAAAAGGTTCAGTTCAAAATTCCAATCATCTGAAGAAGAAACATACAACAGCCAAAATATTGTGAATATGGCAATAAAGAGGAGGACAACAGTTTGAACAATATAAATAATTATAACACCTCATCTCTAAAATATAGTCGAATATTAAGATGCTTGGTGCGTGAATCTATTATGCATTTTTATTTAATTATTTCACTCAAATTAAGGTAATAAAGCCACCAAGATGTAAGTAGTTACAAAGTGGATATGAATAAGAAAAAGAAAAATGTTATTAAGGAGCAAAAACAAAAGGTAAGGAATAAAAGTATAATTGCATTGAAATTGTTTAAGATCAAATTTGACTGGAAGGCAAGAAGAGAGTTTCACACACTAGAAGCATGGAAAAAAATAAAACTATTAACAAAGAACACATGGTTGCATATAGCCAGTTCAATGGCAAAATGAGATCTTGTTATAAATTCAGTACTCTGTCTAAATTCATAATATCTAGATAGCATAGAACAAAGCCCATCAGAATAATTACCATGAAAGTATTCATAAAAATACACAAGCAAGCGATATTAGAGTGGTGGAGAAGTGAGTGAAATCGTAAGACCAGTTAAGGAACAATAACATTAACATTGTGTATTCTTCTGCAAACTAATGAAACTAATTTCACGTCACTTAAAGTGAAATCAGATAAGCCTACAAACAAAAATGTTCATAAAAACAATGAAAATAGGAATAAAGAAGACAGTAGACAACAATTGATATTGCATTTAAATTGTTGACTGGAACGTAAGAAGCCAGAAGAGAGTTTCACAAATAAAAAGTGCAAAGAAAAAGTATTTATAAAAATTGTACAGGGTAGCTACATTAGAGTGGTAGGAAAGTGAGTGAAGGTATGATGTCAGGTCAGGACCAATAATGTTGCATATTCTTCAGCAGACTGATGAAACTAATTTCACATCACTTAAGATGACATCTTTTTCTTCTTCTATGTGCCTTGTCCTTTCAGCCCCTGTCCTGTCATCCACCTGCTCAGGCCCTTCAAATATGTTATCCGCTGCTTTCCTCTTTTTCTTTTTCCCTCCATCTGGCCTGTTAGTATCAGGTTCTCAAAGCTCTCCTTCCTCATTGCATGTCCCAGGAACTTCAGTTGTCTCTTCCTAATGCTCAATATTAATTTACTTTTCGTTTCCATTCTTTCCAACAGCTCGTCATTGCTCACATGCTCGGTCGATGATATCCGCAGCATCCTTTTGTAGAACCACATTTCAGCTACTTCAAATTTTCCCTTCATCTTTGTTGATATTGTTCAACATTCACTGCCATATTGAAGAACTGACATCACATAGCAATCCAGTACTCTCTTCTTTGTTTCTAGTGAAAGTTTCCTGTGCCTTAATACTTTACTCAGCTTCTGGAATGTGTCATTCGTTATGCCAATTCGCCTTTGGATCTCTGTGTCACACTTTTCGTCTTTGGTTAGAACACTTCCCAGATATTTAAATTTTCGTACCTGCTTGATTTTAACATCTCCCACCTGTATTTGACACTTTGGGCTGCTCTTTTTTGCTGATGACCATGCATTTGGTAAGCCATGTCATGCTACTTAAGATGATATGCATCCTTAAAAGATGAGTAGATACATTCTTTTAATTCAATTTAATAACCACGGTTTCTCAGAAATCTTGTATCAAGCTCGCCTTTGAATTAGCAAACAGATTTTTTGCTTTGTGATTTTAGGTAGCCATAAAAGTAGAGTTCTTTGAAAAACTTACCACCAAAAAGCTAATTGGGTTGTCACCTTTTCCAGTTGGTAGAACACAAGTGGATAGATAAGGACAGTGGGTTTCCCAGCCAGTATTCAAATAATGAGTGGTCAGTGAAAAGGTCAGCAGTCATTGAGTCAGTTAGGTAGTGAGTGTATAAAGATCCTTTATCAGTGGCTGAAAGTTTGTGCAATACCAGAAGTCACTTTCTCAAAGCAGAAAGAAGACATTGACAATTATGTGAGAAATCATTTTTTACTACTTCTCAGCTTGCGTCTTGAAAAGAATTTGTTGTTATTCTTTATTGATGTCTATCATGGCCCTAATATTGAACCAAGTCTGTGGAGCATAACAAGAGCCCAGTGTATTTGCATACAGCTGACCATAGATATCATCACAGATTGTGCATGCAGAATCAAATCCTCACACTATATTTGGCTTGCTGATCACATTTTTGGGGTATAATATGCAAACATTTATTCAAACGTCTCCCCAGTCTTCTCGACAGGAGTAGAGGTTTATCACTTGTTTC
Source organism: Ascarosepion bandense (assembly GCA_037127315.1). NCBI lineage: Eukaryota > Metazoa > Mollusca > Cephalopoda > Sepiida > Sepiidae > Ascarosepion > Ascarosepion bandense. The sequence goes on along the minus strand of JBBBDQ010000647.1, from coordinate 214,534 downwards.
CTGTTTAGGAGTGGGTCTCCAGTTCCTTCTTGTAAAGTCTTGTTTGTTTTTGCATCCATTAATCTCTTGTGTTGTATTAGCATTATTACCTTTTAATATAAAATAACAGCTTTAATACTGGACTGAATTCATTAAAATGCTTTCGACTAGAGTCATTTTAGTTACATGACATAATCTATTCCAACAGCACAGCAAGTAAATTCATTATTTTAGAACTCTGCACCACATAAATGCTCCACTGAGACCATCTTAGCTCTGAGCTTCCTTCCTTGATAAGACAGAGCAGCATTTAGATTTTATGTTACAACCAGAATGGATATCAGTAAGAGTCTTTTTCATTGAAGGAAGATTAGATAGATAGATAGATAGATAGATAGATATCTCCCAAGAAAATAATTTAAAAAAAAAAATGGAGTTGTCTTCCTAGACTGTATACCAACAATATCTAAAAATGTGTGTGGGGGGGAACGCCCCCCAAAACACAAACAAGAATTTGTAGTTCAATCACTTCCTGCTGAAAAAAGAACAGTTCATTCAGAGCAACGTATTCATTTGTATTTCATATAGCTGAATAGATTGGTTATATAATCTGTAAAAGAAATATGATACACATCTTTTCAATAACATGGGAGTAAACAGAAGAACAGGTGGTGACTAAAAATAAAACCATATACATACATACATACATTGGAGAGGTGGCAGTAGGATACCAGATAATGTGTGCTGAAATATCTACAGCACAATATCTGTGCTAATGGATATTAAGTACAAAGACAAACACATAAGACAGAACAACAATAACTAGAAAGAAGAGAGGTTAAGTTGTTAGAGTTGTAGAGAATATAGTCTAACAATAGTCCAAGACACTTGTAAATGAACAAGTAACTTACAATGCCTCATGGCATCTTGCCACTTGTAAATTTTTTAATTTAATGTTCTCACTTCTTTGTTTTGTATTTTCTTTTCATTGTGAGGGACCAGGTTGGCAGATTGCTAGCTGCTGTTTCAGATTGGTTGTAAGGAACCCAAACAATTTGGTAGCACTTAGATAGGCTGCTTTGATTAACAGTGGTATAATACCGAGCATTTGTTGTACTATGCTGCACATGGGTAATTGTTCCTGCAGGTGTTTCCAGTGAGCAATCCTGAGGACACATTATGCTCTATTCTCAAAGCATGCTATAGTTGGTTTGCATTATCATTGACAACAGTGACAATTATGGGTTTTTTTTCTTTTTTTTCCTCTTTCCTCAAAATGTATATCATGGAAAACAACAAGAAATAGGACTAAACCAGTAAACAAAAAACCACCTACCCCACTCAGCCTTTCTGTGGTATCCATTCCAACTTCTACAGCATAGAATCTTTCCTCTTGGAACAGTTGCCACACATCTTCACCCTCTGGGAAACTAACTTAAACTCTTCCATTGCTACTAATGAATTCTTCATTCCAGGTTATCTTCGCCTTTGCCAAAAAAATTCCAGCATGCTAATGAATGGCCTTGGTGTATACATCCAGGATAATCTTCCAATGTCAGGGAATTGTCTTTCAAGGCCCCTTACTACTCCTTCATGGACTTCTCATTACTAAACTGTTAGCTATCTCTTTATTGTTTCCCCTCTTCCCAGAACAGCAGTATATTAGACATAATAGCTGACAGTATAGAAAATGCCCTTTCTTTCCATCTGTGAACATCATCTTCAGTGACTTTAACACAACATGTGGCTTAAACACTAAAAAAGGTACTGATGTTGCCGGCATTCAGTCATTAAATTTTTTTTCCATTGCTCTATCCCTTACTCAAATTGTTCACTTCTATACTTGTTTCCCTAGCAAAACTGAGCAACAGGCTTCTCGACTCGAGTTATTTCCTACCTCCTCTTTTTCTTGCCAAGCTATTGATATTTCAATTCCTATCATGTATTAAACAGGAAATCTATATCATAAGATTTCTTTCTGTTACCAGCATGCTGATTGGGACTCACTGATTTTCTTCATAACACCCCCATGGACTGATATCTTCAACCTCCCAATTGAAAATTGCGCTAATGAGGTTTCTTCTTGAGTCAAAACCAGCAGGAACACTTTCATCTTCTCGAAAATACCAGGTGAAACCTCAATCCTCTTCATAGTTCTCACCACGATGCTTGGCCACTGTAGCATACATGAACCACTATTTTCAGATATACTCATGTGACAGCTCGCATTATAACAGGTGTCTAGTTGCTGCTGCTTGTAATAAATGTAAGCAAGTCCTCAAAGGAGCAAAGTTCCCTTTTGTTGAGAGAATGAGGCACCACATAGCTTCTAACAAATTTGGTTATTGAAATTACTATGTAATAGGATAATAAATGTGCAAAGTCTCTGTCCCAACCTCTTCAATCAATTTGAGGCGTTAACCCCTTTTGCTGATAAAATTGAATGCTTTGCCCATAGATTTCCTCAAGCCCCACTCTTAACTCATCCAGAGTATCCCTACTTAACTTTCCACTTGAACTGTATGGTATGTATATAACCCCTTCCATGGTTTCTATCATCACTAACCTTGATCCCCACAAAAGCATCTGGACCCAGTGATATCCCTGTAACAGCCACTAAAAAGTGCTCCCAAACTGGCTCCTGTTCTCTCTAAACTGTATAATAAAAGCCTTGCTGTGGCCTGCTTTCCTGCTTGCTGAGAATCATCATCGGTTGTTTCAGTTTTTAAGAACTCTGGCAAGCTGCCCAATCCTTTCAACTATAGGCCTATTAGCCTTCTACTTATTTTTGACAAACTCCTAGAGACCCTAATCAATGCTGAATTGGTTCATCTCTCATAGCAAGGCCTTTTCTCAGACAAGCAATATGGCTTTTCTTTCTCCAGCTCAGCTCCTTATGTACTGATAATAAGTACATCATGCTCTAGATAAAAACTTAAGCCTGGACTGTAGCACTGAACACCTCAAAAGCCTTTTACAGGATTTGGCATACAGGTTTTCTCCACAAGCTGAAAAATAACAGTGCCTCTAGACACATTTATGAGCTGATCCAGTCTTTCCTATCAAATTGTGAAATAAAAGTTATTCTGAACAGCTACTCATCCAAATCTTTTCATACCATTGCCAGTTACCCCCACCAGAACACCATCCTTGGTCCTATGCCATTTTTAATTTTCATTAACAGCATTCCCAGTGACATCAGCTCTTAATGTGGCATCTATGCCAATAGCACAATTATTTACTCCTACCTCAATAGTGTGTGTGTGTGTGTGTGTGTGTATATATATATATATATATAGATATATATAGTTCTACCCATCTATTACAACCAAAAATAATTTAAAGTTATCCAAGACAACTGATTTCACAATTTGATAAGAATTATTAGATCAGTTCACAAATATATACAGAAAGACCATAACCTTTCAACTTGTGAAGAAAATCAGCATGTCAAACCCTGTCAAATGCCTTTGAGATATTTAAACCAACAGCTTGAGCTTCAATATTCTTATCTAAAGCTTGATAGACTCTTTTAGAAAATAATTGTTAATACATCAGCAGTCGACCTAGGGAAGCAAAAGCCATATTACTTATCAGAAAAAAAAAAAAGAACATGCAAGCTGAGATGCTTAACAAATTTAGAATCCATTAGAGCCTGTAGTATTAACAAGAATGAAGTGGAAGGCTAAAAGACAGATATATTAAAAAAAAAAAAAATAAAAAATAAAAAAAAAATACAACAAACACACAAAACAAAGTTAAGCACTTATCAATAGTTAATTATGGAGTCCCCAAACATTTTAAACCATTCATGAAATCATTGATCCTTCAAAAATCTCTAATGCTTTTTTTTTGTTTTTTTAAAATGAATATTTTCTTATTTCAAATATGAAATGCTTTTTAACCTTTTCTTTCATTATTGCTTTTTTTTTTTTTTTTTTAAATATTTGTTTTATTTTAATAGGTTTTTGCCCCAATAATCCAATGACCTTTAAGAGTTTAGACATTTTATAAATGGGAGATAAAAATGCATCCTCCTTATTATAATAAACACCCCCCCTCTCTCTCTCTGTATATATTTCCCTCCTGTCACGCTCATGGAGAGAGAGAGAGAGCAGGGACAGCAAGGCAGTGTCAGCTCAGTTCATTCTCTTTATTATCAGTTATTAAACTACTACCAGTTATGAAAGCTATTGCCACAGGATTGCTCTTTAACACTGCCTTATTGTGTGTGTAGTTATTAATATACATTATCCTACATCTATGGCATGACTCAGAGTTTCATAAATTATGCAATCATCAGGTGCTTATTTAAAACTCTACAATATATATATATATATATATATATATATATACACATACACACACTTCCCTGCCCCTCTTGTCAGGCTCGGGAAATTAGAATATTTCAGTTGGTTTTTTTTCTTATGTCTTAATATAAGATACACAATAGAAGGCACATCAATATGTATGTTGCAGTCATTTTAGCCAGCATATCGACAAATATTTTTCAGATCATTTTGAATATATTTAATAGATGGCAACTGCACTTGTATACAATGTTCTGCTTCCACTAAGGAGTCATTTACCCAATTTCACTCACAAGACTTGGGTTAACCTGTAGTATGGTTTCTGGCACTTTCCAAAGGTGCCACACACTGGGATCATCTCCTCCAAACTGATAACATCAAGAAGTCATCCTCCTGACAAATTGACCATGGTGAGATTCAAACCCTGGATTCATGGTCAAAAAGTGAATGCTCTAACTACTCAGTGGCAAGCCCATTAATACTGTACTACAGTTTCAAATGTGATGTAACAACATTTATTTTTTGATTTCACATTAAAATGCCATATTCAAGAGACAATTACACAACAATTTGCGAAAATCCCACTGAGCAACACAAGTAACAAGCAATGTAAACAAATCTTTTGTTATTTACACTGTTTACATTGTTTGGACTATTATACACATCTTTGTTATGATATTCCTGAGGTTTTGGCTGTTATATACCCCAACCATCATCAGATGATTGTAATTTCAAACTGAACACTTAATTTCATAAATTACAATAACTCATATATAGACAAATGTTCAAGGTGAATATGCCAACAAAGATGAGAACAGCAAACAGAGCAAACAATGCAAAGAGTGTAAATAATTACAATACCTCATCTAAGAAATATAGGCAGATGTTGAAGGTAAATATGGCAATGAAGATGAGGATAACAATTTGAACAATGTAAATTGTGAAAATAATTACAATACTTCATCTCAGAAATATAGACAATTTTTTGGTTCTTAATTTGTAGACCTATAGCTGCATTCACAAAAATTGTTATTTCTCAGAGTAGCACTAAATAATCATTTAGGATAAAATATAATCTATATGTCCAATAAAAATGTTATAATTGTGGTGTTAAATAAGAACAATTATTATAACAAACTATTTTTCATTAATGTACATTTAACAACTTTTGTTTCCATTTGGAGGACCTGTAAGGATAAAACCGTTATTGCTGTTTTCATAACGATTAATGCTAATACTTCATATCAGTGTTTTTTTTTCAAACTAAATTTGTATGGCAACCTACAGAAAGAACTGCATTTTGCATTGTGACCTATTATACAGATAAGTAATAAATCAAAGACAAATTTTGTTCCCAAAGTTCATTTATTTAGCATCAACAATACATTTTTATTATGATACACACATACTGGAATTGCATACAACATTTCGATTATTTGTATGAATATAAAATTACTTTCAGAAAAAAAAACTTAAATAGAAATTTCATCTTATTAGGTGTTTTAAAAGAAATCAATATTTGCTTGCTAAGATTTTCATCTTTAACAACATTTTCAGATGTATCTGAAAACATTGAGAGTCCTCCTGTTCCTTCATCATTCCCCCACCCCTGAATGATATAACATTCCATCATTAGAGTTGTTTTTGAAATGCATGTACAAGTAACGAGTAAAAAAAAAAATAAATAAACTAACTTGATCTTAGATTTTGCTAAAACAACTGCCAATTCACAAAAATTCCAATACTTCAAATGAACACAACATCTTGCTACAACAGAAAGAAAGTACCAGTACTTGACTTCGACACTGAGCCAGGAAAATCACTTAGTCCTAATTTCAGATGCAAACCAAATTATTCAACAATTTTACTAGCTTTCAGTTGTGTCATCAAGATGAAGAAACAGACTGAATTTATCAGTCTAAAGCATAAAAAATGCAGTTGGAAGAGAAAAAAAAAAACATCAAGAGAGGACATATATGTGATCAGAGAAAGTATGAAAGATCCTAGGAAGACATTATTTGTTTTGTTTCAATTAATTTGCACAAGTATGTGTGCATATATGTAATTAGATTTAAGAAAATATATTATACAAGCAATGATTTAGAGTGGTTTGTATTCACTTTGGATGTGTGTTGTGGTGCAGTGATGACAAATCGGGGTGCCGAGTTTGAATTCCAGTTGAATTCATTGCATTCACTTACGTGCAAATAACCTTGGGAAAGGTATTAATCTGTATCTTCCCTCCAGTTATGGGTTAAATAATAGGACAGATTTGTTTCTATAGCCTTGGCTAGCAACCAGTCTACTGCAAAAAAGCAATGACAACCTACTGCAGGATAATCTTCTGCTCAATCAGACAATCGCCCAAGCATGTATCACGTATGGTACAACTGACTGACTGTATTCACTTTGATCTCACTTGAATATTTTTGTTTATTTTTCTTTCATTTTTGTTACAACCCATTTTATTTATCTCATGACCCACTGAAGGACTGAGACCCACAGTTTGAAAAAGCCTGCTTTATATTAATTTGTTTTTTGATTTTATAACAATAAAAAGCAAGCAAAACAACATTTGTAATAACATCAGCTCATAGGAATCATTATGATATGCCTAACTGCTACCAGTGGTTTAGGCTACCTTACATTTTCAGTTGTCTCATACTAAAGATATCAGATAAAAAAATAATAAAAACATTTTCACAATTTCCCTAGATTTTGGGACTCATCTATAGATTGCCTTATACATGGAAGTATACAGTAAGTTTTAAATATGTCATTTGTTGATTTTCTCATATTTTTCTAATAACAGTCATCATAATCTGTATACCTCAATTACAAATTCGCCCTACTTCACCGACATGTAATTTATTAGAAATGCACAAAACATTCTTCTGTGTCACTTCGGGACACTGCAATCATGACTCTCCACAATTTCCTGTCCTTTGCTGTTCTTTGTAAATTTTGTTTTTCCTATTTCTAATAAATCCTGTTTCTGATTCCTATATGATCATTGAAATTAAGCAATGTTGAGCCTGGTCAGTACCTAGATGAGTGATCGCTTTGAACATGGATGTGTAGATAGTGTAATTGATAATGGCTTAGAAATGAGAGCTGAGTTCCAATTCCAGTTGGGTTCATCATATTCCCTTACACACAAATACACTTGGGAAAGATATGAGTCCACCTTTTCTTCCCCAGCTGTGTAATTAATAAAGCATATGACTAAACCATTATTATTTCAAAAAATTCTTATGATATGAAAGTATCTGCAGGCCTTTTTTAACCTGCAAAAGTTTGATGAGCCATAGAAAACAAATCAATCAAATCCATTTACGCAAGCTTGTTATGTAGGTTTTATGCTGCTTTTATCTTATGTACAATACAAACTGTGAGTATCAAATTTTCTAAGCATTCTTTCCTCTTTACGAGCTCTAGAAACTTAAACTTCTTCATGTTAAGTGTCCACTTTCTCTAAAACTTCATTGCTTATAAAATTGAAAATGACATTGCTCACAAAATGACATTTTCAATTTAGCAATTAACAATATAAAAATTTTCAATCTAGTTCTCAATGTCAATATTTACTCTCATTTTTTCATATGTAAAGACGTGTTTAATTTTCATGCATATGAAATTCTGAATTGAATGCATTTGTTGGAACGACGTCAACAAAACTATGACTAATACTCTTAGCCCATTCACTGAAGTGAAAAATTCCTTACAAAATAACACACAGAAAGAGAAAGAAAAAACATCAGCTACATAATAAAATGATAAAAAGGTGTCTACTTACTTTCGATCTAAGCCCATAGAAAAGTTTCCATATGCAACTGAAAAAGAGATAAAGAAATTAAATTATTTTTGCAGAGTACAAATTTATTTTTTCATAAATTAAATTCAAAAACCTACCTACGAACACAATCACTATCATGCCATTCTCCTGGACTGAATACTGGCCACAGCCACAGAGCCCAATCTGCTCTGCTATTTAACCCATAGCTGGAGGGAGAAGAGATCAATTCATTTTTCTCCAAGGGTATTTGTGCACAAACTTCTTGTTCCAAGTCCCTATTTACACTCACTGCATCTGATTAAATACGTACTTGGAGAAATGGCAGACTTTAAAAACAGTAGCTTTTCATGCATTTACGCATCTTTCATTCAGCAATGAATTTGAACACTTTCAGCTACTGGCATGTCTTTACATTGGATATAACACAATGAAGTACGCCTTCCTCTACCTAGCGCCCATATCTCAGAGGTAGAAATTGCCAACTGACATCAATTCAGTTGGGTTTCAATACTGGCTGGAATCAATCAGATGTCTAGCTGTGATACAGCAAAACAGGACTGTCTGCAGATGACTAATAAATAAATATATATATATATATATATATATATATACACACACACACAGAGTCCATAAAGTTCCAGTACCATTAAAAGTATTTATGACAGAGTACTGCAGTCTTTTATTAAATGTTTTACACATCTTCAAGTCTTCTTTACATTTGGTCTAATGATGTTAGGATAGTTCTGGATGCACATTTCCGGAAAAATGGATGGGCTGTGATGGACTAATTGCATGGCCACTTGGATTTCTTTTTTCTTTCGTAGACTCAATCTTTGATGTACCCCCAAACTGCTGTTCATGATCTCGCCACACTTCATAGATGCATTGAAATTGTCCAAACAATTAACATTGATATGCTACAGCACATATGAAGGGAAATGGAATATCATCTTGATATTGTAAGGACAACTAGAGGTGCACATGTGGAATGTAGCCACTTGAAGGCTGTGAATGTAAACTTAAGATATACAAAGAAAAAAATCAACACTATATCATATGGCTTCTGAACAACTACTTTAATGGTACTGGGACTTAATCTTTATAAACAGTGTGTGTGTGTGTGTGTGTGTGCAAATTCAAATACACTAACTCAAGATGAACAATATCATTTAACAGATTACCACCAATGCATAGATGCTGTCACATGCAATGAAGCAAAATTTAACTGCTACTTAGGCGACTGCTCAACTTACAGCAATTTGATACAGGGTTTATATATATATATATATATATATATATATATATATATAAGAAATTCTAAAAGATTTAATAGATGATTTTTATCTACAAACATTGGCTGTCAAACTGACAGAACCAACTGTATAACAATCTACAAAAGAATTTATTGAAACTTTTGATGCAGGCCTTCAAACCTTGAAAAAGCATGATTTACTTGCCAAAGAACAATCAAAATTTTGTTCTAATAAGTTCTTTGACGGAAGGTGAAGTCATAGTAATTGCATAGATAGATTTTGCAGAGAATTATTTATATATCAGGATGCTGTACAAAGATTCTACTGGAATAATTGTCAAAACAATTGCTTTGTATGACAAAGAGCTAAAGCATATTAATATTGTAATTATAGCAGATTGCTTCAAGCATGACACAGTAGCTGTATGTTCACCCCCAAAGAAAACTTATAGAATTACTGGAAACAAAAAAGTAAAAAATATGAAATGGAAAATTGGTCCTTCTTTATCTGATATTCCCATGTTGTCACCTATCAGGATCGACATTGCTATTTTCTGTGATTATACAGGAACCAGTGTTTGAACATGATGGTGGCCGTAAGCTACAATAAAATAACAGATTAAATATGGCAACTGACACAGCATTCAAACTCCTGACAAGCGTAAATGATAGGGAAACAAGAAACCAGAAAAGAATTCTGCCAGTGTGATGTGTGATAGAAAAGAAACTATTAGAAAAGAACCCACAACTACATCCAGCCATATCAACCATAAAATGAAACCTATTTGCCAATCCCATAGAATGCTTAAATTTATGCAGTTGGGACACCAAGGACGAGTACTCTTTAGATCATTCACCATGAAAATGCAAATAGTAAAGACAGAGCAATGACAATCTTAAGTACGAGTCAGTTAATCAGTTTTTTTTTTTAGTTTCCAACAATACTAAAAATGAATGAATGAAGAAATTTGGAGTAAATAAACTTGATGTATCAACAAACAAGCACAAGACATGTACACAAATGCAAAAAGCTTCTTAAGAACCTCTACAAACTAATACAAAGCTAAACTTGAGCAGTGGATATTTCTCAAGATGCACAATAAATTATAAACAAGATGAATTCACTAAATGAAAAATCATTAAAAGGCCATATTTCAACTGTAATTTACTCCCCTCCAAATCTAGAACTTATCAAGGCAAAGCTATATTCATATAAATAGGTGTGAGTTTGTCACTCTGGGTTTTGCGATTGTCAGACAAACTGATTAATTTTTTTAAAAAATTGGCTATATGCAGGGTTGCGTATATTCTTGTATTTTTGTGGAAGTGGGGGAAAATCTGTCATCATGACAGACGCAGACATATATATATGTGTGTGTATATACATACACACATTTGTATACCAATTGACGTGCGCAAAGACACACACGCAGACTTGTATAAACAGACATATGCGAATCGTGCGGGGCTCGGCTTATATATGTATATGTGAGCCGTTGCGCACATACATACGCAATCGGTTGGTGTATTCGAATAGTGTAGCGACGTCAATGCATGGACAGTTGTCGATTTCTCGTATGTACATATGTACATCTGATGGGGTCTGTGTGAAACTATGATGGGTAAAAATTGCTATTATTTTATTTAAGGCTGTATTGTTATTTTAAAGTCGGTTATTAGCTTTTTTTTATTTTTTGTGGTTGCGTATATTTAAATGGTAGAAATTTTAATTTGTAATGTTTGTTAGTATTTATGTGTAGTGGTATTAATTTTACTATGGCAGAGATGGGTAACTTACGTTAATGATGATTGTGGACTAATACTGTGATAGTAATAACAGTTGTGGTAGTAAATACTTATTGTGAAGTGGTAGTAGTGATTAGTAATGGTGGTGTGATGATAATAATAAATGCAATTATTCTGGTGGTAGTTTGAACTAGAGAATAGTTGATAGGATTATGGTATCAGCGTCTATTTTTTTTTTTTTTTTTCTTTTATCTGTTTGGTATAAATTATGATAATAGGTATTTATTTTCATGTCTGCATTTGGAAATTAGTTCTGATCTTGTGTTTAGTAAGTTCTTTTTTGGGTATGAGATATAATTGCAACTTTTTCATGTAGGCAAAGTAGGCATTTTTTTGTAATGTTGTAGGCAGGTGCTTTTTTCAGTATTTTCCAGCTTATTGTTGGTAAAATATTTCTGTCTTTTAGACGCCATACATATGTGGATAGTGTAGTGCTGATCAAGCATTTTCTGTTGGAGAATGAAAGTGTGTACAAATATATATATATATATATATATATATATATCTGTCATGATGACAGATTTTCTCCCCACTTCCACAAAAATACACGAATATATGCAACCCCACATATAGCCAATCTTTTAAAAAAATTAATCAGTTTGTCTGACAATCGCAAGTGCGTGAAACCCAGGGTTACAAACTCACACTTATCTATATGAATATGTCAGTTCTATCACTGATATTGAACACTTTCAAATAAGTACCATGCATATCTAATATATAAATAATATAAATGTTTATAATTATATACATACACTTTTCACACATATACATATATATAATAAACATAACCAACAAGAGTCATTAAGAATGATCATTTTCATGTGCTGCCTGATTTTAAGATGTAGACATCCATGAATCTCCATTTAGCCCTATCTTTTCCTTTTGTTATCTCTTCCAAACCCCACTTCACCACCCACTTGCTCAAACCCATCAAGTATGTCTCACACTGCTTTCCTCCGTCTCTTTCCCTCTGTCTAACTCATGCATATTAGATTCTCAAAGCCCTCTTTAATTTGCATCCTCTCCAAAACCTTGTCATTGCTCACATGTTTGGTCCATGGTATCCTCAGCATCTTTCTGTAGAACCACATTTACATTGCTTCAAGTATGTTTTTCAGCTTTGAGATCATTCAGCATTCACTGCCATATAGGTGGACAGATATCACATAACAGTTCAGTAGTCTTTTCTTTGTTTCCAAGGTAGTAAGCAAGTTTTTTTGCAGAAAGTCATACAGTTTTTGTTTTAAAGAAACAGAATCCATTTTCATTTGTTCATTTTTTACTAGACATATTTGTATATACCTTTCAAGGAAAGGCATGTTTGGTGATGAGTACAAGACTGAGAATTCATCTACATATAGGGATTTTTTAATTTCTATATTAATAGTTTTAATAATACTATTTGAGGATAAATAATGTTAACTGATAAAATGCTACCTTGAGGTACTCCTGACTCCTGCTTGTGCAACTGATGTTGTGTTTCCATTTCATATTTTGAATGTTCAGTTTGATAAGAAGTTTTGGATGAATATAGCCATTCTTTTTATTCTTATCTTGTGCATATCTTTCAGGATACCATACTTCCATATGCTATCAAAGGCTTTTTCAAGATTGAAGAATAATGATACCACATGATGACAAACAAAGCAATCATGAATAAAAGATTCTAGCGATAGAAGTTGATCACTGGTTCCTTGGTTTTTCCAGAATCCAATTTGGTAGCTAGATAAGAGTGTTTCTCTCCAGATACCATATTAGACAAGCATTTACTATTCTCTCCATCTTGCAGATACAATATTGTTTGGTTGGGATGATCTTTGCCAGGTTTAGGAATTTGACTTGGACCTCCCTATTGTTAAGAGGGGGGGAAAAAATCCATAACTGAATTTAAAAATTTTCAATAATTATTCAGTAAACTGCTATAATGAGTGGCTCCTGAGCCTTGAATTAGGAAAATTTTAGTTCAAAGCTGGCAAAATCAGATAGTGATATTCCAGTTCAGAATAGCCTTCATCATTAGAACCATAATTTGGGCCCTTCATGTAGGTGTCAGTGTAAATATTCTTTGCTTCTATTTTAATTTACTCACAGAATTGTTATTTAGCCAGTCCCGTTTTGATCCTTTCAAAAACAAGAATTACTCGGTAAACCTTTACAATGAATGGCTCTTAATCTTCCAATTGGGCAAATTTAGTTCAAACAAAGCTGGAAAAATGAAATAGTGATAATCATTCATCAAAAGGTACTTAGACAAAATCCAATAACTTTTATAGGAGATATTTAAATCCTTAAGAAAGCACTTAATGATGAAGAAAAAAGTTCATATAACAAACAAGAATTCACCCATAGTATTTAAACCGCAACCTCATCCTAACCCAGGTTTAGTGACAGTAAAACCCAGGTCATCAGAGCCACCCATTAACTCCTCATACAGTATAGACTGCAAGGCCAGGTAATTCAATCATTCTTAAACAAGAGGATGAATGACTATCACCTTTAGGTCAAGAGGCACCTCCCTCCTAAACAAGCAACACAAAAGAGCATAGAGACCTCTCTCCAATTACATTTGGGGTGGAGCACCACCGGGGCACCAACTATTTCTTATCGGCAAGCTGTCAATACTGGCTTGTACCAAGGATGGTGTTACTATGATATAGTGATAAAACCGTGAACACAACACCCAGTTGAATTCAACGCGGCAACCACCCGACCTTTTAGATTAGACAAAGTCAGCCAACAATGACTGTATACATTCATGCATGAATCATAAGTACCACACCCGCAGAATTTCAAAGCTTAATGTACAGATTTTTTTTGTGGGAAAGGGTGAAAGTTGTCAGCTAAACCAAGAAGAGATTAGAAAAAAAAAAGAGGGAGAGAGAAAGAGAAAGGAAAAGAATTATATTAAGTTCCAAAGTCAAATTTTAGAAAGCAGCTAACAAGAATACTCCATTAACCCTGTACAATCAGAGAAAGTTGAAAACACTTACAGGAAAGAGATGCAGAGGTAAACAGAGTAACCTAACAGAAGAGAGTTTGTGCAAATGAATGGCAAAGGGACAAATGTTGCTTACAGTTACAAAAGGTAGAAAGATGCTGAGAGCCATGGCATATGAAAAACATGACTTCAGATCTTTCATTAGCAGTTTATGTTGCTCAGGGTAAAGCATAATTGCTAATTTCTCTTGACATAATTTACACATTCATTCCCAATGTTAAACAATCAGGTTTTTCTCTCTCTAAAAAAAAAAAAAAAAAAAAAAAAAAAAAAAAAGCTATGTTAAAGTGGAAGTTTGAAACATTGTGCTAAGCCTGAGAAATCCATTATTTTCTGTCATGGTTTGAAGAAAGAGCTATTTTCTTTCTTTAAGGCACAAACTAGATTTTTAGTTTGATCCAATATTAGATAAAGTTTGAATTACTTTTACATTTCTTTTGCTAATATCTTTTGTACATTTCACATGCCAAATACAGAATTACCTCTCCTAGCTTACTTTATGTCATTACATTTTCTGAATGTACCTTTTTTCCCCACAAAAATATTATAAATTTAATACCTATCCAAAAGCCAAAGAAAAGAAGGGGGTAGAGAGGTCAATTCCATCACAGTTATTCTCATTTTAATAATTATCTCTTTCTAATTACTAAGATGTCAGTATTTCCTTAGCAAAGCTTTGCAGTCTTTGACTGCTTTTGTTATATATTGATTTTGTAGAAACATATCCATGAAAATGGGATTTTGGTAGTCACACCACAACACGATGATGGCGTCATCTGCATTTCATTTCACTGTTTATTATAGCATTCATTAGCTGTATATAGCAATGACTTAACGAGTTAGTTATTAAAAAAAAAAAACCCACTTAAGACAGATTATGGCAACAATCCAGTTTCCAGTACACATACTACACTTTATTAAATTAGCACAAATAGATAAATCTCACACACACACACGTGTGTGAGAGAAAGTTTTTTTTAGTTTCATTACCCACAAGAAAAAGAAATAGGTAGGGCTACAGATATCAGAAATGCTAATTTCAGGATGATCAGATAGATAATTAGTGCTCCATGGATTAATCAGCTGATAATCAGTAATTACTATCAAATATTAAAGAAGTGAAGATGAAAAGAAAGAAAAAGTATCAGAAAATTATTTAATTTCCTTTTCTAAGATAACCGATGATTCTTGAGCCAGAGATGATATTTATGAAATGTAATAGGAAAGTATAAAACCCACTGATAAATATCAATTACAAAATTACAAGCTCATTAGACATTGCAACCCTCATGAAGGTATGTGCCAGTTTGTTTTTTTTTATTATATATATATATAAAAAATTTTATTTCAACAATTTTAACTTTTATTTATATATATATATATATATATGTATATATATATATATGTGTGTGTGTGTGTGTGAATGAATGATGCTGAAAAGTTTCTTAGCCTGTTCAAATAAGGATTTTTTTTTTTTTAGAATTCTGGACAAGATTGGGAGGAAGAGAGGAGAGAGAGAAAAAAAAACAAAAAAAAAACAAAGCATTTTTTTATGTTAATAATTTTTTAAAAATAAACCATGTTTTCAATATTTACCATAACTATCAGTTTATGGATGCCCACACACACACAAGAAAAGATGATTGACCCCAGAAAAATAGAAAATAAAATGAAGACAAAAAAGGTGTTAAAAACTCACAGAATTTTTGTGGCTTGCAGACTGACACACCTGATAAACAAGTTTTCAAACAAAACAGATCATTTTTAAGTGGCAATGCTTCACTGATTAGGATTATTAATCATTAAGTTTGACATTTTCTGATTTAATCTCAACACTTACATTTTTTTCAGTTAAGAGATAAGATTTAACAGAATAAAAAACATTTGTCAATGTCAAGATTTCTGTCTACATTCAATTTGACTCATTAAATCTATGTTTAACAAGAAATCCTGTCAAAAGAGACAAAAATTTGTTTTATATAAAAAAAAAAAAAGTATATTTGGATAAATTCACCTGTTGAGTATATATGCAAACCTTTAGATATAAAACAAATTTTCTATAAGCATTACAAATCGAACAGTGTACCCCAGCCATCAAAATGTTTGAGAGAATTATTACCTGTTTCCTCACAGTTTATTCCCACTGAGCATAACAACAGACAAGAAAGATTTTATTCATTTTCGATTTAATTTTTCTTTCAGCCATTTTCAAGGATAGGTTAAAATGGCCTTGAAAATGGCCAGTGAAATGGCTGAAAGTCAAAAATCATGGAACATTCTTACATTTCTTATCTCTAGGAAAAAAGAAAACATGCATGAATACTGGAAAAATTAATTAAAAAAAATTAATAAAAGCATGTTTAAAAGAAAGATGACTGCACACACACACACACACACACACACACACACAAAGAAAAAAAAAACATACACAATGGTCTTTATTATCATAGAGACAATCTGCATCAAGTTTGGAAGTTGTGCTACAACCTAAAACATTTTCTGAAATTTAGAGCAGAGGTTTACAAATATTTCAACTCCATTGTTTGATAGAGGTTCAATTCAATCTTGATTAATGTGTGATTAAAATTAATTTTTAGAAACCATTAAAATGCCAATAACTAAACAGATTAGTATTAAAAATAAAAGAAAGAAAACCTTAAATTTGTCATCGGGTCGCTAGAAAATGACAAACATCAAAAAATGGGGTGCATTATTGCCTACAGCAGCATGCAGAAACAAGCACAGATGTTGTCAGGAAAGAACCTGGAAGGCCCAGAATAACATCTATTGCAGAGGATAGAAACTTGATCACAGAGTTAAATAATTTAAAAGAAAAAAGAAGAAAAAAAATGTCACTTTCAAAAACCTTGGAACAACTTAATTTTACATGATAGAAACCATATCAAAACTGAATGATACTAATTTCAGTTTGGAAGATTTGAAACTGTATCTATGTGTATCTCTACTAAGAGTGAAAAAGGTCCTGGATATCTAACATATTTTCTTTTTGGTGCAGCTGCAAATGTCAAGTGAAACCTTGCAAATAAAAGAATGATAATTACAACTATAATAAATCAATCAAAAGCTTGGGACCACCCAGAATTGTTTCTCTAAGTTCATAAAAAAGCTACTTTTGAATATTTGGATAAATAAATTCACCTACTGTGGATATAAGCAAACTGTTATACTAAATCCAAACAATTTCCCCCAGAAACATCAATTTATTTGTATAAGCTATAGAAATTGTTATATATTCGATACATTTTTTGAACTATAGAATAGAAATTTACAAATATTTCAACTCCATTACTTGGTAGGGGTTCAATTCTATCGAGATTAATGTGGGATTGAAATTAATTTTCAGAAACATTTAAAATGCCAAGAACTAAATAGATTAGTACTGAAAAAAGATCCCAAGAGGAAATTCTTTCCATAGAAAAGTAATTCTGAACATCAGATTAATAGAGAATTACAGATAAAAAAAATGGAAAGCATCAACATGCAGAAACTGGTGCAAATGTTGACAGAAAATGATCTGGAATACCCAGAGTAACATCTATTGCAGGGGATAGAAACTTGATCAGGTCTAGCAAAAACAGAAGAAAACAGCTCCTATCCACTATCTGTTCTGATTCTTCAGAGAAAAATTATTTCTGTTCAGCTTAAAGGATGTATATCAGTTAAGAAACGTCTGTTAAAAAATTGAAGAGACCAAAATGGGCACAAAAGCACAAGAATTAGAACATAGAGGATTGGGAAAAGGTACTATAGGCCAATGGGTCCACATTTGACTGTTTTGGAAGTAAATAAAGAGTGTTTGTCAGACAAACTCCTTCCAAACAAATCAGTGAAAATTCTATTGTACCAACTGTTAAGCATGGTGGTAGAGCTATAACAATTTGGGGATGTTATAAAGAGGAGATTCCTGAAGACTGTTCAAATTAAAGGCATTATGCAAAAGAAAGAGCATCATTCAATATTGCAGAGGCATGCAATTCTTTCTGACTGTTGCATTATTAGACAAAACTTTGTTTTGCAACAATATAAGACTAAAACTGTAGTGGAATAAATAACCCCTCGTAACTAAATGAACTAGTCTAGAGACTTAAAGAACTCCAGTGAGTTCATAAGCATTCAATTCGAGTCTGTTTTCAGAGTACTTCTTACAAACATTAGAGAAAGTGCCAAGCAAGATTATATTATAAATGATAGCAAGTGAATTATCACAAAAACACAGCTCAAATCTGTGTACAAATTATCTGAAAAATCAAAGATAGATAAGGAAATTTTGTAAATCATGGCTTGGCTTCTAGAGCTTATGACAATTTAAATTGTCTGAGACAAAATCGATTCTAAAGCTGAAAGTGAATTTTCTAATAAGCTAGAGTTGTTTACACACTGCTTGGGAATCCCTTCCACCAATACTTTTACACGTTTAGAGAAAGGATGCGAAGAATTTGCTCTATTGAATGCTCTTGGTGAATTCTTTTATAAAAAGAAAATATAAATTTGATTTAATTAAAATTATAATTTTATATTTATTTTTATTTAAATGATTGCATACTTATGTGTAAACATAGAAAAATAATGAAGATTTCTTTAACGACCTGAAATTTTTTTTTTAATTTAGAGAAGGTGGGAGGGGAGGGGGGTCCCAAATTTTCAGTCCATAGTTATAGGAGTTATAAATATTTGAGAACAACAAAATATGGATTTATTGTGGGTTAGCCAATATTATAATGTTTCAGTTGTTATAACCATCATCAGAGCTTATATTTAGTATTGTGAATTTTTTTATTGTTATAGCCTATGAACAGATTTAAAAATGTGATAAAAACTTAAAATTTTAAGGCTGTTTGAAAGAATTGCAGTAAACTATGACGTCAGTCATGAAATATAACATTTGGTTATTTGAAAAAAATCGTTGAGATGAAATTTAAATAGTTCAGATAGGTTTGTGTATTTTTCGTTTAGTGGATCTGTTTTTCTAAATATTGCTGTAATTATTTGTTTTGTTGATGTTTATATGTTATATTAATTTATATATATTTTGATTAAATGTTGGGATGCTATTATAGGAAGTGTGGAATAGAGTTAAAATATAGTGATGGTGAATATTAAATTATTTTTAATATTTTTTTGTGCACAGTTTAATTTTTACCACACAATAAATCCGTATTTTATACCTTACATTTGTCAAAATTTATTTTCTATTTCCCTTCAAAAAAAAAAAAAAAAAAAAAAATATATATATATATATATATATATATATATTTATGTTCCATAATTACTGATTTTCCAAGTGCTTTCAGTCACTTCACTAGCGATTTTCAAGAATGTTATTTTTCTGATGTTGATATTTTATCCTTATGTTTTGACTGTAACATGAAGACAGAAGAACAGAGAGAAAAAGGAAAAAAGAACAGAGAAAGAATAGAAAGAATTTAACAAAATTTGTTCATGTAATTGAAAAAAGACAAGAAAATAGACGACCTTCCTATGTTAATTCCAACATCTTCCAGGACCATACATTTTTCTTTTTAAGATGAGTTCCCTGTAAGCAAAGCAGTAAAGCCACTAAGACAAGGGGTTACTGCATGTGAATTTGTTAGAAACAGAAATGCCTCTAAGAAGCAAGAACAAAAGGTCAACAATCAGTAGAACAGTAGATAGCAATTGACATTGCATGTAAAATTACTATTCTTCCAATGTCTTTCAGGACCATAATTTTTTTTTTTTCCCTTAAGTCAAGTTCCCTGTAAGCAAAGCAGTAAAGCTACTTAGACACAAAGGGTTACTGGGTGTTAAGAAGTTAGAAACAGAAAATCTGCTAAGGATCAAGAACAAAAGATGAATCAGGAGGACAGCGGATAATGATTGAGGCTGCATTTAAATTTTTGCAGATTAAAGTTGACTGGCCAGAATGGAGTTTCACAAATGAGAGCAATGGTTGGCATAGAATTTACAGTTACATCGCGGTGCTAGTCTAGTATCGTACTTAAATTAAAAATGCCTAAATACCATAGGAAAGAGCTCAGCCAAACAATTACCATGAAAGTATTTCTACAAAGAGCAAAAAGATGCAACATTAAGGTGGTGCAAAGATGACTGAAGCTAAAACACCAGATCGGAAATAATATTGTTGATTTTTCTTTGGATTTCATCAAGGTGCTTCTAAATAAAAAAATGACAAAAAAGCCAAGTCATGTATCCACTCTGACTGCTTAAAAGGACCTGCTCACTGATCCTCAAGCAATTTCATAGGTCCACTGAATGGATACCATGACATCATAGTAGTGGATAGTTTTACAAAATGGCCTGAGATACAAAGGATAAGAAAACCGACAACGCAAACTACTAAAAACTTCCTGCTAGAATTGTTCACAGGGTTTGGTGTGGTAGACACAATTGTGACAGAAAATGGAAGTCAGTTTACGTAAAAACAATTTAAAGATTTCTGCAAAGAATACAACGTCGAACATGTTACCACAGCTCCTTATCACCCAAGATCAGATGGGTTAGCAGAAAAATTTGTGGGCACCCTAAAAAGAGCTTTAAAGAAAGCTAGGGAAATACCTACAGATGAAGCCCTATAGAAGTTTCTACAGATATACAGAATTACACCAAATAATGGAACACCAGCCTCGCAATCACCAGCTGAGGTGTTTTTGCACGTCAGATAGACTAAACTATCGCCCAGTTCACACTCCACCCACGTCTATTGAACAGGTGAAGAGGCTCATCCCTTGTTCCCTGTTTAGGATGTAGTTTCTGGTTTTCTCTTTTCCAATCTTGTCACTCTTTTTTTTTTTCCAATTGGAGTAGATTGAAAAAACTATCACCCAGTTCACACTCCACCCACATCTATTGAACAGGTGAAGAGGCTCATCCCTTGTTCCCTGTTTAGGATGTGGTTTCCGGTTTTCTCTTTCCCAATCCCTTACGTAGCCCCCTGCACATCAGTGGCGTTACCGCCTTGCATGGAGTGACATGATTAAAAAAGTACTTTCAAAAAGAAACATAACCCACCACCCATTTCACTTACACATTATTAGTAAGGTATATAAGATTTGTATGTATGTGTTTTCAATCTGTAATTGATAATTCCTACATCCATTAAACACAAGAGTTGTACCAAACAGAAAGCAACAAATATATAATTTTTAACATAAATTTTAGCTGTTATTTTACATTGAACAGACACACATGCAAAGGATATCTTTAGTAACATAAACCTTTAATTGTATGTGTGTTGTTGGATTTTTTTTTTTGCTGTTTTTTTTTTTTTTTAATTTTTTTTATTTCCCATATCCCTCCCAGAGCAGTTTTAGATATCATGGTGAAATTAAATCTGAGCCCAGCTCCAGTTACACAGCTCCACCCTCAGTCATTATCAGTTCTTTGAAAGCCAAAAGATGTTGAAAAATGACATCTGAGAAGGAAACAAAAGAGGAAGAGATTGATTGAGAAATATGAGTGTGACAACTCAGGGAGGGTTTAAAAAACAACAAAAATAAAAATAATAAAAAAAAAAAGCAAGATATTTGACTCATTTTTGCAGGTGGACACTTGGTTGTCTCAGTTAAACAGTACACACTACTTGTCTGTCTCCATAAGTTAACACCAAGATCCCAAATCAACTGATTAAAGCCTCTGTGTGTGTGTATATATATATATATATATATATATATATATAGTTTGGCTGTGATAATGTTTAGCACCAAGGTTATTTTTTTTTCAGTGGTTTTACTAATAAAATGTATTTTGGCAAGTGGAGATAGAGCCTTGACATGTACAAAGAGCATGTCTTTTTAATTGAGAAGATACATGCTGATTTCAAACTTTTGTGAGGACACAGTTATGATGTTCTCAGATGTCGGGGTTATTTGCCATTATGCAATATATATATAAAAATCACTTTAAACATTATTTCTACCTAATGTCATATTTGAGACAGTTTTTTTTATTTTGCAAATGGCATATTTATTTTAGTCTGCCAGCTTCAATATTTGAGAATTCTTATGAAGGATTAAAAAATGCATCCTCATTTCATGGCAGAATCTAAAGAATGCTTTAGATTTGGCCATGAAAAGCTGAATAGTGCACAATCCATCACGTTCCAGAATCAGGAACGTCTATATCTGTTCAGTTCATACCTAAATGTAAACAAAACAATTTCTAAAGTAGTAATGGACTTTCTTTTTTTTTTAAATCAATCTGACATTTTTATCACTTTAAATGTTGCCTTTATTGTGTCTCACACTGTATGGTACTGATTATAGTGTCACCTTTCCAGTCACTTAGTTTTGTTGACACCTTGTCGTTTTTTCTTCATAGATTATATATATATATATATATATATATATATATATATATATATAGTCACTGTTAATGATACTGGTACTCTGTAACCCAGTACTGCCTGCCACATACAGCCATCAAGAGACTAAGCCAATTCCATCATCAGGTTTTTTTAATGGTTTAACCTACTGTAGGTTCTTTAAAGCCAAAACATATTTTGGGGATTGTAGTCTGACACTGAGATCTGAATGCACATTGGCATGGCCATGGATGCATTCCAAAGACTGAGTAGAGTACTGAAAGACAAAAATATTTTATTGTAAACAAAGAAAAGAGCACTGAACTGTTATGCAATATCTGTCCTATATGGCAGCAAATGCTGAATAATTTCATCAAAGATGAAGGAAAAACTGTAATCAAAAGAAATGTGTTTCTACAGAAGGATGATGAGGATGCCATGATAAAAATGTGAGAAACAAGGTTTCACAGAGAATGAAAACGAAATGGAACCTTATACTTAACCTCAGAAAGATACAGCTGAAGTTTTTTGAGGCACATAATGAAAGTGAGGCTTGGAGAATCTGATATTCAGGAGGCAAATAAAGGAAAAGAGGGAGGAAAACACTGTGACATATGTGACATATTTGATGGGTTTAAACAAATAGATGGCAGAGCAAGGTCTGGAAGAAATAACATGACAAAATATATTAAGAGCAACAAGGGACAGGCAGATGTGGAGAGCTATGATGGCCTATGTTCTGAAAGAACACAGCACATAAAAGAATTATTTTACACTCCAAGAAAGTAAAGCCACTGATGTGTAGAAGAATCAAAGAGAAACTTTACTAAGGAGTAAGAACAAAGGAAGAGTAATTTCATGCAAATTTTGGAGGATTAAAGTTGGCTGGAAAGGAAGGAGATGGAAGAGTTCCACAACTAGGAAGTGCAAGAAAAGAAACTTATTATACAACTTAGAGCTACATCGAGCCAACTATCATAAATTTATGAGACTTCATCAGTTTAGTACTGCATGTAAGCTCATGAAGTTTAGGTACAAAAGTGAACAACTCATCTGTAAAATTACCATGAATTTATTTCTAGAAAAGGCACAGGGAGGCAACTTTATGGCAGTAGGAAAGTAACTGAAGCTGAGACACCAGATCAAGACCAATAGTATTGCTGATTGTTTGGTTTATGGCTTATTTTGTTTTACAGTATAGCAATCTCAATGGATTACTTAATGCCAACATGATTTTTAGGACTGGTTCATATGATAGTGCATGTATTTTTTGTAAGAAACCAGATTGTAGATCAGGTTTCATTGACATATTTTTGTAAAGAGAGTTTTTATCAAAAGTCAAATGTATTGCAGGTATTTTTACATTTTCATAGTGTTTAAACTCTAATTTAGGGGTTAACAATTTGCCCATAGCTGGGACCCTAACAGGTGCTACCACCTCAGGTCAGGATGGACCTGAAAAAAATAATAATAATTAAGAGGTGGTTCCATACTTCTCAAAGCCTCCCAATCAGAGGCCATGTTGCTGGTTGTAATTTATCATCATACCCAGGATGGGATTCTTCAGATTTTATAGAAGATCTCTAGATATGAAGCAAGAGCTCTGGACCATATGTGGGAGCAACATTCTAAGCATGAACAATTGTTTTTTGTTTCTTATTTACAAGTGAATATTGCATTAACAATATCTTGGAGATAATGATCATAGCTAAAGGCATTTGCACCTAAGTGAATGTAATGAACTTGTTTGAAATTTCAAACATGCCCTCCGCTCTCATTTTTAATTGCTATCTATCATGTCTGTTCTAGTGAAGAGGATGGGCTAAATACCCAACAGAATTAAAAACAAGACTTAACAGATGGATGTACCTTCATGTAGGTATGATGACCATATAGCACAATGGGATAAAGAACAATAGCCATGAATGCAACAATCACACTGTATCGCCAGTTTGGGAGGCTTACAAGACAGAAATGAATGGCTAGAATGAAGAATTCAGTCAAAATAAAATTAACACTGACATATTTGTATAAAGTATAAGTTTCTTTTTTGTTCTCATTCTCTCTAAACCTCATTGTTGCTCACATGTTTTTTCCATGGTATCCTCAGCTTAGCTTTTAGAATGCAGCTTTGGCCATGTCAATACATATTTGCATCTCAGTGTCACACTGCAGTTAACTTGAGTAAATTTCAACTTGCTGTGTATTTGGCTTTATTTTATATGAATTTGTCAAAAGCACTTGGTTTCAAGCAAGAGGAAGAAAATAAGGAGAGAGAGGAAGAAAAAGGAAGAGTGAGCAATAGAAAAAAGCAAAAAGAAAAGAAAAGGGTGAAAAAAGGAAGAGAGTGAGTAAGAGGAAAGGGAAAGTAAAAAAGTAACAGTAAAAACAAAGAGAAAGGAGGGTATAAAAAAAAAATATACACCCTTGATAAATCAATTTTACACATTACATTCCAAACACCATTATGGTTGAAGCACATGTATACCGAGAAAGTACTGAAAGGCCTTAAGCAGTATTTCAGTTGACATTCACAAAGTTGTTATTCAACTGACATTCAAAGCTGGTGCTTTACAAACAAGCTTCTCTTTGTTATGAATGGCAAAAGCCATTGAACAAAAAGACAACAGGTGGAAGCATCCAAAGTATTGAAGATGGTATCAGCTTGGAACAAGAAATCAGAGAGCCGAGTATGAATTTCAGTTGAATTTGTTGCATTCACTTATGCACATATACCCTTTGGAAAGGTATTAATCCATCTCTTCTCCATCCAGCTATGGGTTAAATAGCAGGGCAGATTTGGTTCTATAGCCTTGGTAGGCAACCAGTCCACTGCAGAAAGCCTGGTCAGTCATGTCTGAAAGAGACATGATTACCCAAGCATGTATCATGTCTGGCAATTGACTGACTTATTAATGATAAAGCCTATGGTTAAGCTGAAACAAAAAGCATAGGTAATATTAAAGAGTTACAGCTAAAAAGTATGGAAAACCCATGTGAAATTTCTGACAATAAAATATTTTAAACAAGGTTACAAAAATATTTGACTCATACTTTTCAAACTTAAATAGATATCCCCCACCCAGTGTCCCCGCAACATGCCTAAAACATTAGTTTTAGGTGAACTGTTGTGATCATTCTAAAATGCACGAACAAAGAAATTAATCATCTAATGATTTTTTTCATGCCTGAAACTCAAAGTCACAAGGCAGAATTGAATTCAGTGTCCATACTTTTTAAAACAACAAATGTATCCCAAACCTTGAGCATTGTATGCCAGAAATACTGTCAATTTTTTATGAGTGTGCATCAAAAAACAATCATATATATCCCCAAATGAATAAGGAACAAAGAAAGTAATTGCAATGTTCTAATTATTACTTTAAAACATGTACAAACTATGACAAAATTGTACATTTTGTTTCAACATTGAAAGAACAATGTCTTATCTGGTAGTTAATAATGATGGTAATAAATGTTTTATGAAAAAAAAAATTTTTAAAAACACCACTTTCTTTTATTTTTGGAAATCTTTTTGTATGAGGTAAAAAGATATTAAAGAGATAAAAAAATAAGGGAGTAGAAAAGATGAGAAAATAAAAGGGAAAGATACAGAGGAAATAGAAAGTAAGAAGAAAGTAAGCGAGAAAATTTTGAGAGGGAAAGGCCAATGAAAACTGCTAAGAGAGAGAGAGAGAAATTTTAAATATAGGCAGGAGGTGAATTGTAGACAGATATTGATATTGGCTACATGGCGTCTGGGTTCAAATCTTTTGCCATTAAAAAATTATACTTCTATAAGAGAAAAGGAAAGATACAAAAGTAGAAAGTGAAAAGGAAAATAAAGATGAAAAAGTAAGGAAATTTATAGAGGGAAGAAAGAGGAGATACAATAGAAAAGGCTAAGAAAAAGAAACTTTAAATTTTAGCCGAAGTAAATAACAGAGATACAGACATAGGTTACATTGTTTCAAACTAAATCCTTTGGTATTAAAAATGATGAAATCACAAACAGAAATTATTCATAAAACAAATTAGAAGAAATATAAAAACATAACATAGTAAATAGTTCATAATTTGTAAGAGAAAATAAAGATAAAATAACATAAGAAAAGATATATAGTTAAAATAAATTATCAAAATAGTAATACTGTAAAAAGTTTACAATTACTATAGTTTCATACCTTAGATTTTGTAAGCAAGATTGTAAGGTTATTTTTTTTTTAATTCAAGTTTTTGTAGAAGGATTGTAAAGTTAATTCTTTAAAATGTTTTCAATTTACTGTAGTTTCATGCCTTTGATTTAGTAATATGTCACTATTCATGTACTTAATTTCCATTTTTCTTGCAGACAAAGAAAACATGGTTCATTAACTGATCTAGATATTGTAGCTTGTTTGAGAATTTTCCATTTAACTTTAGGTGTTATATTCTCTTCTTTTAACTTCCAAAAATATTTAGAAAGTGATGTCATATTTTGTTTATCCTTATTAGTAAAAGATGAGAGATGATTGTAAAAAGGCTTTTTTAAAAAGTTCATTCTATTATTAATATAAGCTTTAGTAACCCTAGGATTTACTACTGATAAGATAGAGCACATGTAGACAAGGGATTTAGTTAAAAACTTATTAGATAAGGGGCATTGGTTGGGGTTTCTTAAATTACGTAAGTTTTTACTATGGGCAAATTAAAATGATGGTAGAATTACTATTGTTATATAATTTCAAAATTTAATTCTGATGTAATTTAATTATTTTTTCTAAATTGTTAGAGCAACTATAAAGTTTTACAGTATTCTATTGAAAATGTTGCTTAAAAGGTTATTTTTATAGTAATAATACCACCACCACCAATGACAAAATATTATTTAGAATTCATTCCCTAAGTTTTTAATAGGAAGACAGAGAGACAGATGGACAAAAGCAGAGAGACGGTTTCTTAATGTATTATAATTATTCTTGAGAATCTCAAGTCAACAGTAGAAACTTAACTTTTTCCCCTTGGATGACAGCAACTCTAAAAATAATAATTTGAAAAAGAAAACAGAGGGCTGAAAAGAACAACAGTGTGGGGACAAAGACAACAGAAAATTGAGCAACCTAGAAATATAAAAATTTAATGCTAGGATTACGAATATATCTCCATCCAATACACAGGATAGCAAACCTGTGTCGATACAAGCATACAAATGATCATTTGAAAGTCACAATCTTTTGAGACCACAATAGCAGAACATCTCAAAACTAATTCATTTTAAATATATCAGATTTATTTGCAGTATATATCAACATACAACACATTCTTTTAACCTTAAAAAAAATCACCCCCAAAATAGGAGGTCATCTTATACTCCAGATACAAGACAAGAACCTTAAATCTAGTGGTTAATGCTAAGTTGTTCGAATAGGAGATTTCTGAATAGCTAACATGCCTGCCTAAACTATTTTTCAACAATGTTGAACAAAAACTCAACCAGATGTGTGTCTTAACAAGCCCTTTAAAAGATCGCATTCGAGAACAGTCACGAATAGCAGGAAAAGTCATTCAGGTTACCATAATAGCCTATTGAAAATATAGCGCAGACACACACACACACACACACACTAATAAGATACTATATATTTTGGTACTTAATTGACACTATCTCCCTACCATTTTTTTCATTAGAATATAAGCAAAAAGAAAGTATATGCTTACTTAATCTATTTAATAAATTTTAAAATATGATTGGGTTATCGGGGGTGGGTCGTCTTGTATGGCAAATACAGCACAAAACCTACATTTTAACTTGAAAATTTGGTGGTACTCTTATACATCCAGTTACATTGCATATGAAATGGCTCAATTAAAACAAATGTCATAAATGTTGATTTAAAGCTTGACAAGTAACATTTCTATTTAGAGAAATAGAGGGGGAGTGTTTTTTTGTTTTTTTTTTCATTTTTTAAATAAAACTGTCACCCTACTCTAGATTTAAAACAAGTAACAAGTTTGTTTTGTTTTTTTTCAATTAATTTTATCAATACTTGATTATTAAAACAAATATAAAACTTCCTTGCAATAATTTTCTTTCAGGACAAAAGGTGATCATGGCTCTCCACAGATTCCTTTTCTTTATTATCTGTGAATTGCCATGACTACTGTCTTTTGATAGTGGCAAACCATCCCACTACCTTCTTCATAGTTTGGAAATCAGAACAGACTTTCTCTTACAATGGTTACCACCCAAGACAAGAGAACTCATGTTTACCTAGCTATTTAACTCATAGGTGAAGGGAGAGGATGGATCCATGCCTTAAAGGAATTGGTGTGAAAATGACCATAAGGATTTGAACTCAGTTTGCCAATATTACTTTCTTCACGAGTAACCATTAAATATCTGACACACCCAAATCCATAAAATTAAATTTGTCTTAAAATTCATTGCTCTATTTGTAAAATAGAAAATAGAAATAATAAAGCAGAATTTCTGTTTGAATTTCTGGAATGAGGAGTTACATTATTTACACTTGGACTACTCTCCTTACCTTTGTTGTTGTTGTTGTTATCACAATGTTTCAGCCATTATGTCCACCAACCTTCTTAATTTCTCTATTCAAACCTTAGCCCTAATCAGCATGTTGGTTAGGTTTAAAGCTCCAAGTTCACAACAGCAAATTGACTGACTGGAAAAGGGTCTAGTGGATTAATGTGTTTTTTTTTTTTAATTTTGTAACAGCAATTGTGAGGTCAATCCCTAGACCAGGCAGTGTGTACTTGGAAATGACATAAGACATTCCTAGGCCTGGAACAGTTTACCCCATAGATTAAAGTGTTCAGTTCAGAAGATTACTTAGATCAATGGACATGTGAAGACCAGAAATGCGATAAAGTACCTTTCCCAAGATGCATATTTTGTGTATGTGAATATAACAAAACCAGAATGGAATAAGAAAACCACTCACCGATTTTTTTTTTATTCCAAGCCATTATTCATCACAGGCAGATCTCACATATTAGGTGAGGTTATCTAACATTATCAGTTTTTATTCTTAGGTATTCATTAAATATATTTTTCACTCCTATAATTATCAGCAGTGAACATATGTTTATCAATTCTCTTTAGGCAACTGTTTTATTCAAGTTGTTGCCTTCTTCCAGCAACTAGTAAAACGGTCATCAAGCTGAACTATTTAAAAAGTAGGTCTTATCTGTAATTCTACATGAAATTGGTCTATTCTGCAAGCAAACAAGAATCTCTTTAGAAAATTACATTGTGTGAGGGAATTGAGGGAAATAGAAAAGAAAAGTAACTCAATATGGATTTTAAGGCTATTAGTAACATGGCATAATTGGAATTACTCTAGTCATAGGATTCTATGGTTGCAAAACGTGAAGAGAACTATAAATTATTAGGTTGTTACAAAAATAAGGTCTAATTTCAGAAACAATTTTATTCTTGAAAAATTAACTGTAGAAATTAGTCAAAATAGGAGCCTTGGGCATCTATGCACGTCTGCCATCAATTGATGAGATTAGTCATTCTTTATTGATAAAAGGTTATTGGCTGTGATACAACAAAATCTTTGAAAGTGGATTCCACCTCTGGTTTAGATCTAAAAGTATTAACATTTAAAAATGAGCTTAAGTGCTTAAAAAAAAAAAAAAAGATAATCAGTTGGTGAAAATCAGGAGAATAAGGAGGATGTGGTAAACTCTTGTATCCCAAGTCTGTGAATTTTGGGAACATCATTCTTAAAACATGTGGATGGACATTATTGTGAAGCAAAATTGAACTATGTCAATTTACCAATGCAGGTCACATTTTTTGCAGACAAACATGCATTTCAGCAAGTTGATTGCAGTAAAGTATTGCATTAATATTCTGATTGGCTTCCTGAAAGCTATAGTAGATAACAGCAATTGCAAACTACCAGACAGTGACCGTAATCTTATTATTGTAACAACCTAATAGAAAACTGATTCATTGGGCACATTGAGAGAAGAAAAAAACAAAAAAAAAAAAAAGAAGAAACTTGATACAAGGATTTCAATGTCAATAGTATTACATATTTGGGATTGCTATAGCCACAGGGTACTATGGCTACTAGAGCTGCTATGTGTAACAAGATAAGTATGAATTAAAAGACTGATTCATTGGACACATTAAATGATTGGAATTTTGTTTTACTTTGTACATCGTTTCATGCCAGATAAGATATTTTGTCAAAGTCATTGAATGAACAGTTGTACAAGAATTTTTACAAGAATTTTGACCTTTAAAAATGTAGTGTAGTTTAGGAGAACTTTTCCTTTTTAGGCCTTTTGGTGTCATGTAGTTATACTTTGAGATTTCTTTAGGAAACAGTTTATTTCTTTCAGGTAACCCATTTGTTCTGAATGTGCATTGTGGTGCAGTGGATATCAGCTCAAAACAAGAAATTGGAAAGCCAAGTTTGAATTCCAGCTGAATTTATTGCATTCACTTACACGCAAATATCCTTGGGAAAGGTATTAATCTGTCTCTTCCTGCCAGCTATGGATTAAATAACAGAACAGATTGGAGCCTTGGTTGACAACCAGTCTACCATGGAAAGTAATGGCAACCTACTGTGGGATAATCTTCTGCCCAGTCAGTCAGGTCTATTTCGTCCAAGTGTGTATCACGTATGCCACTTAACTGACTATTTGAAAAACAGGTACATTTCTGAAAGGCATGGTTAAGCTTTGTAAACCATAATATTTGTTGCACATTTTCTTTATTCTTTGCAGTCTATTAGGATGCATTTAACAGTGAGCAATTTATCACAATAGATGCACCAGGGGGCAGTTTCTGCTTTAAGTATTTGTGCTTAAGATGCATAAATCCAATTCGGACGGCTTAATACTATGTCCTGTTTAAGCTGTGGGTTACTTCAAAATTAAATGTGTAAGGTTACTCGCAAAAATATTTTAGAATGCAAAATTTCATGCTGGTGAAAGGATATAAGCACAAAACAGAGACGATTTGCAATATAAGATAACATTGATTAAAACAAAGTTAACAAAAAGGTTTGATATAAGAATTTCTTTTCAGAGAAGTAAATCGTGTATACAACAAAATATTAAAATATTTGATGGCAGGTGTTTTCAGTTCTACTGTCAAGCTTCAGTGCAAAAAGTTCATATAGTTCAAAACATGAAAACCAAGAAGAGAAAGCTACTTGCTTGTTTTTTTCTTTTTTAATACCCCAGAGCTCTTCTGCTGATACTAGGTTTATTAAGGACTGCTACATCTGTCTTAGATCAAGTAATGATTCTCTATTTTCAAGTTTGAGTCTTGACTGATGATCATATGGTTTGTTGTTGGGAAACATCTTAAATTGTTTACCATTTTGTTTTAAGGGCACATTGAGGGAAAAAAAAAAATGCCCCAGAAATTTTAACTGTCTCTTCCTGATGTTAAGTATAAGTTTCCTTTTTGTTTCCATTCTCTTCAAAACCTCACTGTTGATTACATGTTCAGGCCATGGTATCCTCAGCATATTTCTGTTCTGTTGCTTAAGTCTCTTCCTCATCTTAGAGAAG
Organism: Ascarosepion bandense; assembly: GCA_037127315.1. Classification (NCBI taxonomy): domain Eukaryota; kingdom Metazoa; phylum Mollusca; class Cephalopoda; order Sepiida; family Sepiidae; genus Ascarosepion; species Ascarosepion bandense. The sequence goes on along the minus strand of JBBBDQ010000647.1, from coordinate 182,524 downwards.
ATGATCCAACATTCACTGCTATATAAGAGGATAGATAACAGTTCAGTACCCTTCTTTCTATCAAAATCTTTATATCTTTTAAAAAGCATCACCAATCAGAGAAAACATTTTACTGATGGCCCTCCACTTTTTCCTCTCCTTTGTAGCACTTAAAGACCAAGTAGTATTATTTATAAGTTTACAGTAATGTTTATATTATTTAGATTAGGTATTATAATTATTTACATTATTTACTGTTCTCATCTTTATGGTCATTTTCATGATGTTTCAGCCATTGTATGCACTGGTCTTCAGGTGTTTGGAATTTTAAACTGAAAAGATGGCCCAGTGGATAAAAGTGTTTGATACAGTGACTTAACTCAATGAGTTGTAAGTTCAATACCTGGTAAAAACAGTGGGAAACAAAAATTTAAAGTTATGTTAAATGAAGATAAGACATTCAGAAGTGGTATGACTCACAAAACTAAAATAATCTAATTGAGTGATTAGAAATAAATTTTTTAAAAATTGTGTATACATCCTGAAAGTTTCATTAAAATCTGACAATTATTTGATTCTCAAATGAACGTGTTTTTCACTGGAAAAAAAAAAAAAAAGGTTGAAAACATTTATCATAAATATTACATTAACTGCTAATGAAAAATTTTTAACCAAAATTTCCAACATACAAGAAAGGATTAAAAAATATACTTTCACCCTCCCTCACAATAAACTTTTATTAAATATATTCATTTTTTTTTTCATCATGCCATTTTTCATAAAAAAAAAAAAAAAAAAAAAAAAGAAAACAGCAGTGTCTATACTAATAATCTATCAGAGAATTTGTAAGTTCATAAAAACATGTCAATCAACTAGAATGCCTTATTTTTGCAATAAGAGAACACAAAAGTATAAATAGCGTATATACTGATGTATAAGCTGACTTCATGCATGGTGCACTTTTTTTTTTTTTTCATGAAAATTTACTTTAGACTTGAATGCATTGTCATGTAATGGATATCAGCTCAGAATGAGTTGAATTTGTGTCATTCACATACACATAAATAACCCTGGGGAAACGTATGAATCCATCTCTTCTCCCTTTACTTATGGGTTGAATAGCAAGACAGATTGAGATCTATAGCCTTTGTTAACAACCAGACTACCACAAAGAAATGGCAACCTACTGTGGGAAAATCTGCCTAGTCAGTCATGGACTGAAAGAGGCATGATCATCCAAACGTGCATCATTGGCATTTGACTGACTGACAGGTAAACATGAGTAACTATTCTCATTTTAAGATTGAATTTCTTCCATGGTCTCTTGGGTATGCCTAAATCCTGGGGAACTTGCCTGTCCTGCCTACTTTTCAGTGTGCTTCAATACTGGTAGGAGAGGGAAAAGAAAGATGCAAGACACTGGAAAACCTTTATAAATTTTCCAACAATATGACCATTATATATAAGTCAATGTGTTATAAACTGAAATGCATGACTAAACATACTGTCATGTATGAGAAAATTTTAAAATAAGTAGATTAATATATACAAGGAGACTTACCAATCCACATACAGACAGGCACATAATCTTTTTTTCTTTTTAATAACCCCCTCCTGTATGGGTTGGAAAGACATTCTCCACAAGAGAGACAACAATCAATGAAGACCAGTTTATGTAGAAATCAAAGCACAAAATGACCCTCAATTTTCCAGTGAAGTCAAGGAAACCATTAAAATAAAACTTTATATCTGGACATGAGAAAACAGTATATAAATAGTTGATAAATTCATATATCAACCACTTCACACTTGTCCCTGTCCTTTTAAACAAAAATTTATTCCTTGTTTCTGTTTTGTAGTGGGCATCCAGTTGCTTCTAAAATCTTTTCATTCTTGTGCTTTGCTTGGAGTGAACTGATTTTATATATATATATATATATATATATATATATATAGTGTGTGTGTGTGTGTCTCCCCATTCTAATGAACCCCAAACCCTTGGTCTGATTTCAACTAAAATTGGGTCATTTGTTGATCATAATATGAACCTTTGATGTATGCAAAATTTTTTAGAATCATTTTACAGGGCACAATCATCAAAACACTTAGAATTTACAAATTCTTCTGAGACACCTTGTACGTATTTCAACCAAAATCGAGTAGTTCATTAAGAGCCCTAACTCTTGCATAGCATCTCAAGCAGCTGTATAATATTGGAGTTTTTGTAGTGGCATAACACACATGGATAGGTATTCCTACAAGTTCCTCCTTTGGGCAACTATGAGGCCAAACTATACTGCAGTCTGCACTAGTTCCTTCCTACACATGTCTCTCCTTATCAAAAATAACTATGAATACTCACAACTACAAATACAATGTGAAATCAGCCTCACAAAGATCACCTTAACACCTCAACATTTCCTTTACTAACATCTGTGGTATTCATACTAACATTTGCAGTGTGGATTCTTTCCTCCACAAAAAGTCCCCATACATCCAAGCTCTTTGTGAACCCCTCAATCCTCTCCTCAGATTACCTTCCCCTCTTTAAGAAAGACTCCAGCATCTATATGCATGGCCTATGAATATGTCAGCAAACGTTTCCCTCTGGCTAGGGAGGTTTCTCTTGAATCTCTTGACCATCTATATATGTGCCTCTATCTTGCTCTACTAAACTGAGTTTAGTAGAGCAAGACTATCCCCGACTCCTGCCATGCCATGCAACTTTGCCATCTTGCTAACTCTGATCATGCTGTGGTTTCTGTTAATATCTTCCTCCACTCCCTATCTCCCCAGGAACCTCTAACTAGCAGAATCTCTTACTGCTATCAAAGTGGAAACTGGGAAGCACTACAAAATTTTCTGTATGACATCCCTTGGAAGTAAGTTTTTAGTCTTCTCATTTAAGACTGTGCTTCTGAGGTCTCCTACTGAGTGAAAGCTGGTATCAATGCTTTCATCCTAGCCAGGAAGTTCCACCTTAAACCTCATTCACTCCCACTGGTTCTTCCCAGCCTGTTCAGCCACCATAGCTCCCAGAAATCACTACTTCTGGCTTTACTGGAGTTATGAATCTGACCATAATAGGCACCTATTTCCCTCTACTCACAAGGAGTGTAAGAGGATCCTCAATGACGCTAAGCTGTTGTTTGCTGACAGAATAAAGCAACATATAGCAGCGCGCAGGTTTGGCTTCAAAGACTGCTGATGGATCTGCAAAAATGTGCTAAATAACATCAAATCTTCCATTCCTCCTTTAATAGATAAATATGAGGGTCTCACAGCTACAGCAGACAAGGCTGAGTGCTTTGCTCGCAGATTCACATCCAACTTCTTAATTTGTCTGGAATATCTGCACCCTACTTCCCACATAGAACTGAGGCACAACTGAGCAATGTTTACATTACCCCCTTGATGGTTTCTAAAATAAATTTCAAAACTTGCCCCCATAAGGCAGGCAAAGGTAACAGAATCTCTGTCATCATCTTAAAGAAATGTACCCTGAACTCTCCTCTGTCCTCTCCAAACTACAATTACTGTCTCTGTTTCTTGATTTCCTGCCTGCTGGAAGACCACATCTGTGACTCCTGTTTACAAGAATTCAGGAAAACCCTCAGACCTCTCTAATTATTGTCCTATCAGCTTTTTTGGCCATCATCAATGCTGAAATGGTTTAACATCTCATAGCCCACTGCCTGTTCTCCAACAGACAGTATGGCTTCTGCTTTGCCAAGTCTACCACTGACATGCTAACAACCATCACTGAGTACATATACCAGGCTCTCAATATGAACAGCAAAGCTAGAGTTGTTGCCCTGGAGATCTCCAAAGCATTTGACAGGGTCTGGCATGCAGAACTTCTGCACAAGCTACTGGGCTAGGGTATATTTGGAGGATTGTTTGACTTAACTCATTCCTAGCAAATCGCATAATGAAGGTTATATTGAACAGGCATGATTACACAATGTCATACAAATGCAGGTGTCACTCATGGTTCTATCCTAGGTCTTACGCTTTTCATCAACGATCTTCCTGATGTAATAATTTTCCCAAGTAGGCATCTACACTGACAACACCACCATTTACTCCCACCTCATTAAAAACTGCCAAAACAGATGAAACAAATCTTGCTGCTGCTTCTAAAAAAGACCACCAATTAGTGATAGGCTGGGATAAGAAATGGCTCAAACGTTAATGCTTCCAAAACAAAGCTGCTATCCTTTAACCACTATAAACAATCTTTCCTACCCGCCATCAGCATGAATCACACTAGTCTCCCTGAGAGCAATACACTGCACCTCTTCAGCCTCACTCTCTCAAATGGAAAGACCACACTGAATGAATAGTTAAATCTACTGATAAGAACATTGGGTCAGTGTTGGACCAGGAAGTTCTCTTCTGAATCCATCATGAACATCTATAAATCTACCATCCGCCCGTGCATTGAATATTGCTGTCATATCTAGTCGAGCACCCCTGCTGTTCACCTCAGGTTCTCAACAAGATCCAAAGAAGAATCAGCAATGTAGTCGATCCTGACTTGGCAGCCTAACTCCAGTTTCTCTCTCTCACCAATGAAATGTGGCTTCCCTCTGTTTCTTTTACAAATATTTTCACAGATTCTACTCAGACAAGCTTAGCTCCTTGGTGATCCTCTATGCAAATTTATTTGAGCTACTAGACTACTCTACCAGCTTCTTTTCTTACTTCCCACCTGTGGAAGTCCCTTCCATATTCTTGTTTCTGTAATAGCGCTACAATCTGAGAATTTAAATACTACATCAATTGTCATCTCTTACCTCCTTGATTCCCATCCTTCTTACTTTACACCAATGTACCTGTCCTTCTCTTACCAATTCTCTGAAACTTACTGTGAGCTGTTCTCTCTCTATCTCTCATCACTCTCCTGTTATGCAATTCCCTGCACAACAGTAGCAGTTTAGCCTTGCTTGGGGTGAGATGATTATAAAAAAGAAACCCTTCAAGATCAAGATCCAAGTCTGATGTACACATATGTTTTTCAAATCAATGTACAGGGTTTGTAAAAAATCAATGACAAACAATTTTGGGTGGTCTTTTGTGCACTTTTATGCATTTCTCCAAAACACTTCACTCAAACTCAACCAAAATCAAGTCACTCATAGATCAAGGTTTGATGCTTTGATATGCAAACATATGTTTCATTAAATAATATAGACAAAACTTGTCTATTTTATGTAAGCTTGATAACATTTTAAAAAGTAAAAAAAAAATCACAATATTGCTACATATTTTTTAATCCTATCTGAGCTTTCAGCTTACATAAGACATTATCAAAGATGACAATTATATTACAATATATTAAACAGTTCATGGACAAACAATAATGATAGCCTTCTTCAGGTGTTAGGAGTTTCAAACCGAACACTTTATTACAATCACTGGGGTATATGAACTTTATTCCTTGCCTCGTGCCTCTTCTGGAAGTCATGACATATTTTCCTCTAACCCTGTAAGTTACTTGTTCACCACTGCTGCAGCTTGGAACTGAACTAACAACTCTTTGGGTCAAGTCACAGAAACTAATCAAAACAGTGTACAAATGGCAACAAAGATGAGGACAAAAGTTTGAATAATGTAAATACTACCTCATCTCAGAAACATAGACAAATATCTTATTGGATTATTCCCTCCGTTTACTGACTTAGAATATTTTTTTTAATATAACCATTTACTAGTTTATTTTGACTAATAACTGTTTAATAATTAAACATTGTGGAGTAATGGAAATTGGCTTGGAATGACAGACTGGAGTGATGAGTTTGTATTCCAGTTGAATTTGTTTCATATACTTATGCACAAATACTCTTGAGAAAGGTATTAATACATCTCTTCTCCCTCCAGCTATGGGGTGAATAGCGGAACACATTTGGATTTATAGCCTTGGTCAGCAACCAGTTTACAGTTGAAAATAAGGGCAACCTACTGTGGAAAAATTGAGACATGCTCACCAAATCATGTATCATGTATGGCAATTAACTGACTGATATTATAAATTATAAAGTGTGAAAATCTTTTTGCATGATCTGTTTCATCCTTTGGACTTAACTGGAGTAAAGAGTTATTGATGGGGCAAACTTTCTATAAAGGAAGCAAGATTTTGTCAAAAACTTCAATTTGAAGAATTTTATTGAAAGTTATTAAAGGATTGCCTGATAAGAATTGTTAATATGTAAGTTAATAAAATGTAATCGTGCCCTCATTTCTCTTTTGAAGAATAATAATAATAAATTATGACTCAGCCTAATATAGGTACAAAGAAAAGTGTATCTACTTTATTGCTTTTGAGGTGAAGTGGTTCGTTACCCACAGCTTAACTATTTTGATCTTTTTTGGTTGATGTCTTCTTTAATGGCCAACCTTAGAGATTTCACTCCACCCAACTGACTCATTAAAAAAAAAAAAATTTTTTAAATTAATCAGGCAATTAAAGTTTATTGCTTTACTCACCCAGTCAAAAATCTCACAATAAAAAGTGTCTCTTCAAATATAGAGTAAGGAAATCTGATTCCTTCTACAACCCAAAAGTATGCCATTGAGAAATTCACAAGTTACTTAGAATGACCGACAATGACATTATTGAACTCTTTGGTCTTATGCATGGCACCTGATTTACGTCGAAATGTGTGGTTAAAACAAAAGACAGTGACATCCTGCAATTATCAAAGCAAGATCTGACAAATGGAATTTAGATTGACAAGCTCCTGTTTCACTTTTATCGTCTTGGTCAGTGTAAACATTCGTTTAATTAACACTTCCAGAGTGGAGCCAAAATGTCTGTTGCCCAGATTAAAGATGCTCACAGATTTTTAGAAACATATTTGGAAAAATATTATCCTTGACTCAATATTTCCTCCCCGCTTATGAAAAGTAAAAGTGAACATTTGAAAGAAAAAAAAGAAAAAATAAATATGCATACTTCTTTCAATCATGCACCAAAAAACAAATTATACAAGTAATATTTTTATAGAACATCGTTGAAAAAAAAAAAAAAAAATCAGATTTGTTATTTTTTTTATCATCTATGAGATGGAGGTTGTAGCCAAACAGAAGAAAGGAACTACGAATTTAGGTGCCTTCACTCAATTGGAAAAAAAAAAACAAAAAAAAAAAACAGTATATCATAATGTTAAAAGCAAAGTTTTTATCATCAAAATGTTTATGCTATTATTAAGAGGAAAGATCAAATTTTGTTGTGATTATTTTTAAAAACATTTTAAATCCTTTCTAACACATTTGAAATTTTAATTAAAATTTCTTTTTTTGTTTTCCATCAGAGATTTGATGCTATGTTTATGTAAGGGTACTATTAAGAAAATGGAGTCACTGGAGTAAACTGATTTTGGGGTGAGTAAATTTTCCCTAGACCGTCACAGTCAAGTGATTTCTTTTTCAAATCTCAAAGGCTGTTAATGGTTATTTATTTATCCAAATATTTCAAGGTAAATGGAACTACAACAAAGGTAAAAAGGTTTTTCTAGGACACATTTTATGAAATTGTCAACCAGGTCAAGACCTAGATGGGTGACCACTTGGGAATACCAAGAGCTGTAAGCTTAGAGGCACTGAGTAGTAATGGATAATTGGTCAGAAAAATCCAATTCCCATAAGGTTCATTATATTCACTTGGGAAAGATGTGAATTCACTTCTTATCTCAGCTATGGATTAGACTTGTATCCCTAAACCATTATTAAAAAATTTAAGCAGAACATTCTTAAAATTTTAAATATTTTCTAGCTTTAAATAACCTGCAAGTAATTTGATATGTCATACAAAATAAATTAACTGATTAGCTACGCAGGCAGGTTTTTCAGATTTATTTACCTTCTATGAAAATTAATGTAGAGAAACTATTATGGCTACTAAGTGAAAGATCAGTTTATATACAGAGTAATTTAAGATTGATCCTCCATTTTATATACACCTTAAAATCAAATTCTGATTATATATGAAGCCACCTATTCTCTTAACTATGGGTTAATTAGAAAGACTTGTATCACTCAACCACTATCATCTCCAAATAAAGAAAAAAATAATTCTTACAATACAAAAATATTTTCTGGCTTTTAATAACCTGTAAAGGGGTTGATAAGCCATATAAAACTAACCAATCAATCATGTGAAAAATAATCTTTATAAAAGTGTTTTTGTCTTCCATCTCATTCTCACCTGTTCATACCCACATCTAATTGTATTGTCCAGTTCATACATCTCTCTGGTCTTTTGAACAAGAGTAGAGGTTTATTCCTGGTTTCAAAGGGCCTTTGACAAGGTGTGGTTTGGTATAGAAGTTTAGTACACGATCTCTCTAGCTATGGAATCACTGGAAGGGTCTTTAAGTTACCTAGTTCTTCCTAACAGGTAGGTCCCTGAAGGTAATTGTTACTGGCCAGTCCTTAAAGCCCAAGCAATTTCCTAAGGGTCGCTACTTGAGCCTACCTTCTTTCTAAGTTACATAAATGATCTACTTAAGAGCATACTCCAATCATTTGTGAATACCTATTCTGATGATACAACAATATAACAAGTTAAACAGAAATTGCTAACTGATCTTTCCTCTGAGCTTTAACAGCTAGGTGTTGGAGAAACAATATCTTGAAAATAAAATTATTGACCTAATATCACCTAGCAGACCTGAATTTTCACCTATCACAATGAACAGGCATTTTCTCAAGGAAGCTTCATGCCTTGAGCATCTGTTGGAACTAACACGCAACCCTGATATCAAGTAAAAACTCATACATGCAATCCATTTTTAGATGCCGAAAACCAAAAACTGTTTCTCTTGATCTTTGTCAACATCATTGTTAAAAAATATATATGATTTAACATTGATAATTCTTTCAAACCATACCATAAAGAGAATGAAACCCCTAGCTATATCAACATTTATTCCAATCGCCCCAATGTCATTGTAAAACATACCTAGGACTGTTAATACTAGGATTAGCCTATATCCATACCTTAGGATCATTAGCAAAACAAAAGATCATATGAAAAATACTTCTAGAGTAGCAGCTATAAAGTTAGATTAACCTACTTAGCACCAGCTAGCAAATCTGAATTTGCCAAAGACTATAAGTAAACATAGGAAAAGAAGGTTCAAATCGACTTTCTGTAAACAATCAAATATTAACAGTTTTCTTCTTAGATAAATAACCACTTTCATAAAGACAGTCCTCTAAAAAAAATATTTCTTAGAAAACCGGTGAAGACTAGCTATTCTTGCACTAGTAATATCAGTTGCCATAATAACCAAGTGTGAGAATAAACATTCACACTTACCAGAGCCAAAGCATCAAAGGTGTTTTGCTTGTCAGGCTGCTGTGTTGTGATGAATGTGTGCGTAAACCCATGCCAGACAGTTCGTCGTTTTGCCAGCTGCATCCTCTCCCCTCGCAAGTTTGGTCAAAGAAAGGAATATTCTTCAACCTGTCATTTTGTACTGAGTGAGAACGAGGCCGTCAGCAATGGTTTTTGTCTATAAAAAGGGTCTGAGACAATGGCTGCCAGGGTCGTTGGAACCGTGGTGATGTGCGATGATTGAGAGATTTGTATTGAGTTAAGACAAACCCACGTGTGGAGCGAGCGGTGTAACCAAAACCAAACAGAAATCTACATGAAACCCATGCTAAACCCAGTATTGTACCTTCCTGCAATTGCAGTTCCAAGGAAAATTGTGCAGGTGAAGATAAATGTAAATCTACCAAGTGACTATCTCCCACAAAGAGAACAAAGAAAATTATAACATGTACATCAGAACTTATATATACATGCCATATTAAATAAACTGCAAACATTGTGTCTGCTTAATAAAATCTGTTCATACACACAGATAATCTTTCACATATTAATTGAAAGATGTAAGAAATGAGCTGTAAATTTGACAGATGATTTTATTATTTCCTCGATTATCCCAAGTACTTTCAATCTCCTTCCCAGATCATCTTGAAGAGTGCAAGTTATGTTAACAAAAAATAACCACAAACTGTGTTGCTAAAAATTGTAAAATTTTCTTCTTGCTTTAAATATAATGGTTGACAAATTGCTTTCATTACAACCAGATACATGATAACTACAAACAGGATTAAAAAAAAAATTTTTTAAAAAAAGTCTCATTCATTGATTAGGATCAACTGTTGATCCTAATAAAAAAATTAAAATTAATATTATAAAAATACAATACTGCTAATTTAATCATCATAACTCCTCCCCACTAACTGATGTATTATGTAAAACCAATATTATATATCAATTCAAATGTCCCTTGAGAAAATCTATCTCGAAAACAAATATACATAATGGATTTACAACAACTACATTCACATCTTATATTACACATGTTTGACCATTTGTCCATTTCTAGACATCTACAACAACATTCTCATCTACATTCACAATATATAAAAAAAATAATGATTGATAACTATCCTACACCAAGAAAACAAAAGCAAACTACAGATTCTCAAGGCAATATTCATTAAAAAACTTAAACCATTAATTAATAAAATCAGATATGAACACTGTAGTAATGGTAAAAAAATTAAATCTAGTACCAGTTTTCTAAAGCTGAACATTTGAGAAAATGTCTGTAGTACCTTCATGAAAAATTATCTTTAATATTTTCATAGTACATTCCCCCTTATCAGTGAGCCATGTCTCATGCATCACACTGGTTGGAAAATGTTGTCCATACCTGATGTATATAATTAATGATTCTAATCTAAGATTTTATGAGAAATAATACCCATATAACAGTCACAAAGATTTAGATTTAATCTGAATATTGCAATAAACCTGTTATCAGTAGAACATCAGAACCTATATAAAGACGCATAAAACAGCCACTTGGTTGAGAAATAATGGTTCATGTATAGTTTTATGGTAACTCAATTTGCATACAAGTTCCTAAACAAGAATTTTAGGAATGTAATGTATAAAATATCTTCTGAGAAAAAAAAACAAACAAAAACAAAGATTCAGATAAAATAAGGTCATTTCCCAGTAGAGTGACATAATCAAAAGTGGACATGTCTAGCAAGACACAGGAAATGCTAGATAACTTGGTAAATGTTCAATTTGTTCAAATTACTTGATATTTGGGGTACCACCGAACATGCTGATCATATCAGGTGGGGGGGGGGAATGATAAATTGACTTGTCTGAGATCATTTGTAAAAAAAAAAAAAAATAAATAAATATATCAGAGAAAAATATCACAAGAAAAAAATGCGACAGAGAGAGAGACATACAGAGAGAGAGGGGGAGACAGACGCACAGAGACAGAGGAAGAGAGAGACAGTGAAAAGGAGACGCACAGAGAGAGAAAGGAAAAGACAAGCACATAGAGAAGGAGATGCACAGAGAGAGAGAGAGAGAGAGGAAGAGACAGAGAGACACACAGAGAGACACTTTGAGAGATGAACAGCATATCAACATGTGTGGGTTATTTAATACCAAAAATCTTGGCTTTAAATTTTTTTTTTTTTTAGTGAAAAAGTTAATTTAGTCAGATTTTGATGAAAAGTTTTTTTTATAGAATACTTAAAATGTTTTTAGGTTTGTATTACTGAAAAGGTCTTTCAAATTGCTTATCTGGTAATGTTTTGACAGAGTTTGTCAGAAACTGTTACAGTTTAAGAGAATGTGTTTGACTGTAAGGGGTACATTGCACATTGCTCATTGCTCATATTGGAGTGTCTTCCCCTTTTAGGAAATGAGAGTGGGTGATGTGGGTGCAACCAATGCAAAATTTGAAAATTATCACTTCTTCCTTTCTGTTTCTTCAGTAATCTGCTGGCAACTTGTCTTGGATATGCTGGAACTTGTTATGTATTTGATCATCCCATGATTTTTTACCATTTGACATGTATGAATTTGTTAATTGGTTTTAGATCAGCACATGGGATTTGTGTTTTGGATATGTCTGCAGTTTTGTCTGCCCTTTTATTTCCATATATACCAATATGGCTTGGTATCCAACTGAGGATGATACTATTATTCTTGGAAAGTGTGTTCATTTTGTTAAGCAGTTATGACAAGAGGGTTGATTTGGAATCTGAGTAGATAAATCTGGAAGATTTATGGTTAGCAATAAGGCTCATGGTTAGGTCAATAGCTGTAACTCTTCCACTATAGATTGACGATTCATTTGGGAGACATTTTAGTGATCCTTAGTTTTGGAAGATAGCAGCAAAACACTTTCTTTTCCTGTTTAGACCCATCTATGTAGATATGGTAATGGTCTGGGAAGTTATTCTGGATTTTAAGGAATTTCTCTTAGAAAGTGATGGGACTGTGTTTTGGTTTTAGATAAATTGGTTAGTTCACGTTTTACTATGGGTTGATTTATGGTCCATGGTGCTGTTTTTGAGAGGATGGTATTATGGATTTTTTTGGAGTTAATTTTGATTTCACTGAGCAAGTTTTTGATTCTTAGATTAAGAGGTTTGATGGCCTTTGCTTTATTTTCAAATAGGTCTTATTATTTTATTTTCATCATACGGTTATAGGCAGGATTTGGGGGACATGAGATGAGTTTGGTATAGTACTGGAGTGCAAAGTTTTGTCTTCTTAAAGAGAGAGGGTTCATTAGCTTCTATGTATAAGTTTTCTACTGGAAAGGCAGTGAATGCTCCTATGGCAATACGGAATCCCTGGTGGTGAATGGTTTCAAGTTCTTGAAGGTAGGATTTTCTAGCTGCTCCATGTAGGAAGCAGGCATAATCAAGCTTTGATCATATAAGGGATCTGTATAATTTCATTTGGGTCTTTTTGTCAGCACCCAGTCTGTGTGAGCTATGGCTCTCAGTAGTTGGATGGTTTGGTTACATTTGGTTCTCAGATGTTTGATGTGAGGGATAAAAGATAGTTTTGAATCTAGAATAATGCCTATGAATTTGTGTTGATGGGTTATGTAATATTGCCGAAATTGCAATTGCTTGTAAGCTAGTGTTGATTTTTCTTTGGAGGGATATGTTTCCTAAGTAGGATTGATACACCCCCTGAAGATCTAAGTTTTTCATATATGTTTTATCACTGAGTTTTTTTGTTTTTTTTAAGGTGTCTTGGGGGCATATGGTCATAGGGTTTAGTTCAGCTATTAAAAGAAGTAGCTTGTAATTTGCCTCATAGCCATGGCCGTTCCAATGGATGATTTTGTAGGTCATTTTTTTTTTTTATGTGAAGGAAGTTTTTAATGTAGTTTGGTTTCAGTATTTTTGTTTTTTCGATTCCATTTATTTCCATAGTTTCTAGACTTTTAGATCTGGTTTTGTTGGGGACTTTTAGATATTTAGACTTTGTTTTGAGGGATTTTCCTCCATCTCAGTTTCCATTAGTTCAAATCTGTTTTTTGTTTCTATTAGTGAGGTTCTTGTTCTATGCTTGCTATATTCCCTTTTCCTGGGAGATCTATCTTTTTGGGTTAGTGATGAGCTTTTGGTGTTATCTATTTTTTTTTTTGGTGTGGTGGGGGTTCATTAGGTTTGGTAGTGGTAGTATAGATGCTTGAGTTTTTTTGCTGTTTGATTTGGTTTTTAGGGGTCTTTCATTTCATTAGTAAAGAATTGAGAGTTTATCAAAACACAGGTCATGTGTCCACTTAGGTAACCAGATCACAGATTGTTCAGCCACCAGGATCCTGTCCTAAAAGTATCATGGGTCAACACACATCATGGCCCTATTTATTTTTTTTTTTTGGAGGGAGGGGTCTTACCCCACTACAGAGGTGAAGTTGCATATTCTACTGCTCAGCCAACTGAGTGTAGAGAGAGAGACAGAGAGAGACTGTAAAATAATCGAACAGAGCTGAAAGAGACACTAAACACTGCTGATAGCTTAGTCATCAAATCCTATCAGTAACTGCTAACTTGGAGTGTAAATGAAGCAGGATCTTGTGTTTGACAAAGCCATGATTCTCATTGTGTTAGAAAAACAAACCTTTTTCATATCCTCCACCGAGTTAATAATAAAAATCTAATTTATTTTCTAATTTATCTTCTGAGATCGTGGAAATGCTCTTTAAAAAGGGGAGCTGTTACAAGTTTGTTTGCTTTCAGATTTAAATCAAAACCAAAGTCACAGCCATGATTGATTTCCTAACATCTCTCATATGTTTACAAAAGTTTCAAGCACGTCTCCAGCAAGTAACAGCTGTTGGGAAAAATGAAAACAAAAAATAGGAACACCAAACAATTGACAAAGACTCACCAGAACATACAAATGTATGGCCAATTAAAAAGAAATTTTTGATGCTAGTAACCATTAATTTACGAAACATTCAAACAATCAACATTCAATGACAATTTTTTGCGTTTGAATTGGTGGTAAGGTTACATTTAACAATGTTTAGTGGCCAATTTGCAAGTCAAATTATTTTTCTTAGCCATGCCCACTTTTGTAAGAATTCCAACAATCATTTGTCATTTCAGGTTCTGCCCGATGTGTTTATAAATTCCCAATCAGTATTGATATTATTTGCTAACATATCAAAACAGCAGGTGTAGTTTTGAATATTACAAGTGTTGTATATCTTTTATTAACAATCTGCACATGTTTATTTAGCCCAATTTTCTTTTCAAAATTTAGGGTAAAGAAGATGGGGTGACAGAAGGGCAGGAAAAAAATAATTCCAATGGTAAAATCATTGGCAATGCATTTATATTATTCATATAATGGCCTTATTCTATCAGTAATGCTTATTTATTCATTCTTTTCCACTGACAATACCTTTCATCATGAATTTTTAATAGATTCCTTTAGAATCTCTCTCTCTCTCTCTATATATATATATATATATATATAGAGAGAGAGAGAGAGAGATACATATACACACACAACAGTTTATCATTAATGCTTGTATTCATTCCTGACCACTGATAGTATCTTTCTTCCTAACTTTCAATGAATTTATATGGTAAAATCATTTGTAATGTGTGCCTGCATGTCTCTGCACTAGTCTAGCAGTGGATCAGTTACCCCTATCTTAGGGTTAAAAACCCGAGGGAGTTCATATACCTGGTAGAGACCATCCCTCTCTATACCAAACCACAGCCAATGTCCTCCAACTTGAAAGCTCACCTAAAATTGTTCAAAATTAGTGAAAACATTGTACAGTCTAGGTACCTCCACTCATTTTCAATGCATAACTTTTAAATTGAATTTTTAAAGTTTTCTTGAAACTTATTTTAGCTTTAGCTGAAAACTAAATTATTGAATTTACTATTTCTAGTAAGCAAAACACACTGGTATTTTTCAAACAGAAATTATATTGATTGGAATCTAAAACAGATTTTTTAAATTTTCAGTTATTTTTTAGCAATTAAACAAAAATTCTCATTTTTAAAAATACATTTGTGACATCATTTTTGGAAAGTTAGCAAATTTAAAGTTAAATTAATCTGATTTACACAAGTATTACTTGTTTATAGCATGGAATTTAGAATAAAAGTATTTCTTAATCACTACGGTACAAACTAAGCAAGGTGTGAATGACGGATGACTGCCACATGTCAAATGAGAACTAAGTATGGTTGACCAGAATTTATATAATTCTTCAAATTTTTTTTTCCTATAAGGGGAAAAAACCATGAAACACATGACATTTTAATGTAACATAAAAAATACCATGTAAAAATTTTTAAACATTTTAAAAATCTATTGGCTCAATTTGTATCAAACTTTTCAATTGGTAAATATAGTCTTCATTTCATAACAAGGTTTTGTCTAAAATTTCAAAATTTTCTAAATTATTATAATTAAAACAGAAAAAAATGAAAACAATTTTTCAGACTATAATGTCCTTATAAATAAACAAAATAAAATAAAAAAAAAACGGGAAAAAGCAGATATAAAGAATTAATAGATATACACTAAAAAGTTGTTTTTATATATATATTATGTATGTATACATGTGTGCATGGATCCACTCCTCATAGATGAATGTATGTATGAATAATACATTTGTATACACACACAGATGCGGACACATCTATGTGTAGACATATGTATGGAGATGTGTGCAAGTATGAAAATATATGCATAATTTGTGAGTATGTGTGAGAATTGTTAGTATACATAAATATATATGTAGCACTATTTATATATGTGGAAATCCCATCTTTATAAAAAAATATATATGTGAGTATACGAACACAAGATTCATATGTGGGCATGGATGGATATAAGTCTATAAGTATAAACACAGTTGCATTTTATGTACATATGTGGATGTATGGGCTCGTGTGTCTATGGATATAATGAGTATACATAAATGTGTTAATTTGTGGGATTACAGATTCATATGTATCCATGGGATTGGGAGTGGGCGTTTAGTGACTTGGTGGTCAACATCTTCACAACTGGTCTGGATACCCTCAACAGAGATGACGCCAATGTGTCTGTCCTTAATCTTTTGATAAAAGAAATGATTCCAGTAAAAACTTTTCTACTGAATGGAACGAATACTGTGAGGTCTGATGAAATGAGCTAATTTAGCTCATTGAAATGAATTTATAACCAATTTAAATGACATTGAGTTTTTCTTTATAAATATCATATTGATCTGGATGAAATCCATTGAGCTCTCTATATAGATATAACACTTAATATTTTATATTAAGTTGAACTTATTGAATTATCCTTACAGCTTATGGACTGGAGATTACTATATATAGTAATTATTATAATAATAGCATACGGCAACTCAATAGTTATAAAGTTTCAGTGTTAAAACACCATTATCAGGCAGTAAAATGAGGTTAATTTATTTGATAATATTTATAGATAAGGTGATTAAAAAAAATAAAATGGAAAAAATAAATAAACCCATAAAAATAAAGAGATCAACCAATGAGACGAATTGAGTGGGGTGGGAGGTTATAACATTTTAAAGAATTGCGTGTACAACTCAGACAGTAGTGTTTCAATATTTTGCCAAAAGCCAGACAAGTCAAAAATACTAAATCAGAAAACAGAAGCAGATAAAGGAGAAAAATAAATGAATGGCAAATTTTTTTTTTTTTAAATGGTTAAAAAATACTTTTATTTTTCCTCTTAATAATAACATTTTAATAGAAAAACTTTATTGTTTGAGCTTTATTTCTTCATACTATGCTGCTTTCTTTGTTTTTGTTTTTTCAATGAATTAGTGAAGGTACCCAGATAGTCTCATTAAAAGCTCTATCCTTGTGCCATGCTCCAGCTTTAGAATGGTTTCCTCAGTGAAAAAAGATAACATGTCCATTCAAATATAAAAGATAATATTTTTTATCAACTGACAAGATATCTAGAGAGAATTTACTTTGTTCTCAAATCACTGATAAGATATCAGTACATATGCTGGCAGCCAGTGTCATTGATAGCAGAGAAAATAATTCAGGCAAGGAGGAGGGAATAGTGACATATTTCACTAATTCACAAAAGCTAATGACACTGGAAAGTAAAAAAAAAAATTCTAGTATCATTGCAATTTATACTTTAATCATTGAGATCAACTTACATTTCTAAATGTTTTAGATAAGGATACAAATAAAGTTCATTTTGAAACGTTTAATAAAATAAGATAGTAATCATCATAATACATTTTCCTCATTAGAAAGAAGGAGGGGAGATTCAGAGAAACAAAATATTAAGAAACCGAAAAAATTTCATAATCCCATTAAAACAAGGTTAGATAAGTTAATTGCTGTTTTCCTATACCTCCTTCCTTCAATATGTCCTGTGAGTGTCAAATTCTCTAACCCCTTCTTTCCTCATTGTGTTCTAGAAATTTTTACTGTTTCTTTCTGGTCTTGTCTTTTTTGTTTTCATTTTTTCTAAAACATTGTTGCTCCTCAAGTGTTCAGTTCATTTTATTCTCATTATCCTTCTGTAGAACCAAATCTGCTGCTTCAAGTCTTCATCTGTAAGATGATTATCCAGCATTCACTGTCATATAGAACACTCATTATTACATAAGAGTTTAGCACTTTTGTTTTCTCCAAAATTTCATAGAAAGAAGCAATTAATTTTGTAGAAAACAAAATTGTTTCTTTCTATGAAATATTCAGAGAATACAAAAATATTAATAAGGATTTACTTGTTTTGTCTTATGGTGTATCAACTCATCTTAGGTCATTTACCACCAAATCAAATTATTAAAAGAATAAAAATCGAACAAAAAGTTAAGAACAATTTCAAGAAGTTTATATAACAAATTTAATATTTAACCTATTTTAAATTAATAAAATATTTCATAAAAATGTATATATTTAATTTGACTATTTAGATTTTATGGCATATCAACCACCATGAGTTATCTGAAGCCAAATTCAGCCTACATACATTGTATGTATATGCATTACATATACAAGATTTGTAAACACATTTGGTAGAACTAAGTTTTGGAATATATAGAAAGTTGGTAGATTAATAATGCTAACTTTTTATATGCAGTAATGTCTTCCATTCTAGCTGAAACACTTCTGTGAGCTTTTGTAATCCAATGTTAACTTGCTTTTTATATGCTGTAATGTTTTCCATTATATCTAAAACAGTTCTGAGAGGTTTTGTGATCTACTGTGTGCCTGATTTCTATATACAATAATATTTTCTGTTATAAATAAAGCCCTACTATGATGTTTTGTAATGTACTGATGGCTTGCTTTGAAGATTATATGCTTCAATACATAAAAATCTTTTGGTTCCTAAATATGCTCTAAAGTTTATCTCATCAGCCTCTAGTGTTTTTATACCATTAAATATGCTAAGGATAGTGTTTGGGATAAAAACTACATCATGATCTAATAAATACAAATATTTTGAAAGACTTAAATGCCTGCCTTTTGGTTAGTGTGCACTTCCCATAAAGTCTCCTTTAAAATACTATGACTGAATAATCACCTCCATACACTCCATTCAGTTCTTCACACAGGCATCAATTTTACTTGGTACTTATTACAAATGATTTATGTAGCTCATAAACAATGCTGGTAGGGTTCATTAAAACAAATATGTCAAAGCTTTCAGTCACTCTTACAATATGGTGGCAAATACCACAAACAGTATATGACTCATATAAAAAAAAAAAAAAAAAATCAATGTACTATTATGGTTCTCATTCTGCTAACAAGGTCTTGCAATATCTCAGAAACTGCTTATCTTATTTCCACAAAGTTCGAATACAGTCTTTTGTGCTGTGTCCCTTCAGGATGTAAGCAATCATGGCCCTCCACATCTTCCTGTCTCGTGTTGATTTTAATATGTTGTCCTCTTATTACTTCCAAAATGTTCTGCTTTTCCATTTGTTTAAGCCCATCAAGTACGTCATGCCCTGTTTCCCCCTGTTTCTTTGCCTCTATTCACCTTGTGAGTATCAGATTCACAAGCCACTCTTCCTTATTCCATGTCACAAAAACATCAGCTGTCTTTTCTTAATGTCAGGCATAAGTTTCCTTTTCATTTCCATTCTCCCCAAAATCTTGTTGCTGCTCACACTTACATGTCTGGTTTATGGTATCCTCAGCATCTTTCTGCAGAACCACATTTCTGTTGCTTGAAGTCTTTAATCTTTCAGTAAAATATCTTTTTTGTTGCCATTCATGAAGACAGATATCACATAACAGTCCAGTACTCTATTCTTTGTCTTCAACAAAATCTTCCTGTCTCTCAATACTCTGCTTAGCTTTTGAAATGCATCCTTGACCATACCAACATGTCTTCAGATATCAGTGTGTCACACTTTCTGTCCTCTGTTAGAACACTTCCCAGGTATTTAATTTTCTGTACCTGCTTGATTTTAGTGTCCCTGACCTGTAATCCGCATTTTGGGCTCCTTTTTTTTGCTGATGACCATGCATTCATTTTTCTTATTTTTAGTCTTTTCTTCTCACTTCGCTACATTCTGTAGGAGGTCTTTCAGTTTCTTTCCTATCTCTGCTATCACCACTGTGTCATTTGCACTTATATTGTTAAGATTGTGACCACTAATGCCAAATCCTTGCAGGACTTCTAGGTCTCTCAGAATTGCCTCACTTTTACAATATAGGATAACCAAAATGGTTGCACTACCACTGAAAACCTAATTTATATTTATTTACAACACAAAATAATGCTTCTGTATACAACCAAGTGGATACCGGCTTGGAACGAGAAACCGGGGAGCCAAGTTTGAATTCCAGTTGAATCCATTGTATTCACTTACGCACAAATACCCTTGGGAAAGCTATTAATCCGTCCCTTCCTTCCAGTTATGGGTTAAATAGCAGGACAGATTGGGTTCTATAGCCTTGGTCGGCAACCAGTCTACCGCAGAAAGCAATGGCAACCTATTGCGGGATAATCTTCTTCCCAGTCAGTCATGTCTCTTTCAAGACATGATCGCCCAAGCGTGTATCACGTATGGCACTTAACTGACTGACTATAGAAAAACAATGTCAAATGAATTTCCTTCTCTTACCATTTTGCTTGTGCATGCTTTTTTTTCAAATACAGCATGACTTTACAGCTACCCTTAAGTAGCAATTGTGCATTCAATCCCTGGCTCAGGGTAATATTTGTTTGGACTTAGCAAAAATGGAACATGCAATAATAAAGCAGTAATAAGAACTAGCAAAGATTTCCTTAGACATTATCAGTGGAACAAGAACAATCTATATAGGTGTTTCTGTTGTTTTTTTTTTGTTTTTTTTTTTAAATCATTTATCACAGGCACGGCAATAAAGTCACTAAGATGCAAAGAGTGTTCTTTTTATTAATAGTCAGCTAATACAAAGCCCAAGAGCCATTCAAAGTAGTGGGTTAGTGTATGGTTTTGTATTAACATAAGAAAGAACAAAAAATAAAGTTCTTGGAAGCTCTGCATGAAACCTTATGGCTCACACTACACTTCAAGAGATCAAGAGTTCAGTCATATTTGTCTAAGAAATGTCAAAAAGTGAAGTGCTTGGGGCTATGCAAGAGAGATTATGGCTAACTCTAGATTTCAAGAGGTCAAGATTTAATTAGTGAATAATATATCAGAGATCAGTCAGAGACAGGAGTAAAGAGTGAGAGTAGACTTTACAAAGAACGAGAAACTCAATCCTAAACAGGGAACAAAAGAAAAAGACTGGAGAGGAATGTGAACAGGATAAGTGGGGAAAATATCTACTGCTATTGTTACTGAATGTTAGAGGATATAAGGGGTGGGGGAAAAGCACTATTGACGAGTGGGAACAATTAAAAGAATAAGAATTAAGATAGCAACTGACATCGCATTTAATTTTTTGAAGACCAAAGATGATTGGGAAGCAAAAAGCTGGAAGAGTTCCACAGGCAAAAATTATGAAAGACGAAACAGTTAGCACAGAACATCTAGACATATCAATTGCAAAATGCCACCAGTCTAGTATTGACCTTAAATTCATGAAGTCTACTTGCCATAGAAGGTTCATCAGAGGGTTCAGGTCAACATTCTCTTAACATTATCTAGATTGACAAGCAGCCAAAATGTCAGGACAAAATCAAAGAGGAAGACTTGTCTGCAAGTAAATATTAACAGACTTTAAGCACAGTACTAAAACCATAGACCAAGCATGTGAGCAATGGCAAGGTTTAGGAGAGGATGAAAACAAAAAAGAAACTTCTACTTATCAAGAAGAGACAGTTAAGATTTCTGGGACACATGATGAGGAAGAAGGGCCTGAAGAAACTAATACTCACAAAGCAGAAAGAGAGACAGGAAAGCAGTGTGTGATATACTTGATGGGCTGCTGCAAGTCAGTGGCAGAATGTAGTTTGGAAGAGATATCAAGAGGAGAAATGCTAACAACAACAAGGGATAAGAGCAAGTGGAAGTCTATGATCGCATGAAGGGACACGGCACATAAAGATGATGAAAGATTAGAATGTGTGTTGTGGTGCAGTTGATTTCAGCTCAGAACAAGAAATGTCAGCAGAGTTTAAATTCCAGTTAAATTCATTGCATTCATTTACACACAAATACCCTTGGGAAAGGTATTGATCTGACACTTCTCCTTCCAGTTATGTGTTAAATAGCAGGACAGATTGAGTTCTATAGCCTTGGTTGATAACCATTCTAACACAGAAGGTAATGGCAAGATAATGCAGGTAAATCTTCTGCCCAGTTAGTCATGTCTCTTAACTGACTAATTGATAGGAAGGTTGCATCATTTTATAGTTGAAATGGCTAGTTGTAACTATGTTCTATGCTAACAGTTAACTAACTTCTATCATACTGATCACTGGTGGAACTCTTCTGCTTTCTTTCTACCCAGTCAACTTAGAACTTAAAAAAATGTAATCATTGTCTCCTTAGATCCCCAACCTCTGTTCTTTTAAGAAAATGGTAACAGAAAAAACACATACTCAATCAGGAAAAGACAGCTGTAATACCTTGGAAAGATAATGAGAACAGAGGGCTTGGAAAACTTAATACTCATCGAGCATATTGAAGGTAAATGTTTGAATTTTGTTTAATGACATTAACCTCTGAGGGATATTTAATGCCAGAAAGGCAGGTTTTAAGGGTTTTTTGTTTAATGTTCAGTTATAGTGAGAAGGTTGATTTAGCCAAATTTTGATGAAATTTTTTTTATTTTACTTTAGAAAACTGAAGAGGTCTTCTAGTTTTGTATTCAAAAATGTATTGTTGGTAATCATTTTCCATAGAAAACTGCATACTTTTCTATAAAAGTTTATTTTTATACTTTCATAGTATTTTGACCCCAGTTTAGGTGGGGTCAACTATTTGCATATAGACATGGAAATAACAATTAAGAGGTGGTTCCATGCTCCTCACAACCTTCCAATCAGAGGCTTTGCTGCCAGCTGCAGTTTACCATCATACCCAGGACCTTGAAGGTAAGAGATAAAAAGGTAGCTAATTGGTTACCTGAAGAAATTGTGTAAATTAATAAAAAGCAGAAAATCTAAAAGTCTTGAGATAGGTAATAATGGCTCTTCGCAATTTCCTATGTCATGACGGGTGATGACACAGAAAGAAGAAATAAAAAGACGATGTGGAACTTCCAGACCATATAGGTGATGGGCATGACCTAACCAGTTTTGCTTGTGATAGGCCTTTCCTTAGTAAAGCAGGAAAATCGAGTCAGACGTGAAATGACTTACCTAAGAACTGAACAACTATGAAATGACATTAGATATAACCAATTAACATCACATTCATGGAGAAATGGTTGAGTCAGAGGTGGAGCGGCTGAAAATAAATTTTAAAAGTCAGTTAAGTTTATAGAGCCATATGTGACAGCAATATTGTTGCCATATATGGTCTGGTGCTCCTGCTATTCATTTCAGGGTTATCAAATTTCTCTTCTGAAATTGGGTAGATAGTTCCTTTTGAGGAGCTGTCAACAGTTGTGCTAGCTCAAAGTCATCGTGACCAAGGGTTCAGGCATCCTGGCCTTGTTCAGATTGCTGTTCACACCAGATAAGGCGCTCTCACCTAGAAACTGTAACTAAGGTCCACTCAGCATAGTTACCATTTAAACCACAGGTGAGCTGTGGATGTTGAACAAAAACAATTTTGCCTGAGCAAGAATCTGCATTTGGGATTAGCGAGTTGCACTTGTAAACATACATTCACAGAGTT
This sequence comes from Ascarosepion bandense, assembly GCA_037127315.1. NCBI lineage: Eukaryota > Metazoa > Mollusca > Cephalopoda > Sepiida > Sepiidae > Ascarosepion > Ascarosepion bandense. The sequence goes on along the minus strand of JBBBDQ010000647.1, from coordinate 158,915 downwards.
ATAATCCAAGGAAAAGAAAAGTATGGTAAAAGAAGACAAGAGGAAAACTATATTTTATTCACCTATATGTTTCTTCCTGTAATGGACTTCTCTATAAGGAAAGGTGAGATTGGGAAAAATCTTATAGGAACAATACTTTCTCAGGCCTACATACACAACAAAAATATCAAAACATCCAAAGGAAACAGTTAATTCCCATCAATTTAACATCTCATAACATTACACTGCACATGAAAACATGAACCATAACAGTTTTAAATGCTTAATAATTTCTGTTAATCCTATGAATAATTTGTGTTTTTTTTTTCTAGTTACCAACAATTTGTTTATAGATACGTTATCTAAAATAAAATTAATTTTAGCTCTTTGCCTTGATAAGGACAGGACTAAATGTGTAAGCAAGAAAGTATAGTTTTCCTCTTTTCTTAGTTATTTGGATGTGCAGTGGATATCAGTTCCAATTCCAGTTGAATACATTGTATTCACTTATGTGCAAAATCCTTGATAAAGGTATTGATCTGTCTCTTCTCACTCTAGGTTAAATAAGAGGACAGATTGGATTCCATAGCCTTGGTTGGCAACCAGTCTACTGCAGAAAAATCTTCTGCCAAGTCAGTAATATCTCGAAAGAGTAATGATTGCCCAAGTGTGTTATCACATATGGCACTTAACTGACTTCTTTAACTAATATATATATATATATATCTCTATCTCCCCATTGTTGTACTTTTGTTTTTCTCAACTAGCTCATCTAAGACATTGTCTATTACTCTATTATTGTCTTAGTGATTATCGGTGATATAACATCTCATTTTTGCTCTTAAAATTTGCATTTTGGGACTTACAACCTCTGCACACACCCAATTCATATTTTTTTTCTTAGCAAAACCTTTTCTTTTCTGATCAGATGGGCATTTTCAAATAAAAATTATGGTTCAATGTATTGTGGTAAACCACCATTGTGTTCAGCCTGTTGTTGAGCAGTGTATTTCTGCAATGTTCAAGCAGAAATAAGCTAATTAATAAGTGTTTCCACCCATCTCTTTCCTCCCCCACTACTCCCTAATTCTTCACCTCACTGCCTGCCTTCAATTTGTGTTCCTTTCTCCATCTCCCTTTTCATACTGCTTCTCCTCCTCTTTGCCTGTCTATCACCTTTGCCTGTCCACCTCAATCCTTTTATCAGATGTGCTATTTTATAATTAAAAGAATTTAATTGAAAAGTGTCTTTTGGTATGTAGATGTACCTATGCCGAGAGATTTCAATGTAACTGTGAATCAAGCTTATTAAAGAATAAGTTAATAAAAATCAAACAGTAGTGCTTAGTGTAAAGTTTTTTAGCAGTTTCTTTTTTTAAATATCTGTAAGCTATATGCTAAACTGGCATTTTATAAATTCCTCAGTTTTTATCATGAAAAAAAAACTTGTCTTTCATTTTTTGTAAATTCGTACTGTATCACTCATTTTACATTTGGAGCATACAGATTAGAATTTAGTAATAATTTGATTGGCCAAGTCTATGGGGTAAAGTGGTCACAGAAATTGTCTGATAGCTATGAGTGGTTCTCCTGCTTGTATGGAATGGTGTAGAGTTCTGTTTCCAGATATAGATAATTCCAGCAGCCACTCTCTTGACCCAAGGCTGTACTAACTCCTGAAGGCATTTGATGCAGGCCTCTGTATTGAGTGTGAGGCCCAGTGGAAAAATGAATGGAGGCATAATACCACCATCACTAGTGATCACTCTGAACACCTTCATAATCACCATTAGACTTCTCTAACTCTTTCCAAATCCTATGCACTGTCTTCAGCTTCATACCCAAATAATATGGAACATTTGTAACATATCACTCAAATCCCGGGCCTGACATATAGATGGCACCACAAATAAAAAATCCATGATTTTTATGAAGTACTAACCTTCAAATGGCACATGACAAAATTTGGCCCCTATAGGATTATTTTTTTCTACAAATTAGTTATTTAAGTGAAGCTACTGTTGCAAATTTTCAAAACAATGGAAAAATCTGAATTTTTTTGTATTGATAAAGCACTGCTTTCTAATGGGATAAAAATATTGTTCAAGCAAAGCAATGGCTTGATAAGTTATTCAGATTCTGCTCCATCAGAAACAATGGTTAAGAGGTGATATTATAACAATATTTGTAGTGGATTGGAAATAATTAATTTTATTAATTAATAACCATAATCGGAAAATCTAATTGCTATTATAGATCATAAGAGAACATACTAAGAGAAATTTTCCTTATCCTCCAAACATAAGCAAAGGAAAACAGAGGTGATTAATTTTATTAACTAATTATTAACTGTAGCTGGAAAATCGTTATCTTTAAAAAGAAAGCAGGGATGAAAAATAACACCTGGTATTTCTCTATTAGTGTAAACCCGGAAAGAAGAAAGAAAAGAGAAATGGATTTGTTTAATGTCATAGAGTCGATTTTGGCCACCCAAGAAAAGGCTAGCATGGTCATTCTAAACAAAGAAAAGATAAATTTAATTGTTATTTTTTTCTAGGTAAAGGAAAAGGAGATTTCCTTTTGTATCCGATTGTGATTGTCTTATCGTCTCGCTAGCATGAATTGTGAAAAGAACTGAGATAGCAAATGTTTTGATTCCGGAGTCGAATTTTTTTTTTTTTTTTTTAATCATATCACCCTGAGCAAGATGGTAACGCCACCGATGTGCAGGGGGCTACGTAAGAGTGAAAAGATTGGAAAAGAGAAAGCCGGAAACCACATTCTAAACAGGGAACAAGGGATGAGCCTCTTCACCTGTTCAATAGACGTGGATGGAGTGTGAAACCGGGCGATAGTTTAGTCCATCTACTATTTTGCGTATATATATGCTTAAGTATGAATGTGTGCGTGTGAGTTTGCCGAACTGAAATTTAGAGAAAAGGTATTTTCACTGACATCAGGGTAGGACAGATAACAAGGCATTCTTGTCGCTTGAAAATATAGGTGACTCAGAGAATGGATATTAAAAACAGGTGCGGAGAAATTATTATTTGGGTAACAATGTCAATGGACCCTTGTCAACTTGTTTTGAGCGAAGCCAGTTCAAAAAGGTTAATACCTATTGTTTTAAGAAAAAAAAAAAAAAAAAACCCCGCCACAGAAACTGTTTTGTGAGAAAACCGAATTTTTTCTCTCAAAATTTTTCTAAGTCCTGCCCAGAAAAGGGGTATGGGAAGATGACGTCCTAAGATCGAGAGAGATTCCATTGGTCCTGTGAACAAGCCCCGAAAGGGGGAGACGACTAACAATTGATGTCATGGAAAGAAGACTAATCCCATTGTGTAAACCAAAGGCAACAATGAGTAGCAGCTAACCTCAGGATTTTATTGGTCGCCGAGACCGAGGATTAGACACGCAGCAACCGTCGGCCCCACACCATGGCATGGGCATAAATCAGTTGGAGTTGGATTCCAGTTGGCATGGAGAAGGTCCAGTGAAGATCCAGCGGTGGTTCGAGACAGTTGAAGTTCAGTTCCAGTTACCGGCTCAAAAATGTAACAATGAAGATAGGCACTATGTTGTTGGGCGCCAACCACAGAGCCTGCCGGCCAACCTGAGTTAAAGACAGACAAAAAGTGATTTTACAGACAAAGTTGCAGTTGAGGTCAGAACAACAGAGATCAACAGAAAAGGCCTGATGCTGGCTAACCAGAGGTAAAGACAGAACAGAATCTCCAGACAAAGTTTTTGAGATCGACAACTGAATGCGGCCAGCCAGATTCCTCGTTATTGCTTAGAAGAATAATTCAATTTACCTAAGAAACGTCTGTTCCACTACCAGTTGATAGAAGCAGGGATGAGAAATTATTCAAGAGACTATTGTGTATAATCTGTATATAAAGATGTTATTTTACAACACTTTTCAGCCGTCGGTCCACTTATTTCCTTTGATGTTACATTTCTTTCTTTTATTACTCAATTGTGTGCACACGTCCCAGTTTGGTTTAGTTCGGCAGAGAGACAGTTAGTGAAGGACTCACGTGACTACCTTGTGATTAATCAACACAACGTGGGACAAGGGAAAACACAGTGACAGAGTCAATCTACAACCAGCTGACAGGATCGAAACAAACAGCGACCGGCCAGATAGTGGCATAATATGATGACTAAATGCAGTTGTACAGGCACAAATGATGCCCAATATAAGCAGTTGTCCTGGAAAACACCAAAAAATTCACAAACTCATTTTGGCTGATCATGAATTGAAGTTGTGAGATAGCAGAGGAGTTGGACATATCAGAAGGCAGTGATGTCAATATTTTGCATGAACATTTCTCAGTGAGAAAGTTGTGTTCAAAGTGGACATGGTGTTTGCTCACAGTCACTCATAAACAACAAGGCATCAACAATTCAGAGCATTGTTTGCAACTGTTTCAACACAATATGAAAGAGTTTTTGCATAAATATATGACAATGGCTAAAACATGGATCCACCACTTCACTCCAATGTCAAATAGACAGTCAGCTGAGTGGACAGCAGCAGATGAAAGCCATCCAAAGCGACCAAAGCCATAAACCTCACCAGGTAAGGTTTTCATAACTGTATTTTGGGATTCACAAGTTATTTTGTTCATTGATTACCTCGAGAAAGGAAGGACCATCAATAGCAAATATTAAATAACATTATTGGTGTATCTGAAGGAAGAAATCGTCAAGAAATGGCCACAAATGAAGAAGAAAAATGTGATCTTTCACCAAGACAATGCACCATATCGCAAGTCATTTGCAACAATAGCAAAACTACATGAATTGCACTTCGAATTGCTTCCACATCCACCCTATTCTCCAGATCTGGCCCTAGCAACTACTGGCTGTTTGCAGACCTCAAAAGAATGCTCAAGAGAAAGAGATTTGGCTCCAATGATAAGTGATACCAGAAAATGAGGCATATTTTGAGGTCAAAGACAAATCATTCTAGAAAAAAATGATTGAATTGTTAGAAGCATTGGAATCAGTGTATCACCCTAGAAAAAGACTATGTTGATGAATAAAAGTTGAATTTTACCTAAAAGTTGTGGTTTTATTAACTAGGACTGGGATTTATTGAGTGATGCATTATTGGAGTTTCCGCCACAAATACCAAGCAGTACAGCAATTCTAATACAGATTACAATTTAGTAATAAAAAATATGGCGAAAGTAAAAATAACTGACAAGGCTTCATCTAAGAAATGTACACGACTGAAGACTATTACTACTTTGTGTAAAAGCAACATAAATAAGATAAAAGAAATACTTGTTAAAAATTAATAATTAACAATACATTAATTTAGACTAATATGTTCATCTTTGATTTTTATCACATTTTGGCCCTCTAATCTTCACATATATATATTGATCTACAGGAAATTCTTAACTGTACTCAATATCTAATCTACAGAGGTAGAGCATTTGCATTTCACTACCCTGTTTAGGATATTGTCTAGGTTTTATTTTTAGTAGTTCGGTCACTGTTCACCATGTCTACCAAGTACACATTGTGAGCTCAATCTCTGGGTCAGGCAATCACTGTCACCAAATTCATGAGCTTTAATCAACTAGTCCACTGTCTAGCTAGTTTGTTAAAGTGAACTTGGAGAAAAACTCAACTGATTAGTATTGTAACAGCTGCAACACCTCATATCTTGATTGCTTCTGCTGAAGACACACTGTCATTTGACTTTATTAACAGCTTCCATATTGCATTCATTTCTGTGCTCGGCCTGCTAAAAAGATCCTCATAGACTGGCATATGTGTGGATTCTTTCAGATAACAAATCTGAAGTGTACTTCCTTATCCAGGGTTAAAGAAAAACTTCTAGTTTGGCTGCTATAAAAATAAACTTAAAATACTTTCATCAGTGTATGAACTGATGTCATGAAATCAGTGTGATATGACCCACATGACTTGTCTCCACCAAAGGGGAGATAAGTGCCTTCAGTGCCCCTCTACAGTGTTAATTTGATTTGCAATAAAATAAAAACTGATATTTCTAAGAGAATATTTTTATTGACAAACAAAAAGATAGCTATTCTAATTTACTTGAAGAATTTGCAACAAGTTTACTTCAAGCTATGCAAATGTCACTAAAATATATCACAAGTAAAAAATATTCAAAGAGGGCTTCAGACAAATTAGATGGCAGCCCCATTTGAGTGGGAACCATAATTTCATTAGTCTAGAGGTCTTAAAAGTTCATAATCCAAACCTTGTTAGAGGCATTTTTTTTTTCATACTCAAGACACTTACTTTACTAAATATAACATAATGAGAAAATTGTACAAATGGAATAGAAAAACAAAGTCATCTTTAAAAGTCAGTACTAATGTAACACCATGACTGGATGTGCGTTGTGATGCAGTGGATATTGACTCAAAATGAGAAATCAGAGAGTTAAGTGTGAATTCCAACTGAATTTGTTGCATTCATTTACACACAAATATCCTTGGGAAGGTATTAATCAGTCTTTTCTCCCTCCAGATATAGATTAAATAGCAGGACAAATTGGATTTTATAGCTCAGGTTAGCAACCAGTCTACCAAAGAAAGTAAGATCAACCAATTGCAAGAAAATCTTCTGCCCAGTCAATCATGGATCAAGAGACATGATCACCAAAGCATGTATCACATCATGTATGGCATATAACTGACTCATGTCAAAGGTTGATGGGCAACCCAAATTTTATTTCTAAAGAAAAAAAAATATCTTTCATGTTAAAACAATGTGATACTATGAATTTCAACCATGGTTCATAAGTGATGCAAACCAAAAAATTAACAGTATTTTAACACAAAGCATTTTTCTTTAAAAATAAAAATTAGGTTAATTAGTGTGAGAGGTGAAATTGTAAGCTTGAGTGGGACTGGTCATTAGGTAGAGTCTTAAGACGTCAGTCTGCTAAACTTGAATGTTGTCTTCATTTGATATAGGAATTATTAGTTGAAATGATTTCCACAAAGTAAATCTTTACAGGTCAGGTCTGTTTTGATCAGCGATATGACACACTGTCAGAGGATGGTGACAATGACACCTATGACAATCATGATGAGGTTCCGAAACATCTCAAACGTTTCACTGAAGGTGGATATGGACACTATAATGCCACAATTTTGATTGGCTGGCTAATGAGAGAAACGGCTTAAATGGAACTTTGACTCTTTCTTTGATACTTATGACACAGGACCATTATTTTGATTGGGCCACTAATCTGATTTGGTTATTGGGAGTTTTATTTCATCCTCTTTGACATATATGACACAAGACCATTGGCTGACCAATAAGCACATTGTAATTAGGGTTTGCATTGTGTTGCAGTAAATATATGCTACAAACAAGAAATCAGAGCACAGAATCGGAATTCTAGTTGAATTAGTTGCATTCAGTTATGTGCAAATAGAAAGGTATTAATTGTCTCTTCTACCTCCAGCTACAGGTTAAATAGAAATGCCAGTTTAACATTTAGCTTACATATATTGAAAAAACAAAAAAAACTTTACACTAAGCACTACTGTTAGATTTTTATTAACTTATTGGAAGCTGTCAATGGCTGCATTAGTATGCAGTCACAAGTCTCATGACTGAGGGTTTGAGCGTCCTGGCCTTGTTCAGACTGTTGTTCACACAAGATAATGTGCTCTCCTAGAAACAGTAACTAAAGTCTACTCAGCATAATTTCAGTATAAACCACAGCTGGGCTATATGTTAAACAAATACAAACGTGCTTGAGCAGGCATCTGCAACGGGGATTAGCTAGCTGCCTTAGTAGACAGCAATTCTTAGATACAAGTGACCAGCCATACTGATGCACTACCAGATTTCTTTATTGGTGGCCACAATCTCAACATAAGATATACAGATGACCCAGTGTTGATAGCAGACAGAATGGAAACAAAAAGAACTAATACGGAAGGTAGTGAACCAAAGCGAAAAGAAAGGATAAAACTTGCAGTGCAATGGATATCAGCTCGGAATTAGAAACCCAAGAGCCAAGTTAAAATTCTAGTTGAATTCGTTGCATTCACTGACACACAAATAAGGGTGGGGTATGAATCCATCTCTTTTTCCTCCAGCTATAGGTTGAATTGCAGAACTGGTTGGGTTCTATAGCCTTGGTTAGCAACCAGTCTACCACAGAAAGTGGCAACTTACTGTGAAGAATCTACCTCATCAGTCAAGGATCAAAAGAGTGAATTGCTATAGCATTATCTCATATGGCACTGACTACTTAATGTTTTTTTTTCTTTTTCACTTATCAGCACCCCCAAACCCTGCACTCACTGCATTTTAGTAGTTTTATTGCTTTGCTTTGGGGAGGGGGGTTGTAGGAGCTATAAAGACCTAGAAAAGACTCAGATTACTTGAACTGATTTAAAGGTATACCAGGTCGATTAACTTCCAACTGTTGCAAATGCCACTTGACTATTTTTTTGTGAGCTGCAGATGTCAGTTATTGACTTATGGCTCGAACTGAAATTTTCTCAGAAGCTATGATAAACATTTATGACACTAGTGCTTTTAATAGGTAACTTGTCTACCACTGAAACATTACCCCTCTCGCCCTAAAAGTTACATTTTCCATAACAAGCACATAACTATTTTGATACCCACATAAAATTAATTATTATAGCAGTTAATTCTTATCTGACATCAAGAAAAATTAATCTAGTAGGAAGAAATAAAAAAAGAGCTAGAGAGAAAGAAACTTGTTTTCTGTAAATACGGAATAGCCTACTTGAAATGGAAACCGCAATTAATGGACATCTTTTTATTCTGCCATCTTAATTTGCCACTATGTTTACCTTTTGTAACTCACTCATCCGATAGACATCAAGGACTAATTCTCTAAGTCTTGTCACAGTTGACAGTAAAAAAAAAAAAAAAAAAAAATATGGTGGATGCGAGGAACAAAAAAGTTTTATCCTTTCTTTTCAGCCTAACCTATTCTGCAGAGAGTAGGTGCAGAGGTTTTTATTCCAGAGATTTTCTTCTTAGACAAGTTGCTAACCAAACCTAAAAATTTACCAGCTTAAACAGTTTAACATCGTACTTAGGACAGTTTACTTCTGTGTTCTTTTTGGGGAGGAGAGAATATTTGTCCATAGCTAGGACCCTGACATGTGCTAACACCATGAATCAGGGTAGACTTGAAAACAACAGCAAGAGGTGATTCCATGCTCCTTAAAACCTCCCATCTCTCAGGCCTTGCAGAAGGATGTAGTTTGCATTCGTAGATAATATACATTACACACATGTAGATTAAATTTTTCCAAAATCCATTACGAAATGGCTTAACTCTGACATACTATATATTCCTATACACACATATGACTTGTTTAAACATATTTTTTAATGGATACTAGTAGATGCTCCGTTTTTTATAATTAAAGTTTTTGAACAGAACATTAATTTACATTTACTGGCCTAAATAATAGAGTAATCTTGTTAGAAAAATATGCATCCTCAAACAGGAATCAAACCTGCATCCTCTAGGGAAAACTCATTAGATCCAACACATCTTAACCACATAATGACCAAACAAATAAATTAATATGACAGAGGTAAAAATACAGAAACAGAGCAGATATTAATATTTTGAAAAATTGGGAAATTATATTTAATAGCATTATTCGAAATTTGTTTAACTGGAGAAAATTTGAATTTCTCTCCCCCCACCACACACACAGTCAATAAAGTCCACGCGCAATTTAAAATACTCATGAATTTTTTACTGATACATCATAGAAACAATCAGTAAAAAGAATAAGAAAAGCAAAGTATTTAAATTTATTATTTCGATGATAAATTTTGACATGATTGTCATCATTACATACACAAAGGGTAATGCGATTCTGTAGTCCTTGGCAAACATTTTGCAGTTGATTTTGAGTATTACTTTCAATCACATTAATGATCCTAGCTTGCAATTTCCCTAAAAATTGATCTTTAGACAGAATAAACATGACTTTTCCCATGTCCCCATGAGGAAACAATAGAGTCAAACAAAAATTGGAGAACAAGAAAAGTTTTTAAATGTAGTATTTGGATTGATAATTTTTGACATGACCGCCATCATTACATAGACAAAGGGTAATCCGATTCTGTTTTGCAGTTGATTTTTCATCAATTATCTTAGCTTGCAATTCAACTAATGAATGAGGTTTAGCTGAGTAAATATTACTTTTCACATCAGAAGAAATCCAATGAATTCAAACAATTTTTTTGCAGGAGAAAAAAAAATAAAAAAAAAAACATAAAAAAGAAAGTAAACATATCAAGCTTATCTTTTGTGCTGATTGTTTCTATAGTTACAAAGCTACTAGCATTTTAAATTACACATGGACACCCTGTATACAGTCTCAAAAGATTAAACAGACAAAAAAAAAAAAAAAAAAAAAAAAAAAAGAGGAAATAAGTATGTGTATATATATATATATATATATATATATATATATATATCTCTTGAACAGATATTGGGTTTCAGGTGTGTAAATATTAGCAATACAATTTAAGTAGTAATACCTGCAAGGTGAGACATGTTTTGCCAAATATAATAAACACAAAAAAAATTCAAATTATATTTATTCAAGATATTTTTGAATAATCATGACATACAAAATGGGTTCAGGCGTGCAATTTATGAATAACATCTTTATGAGTCATGTCCCTTCAGGACATACGTGAATAAGTCCTTCCACTTGCCCCTATCCCATGTTGCTCTTAACACTTTTCCTCTTGGCATCTCTCCCAAACATCGCTCTGCCATCTACTTGCTCAAGTCCAAGTAAGTCTCATGCTGTATTACTTATCTTTTCCTCTATTCATCCTGTGAGTATTAGATTCTCCAAGCCCTCCTTCCTCATTATGTGTCCCAGAAAACATCAGAAAGAGACAGCTGAGATATGTATAAATTTCTTTTTCATTTGCATCCTCTCCAAAACCTTTTTGTTGCTCACATGTTTGAATCATGGTATCCTATGACAATACAAATAAATTGCTTGGATACAACTTTGAACAAATTTTTCATTTTCATTGAATAACATATCAACAGAATTTTATTATTCACTTAAAGTTGGACTAATGTCTTCAATTTAGTGGCCATCACAGCATGTTTCTACCAGTCGTCTTCAGGTGGCTGTCAAAGTGGTTAATCAAATTTGGTATAGAGAGAAGGAAATTGAACAGAGATGGGCTGCGCTATAGTTTTACACAACACCACATATTGCTACAAAAGCAAAACATTAACATCCAAACCTGATTCATTATCTAAATAACCTCAACAGATTGAGACTTTCATATGAATGTTATAAATGTCAAACACATTCAGAAATATCTAAATTGTCACCTGCATTCTTAGATCCATGGTTAAAAACGGCCTTGAGTGATTAGAGCCTGTGGATATTAGTGAAGACCATCCTTCTTCAAACCTGGTGCTACACAGTCAAAGAACAGTACCAAATAACAGAAGCAACATCACTTGAAGACTTTCAACAGCAGCAACCACTAAAATGGATATCATATGTAATTCAAAGAGAAAATAATGACAGAATCAAAACACTTATTTCAGTCTGCTTCAAATAACAAAATTAAGAAACCCCCATCAATACTGGAAAGAGCAATAACAGCTACTGGACTTGAGAAACAAATGAAACATTCTTTTGGTGTAGATAGACTAAACCATCGCCCGGTTCACACTCCACCCACGTCCATTGAACAGGTGAAGAGGCTCATCCCCTGTTCCCCATCTAGGATGCAGCTTCCAGCCTTCTCTTTTCCAATTTGTTGCTTCCCTCTGTCTTTTCTATAAGTATTTTCACATTTTCAACTCTGATGAGCTTCATTCACTGGTGCCTCACTCTCATGAACTTACTCATGCAACTAGATTGGCAACTAGGTCCCACCCTTTTACTGTCAAAATAGAGAAGTAGTGGTTACATTTGCCTATCAGTTTCTTTTCTCACACTTTTCATCTGTGGAACTCTCTTTCCAATGTTTGCTTCTCTGACAGCTACAATCTCCAAAGGTTTAAGTGCAATGTCGAATGTCATCTTCTATCCCCTTTTACTCTTTCTTAGACATTACCTGTACCGTTATTTATTTTTTCTCTCTTCCCTCTCCTCTTATTGTAACCCCTTGCTCATCAGTGGCAGTACTGCCTTGTTTGGAGTGAAATGATTATAAACCTTTTTTTTTTTTTTTTTTTTTTAAATGTGTAGATGGCAATAAATAAATGAAAACAGGGCATCTACTTAATCATGAATATCCATTAAGAATAACATTTGAGCATCTGTCTATATTTCTGAGATGTAGATTTTTTTTTTTAATCATGTCACCCCAAGCAAGGCAATAATGCCACTGATGCGCAGGGGGCTACGTAAGTGTAAAAAGATTGGAAAAGAGAAAGCCGGAAACCGCATCCTAAACAGGAAACAAGGGATGAGCCTCTTCACCTGTTCAATAGACATGGGTGGAGTGTGAACCGGGTGATAGTTTAGTCTATCTACTCCAATTGAAAAAAATAAAAATAAAAAAATAAAGAAAAGAGTGAAAAGATTGGAAAAGAGAATAATATTGTTAATGTAATATTTACTTTGTTTGGACTGTTGTCCTTATCTTTATTGGTTATATTCAAGGACCAGCCACCTATATCTGTCTATATAACTGAGATGTACTATTGTGACTATTCATACATGGCTCAGTGTATGAAAGTGTTGGTTGAAGTAATTGAGTAACTTAACCAAAAGAGTAAGGAGTTCAATACATGGTCACAGCAGAGGTGAACAAAACTTAGAAAGTAGAGTTACTAAATGAAAATAAGTGAAACCAAGATATCTGGAAGAGGTATAGCTAAACTTATATAACATCTAATTTCTTATTGACATCATAGACTGTCTACCAAAGAATGTTTTTTTTTTTAATTATATAACTAGAACAATCTAAGCTGGTGGACAAAAAGTGTTTGGTTCAAAATTCCAACCACATAAAGAAGGCTGACGATATGACAAAGATGAGACTAACAGTCCAAATAGTGTAAATAATGTTTAAGCAAAAGATTATATAAATTTTAAATTAAAACTTATTAAATATATTTAACAGTTTAAAATCAAAATCTTGCCTTTTTCCTATTTACAAGACAGTTCAAGGCCTAAGCTATATATATTGAAGATATCAAAATTAAACAGAAATTTGACTGAGTAATATAGTAACAGACAACAGAACTCCAAAGGTACATAAGAATAGGGAAATATGACTTTAAATTGAATTTAAGCAAAGTATTAAGATGTGAGAAAATTAATAGTTGGGAAGTGTTCTAACAAGACAATTTGTGTGACATTGAAACCCAAATGTATATTGGCATGGCCAAAGATGCATTCTAAAAGCTGAGTAGACAGAAAAATTTTGTTGGAAACAAAAGCATACTGGTCTCTTATGTGATGTCTGCCCTTCAATATGGCAGCACATGCTGGACAAGCTCATCAAAAATGAAGGAAAGACTTGAAGCAACCAAAATGTGGTTTTACAGAAGGATGCTGAGGGTACCATGAGCCATATATGTGAGCAATAATGAGGTTTTGGAGAGGATGGAAACAAAAAAGAAACATACTTAACAGCAGGAAGAAACCGCTGAAGTTTCTGGGACATGTAATGGGAAAGAAGGGCTTAGAGAAAAGAGCTACATGGGGTAGGAAGATGTGAAGAGCCATGATAGCCTATATCCTGAAGGGACACTGCACAAAGGTTAAGATGCAGGAAAATTCAACTAGAAACTAAGAAAAGAGTGCTAAACTTATATAACATCTAATTTCTTATAGACGGTCAACCAAAAAAGATTTTTTTTTAAATTATATAATCGTTTCACCCTGTGCAAGGCAGTACTGCCACTAGTGCACAGGAGATAACATGAGAAGAAAGCAAAAAGAGAAACAAGATACAGGGAGTGTTGGAGAAAAGGTAAGACAAAAAGATGACAATCAAGGAGACAAAAAGATGGCAATTGATGTTTCGATTAAAATCTTTGAGATTGTTGTTATCAGGGAAGCAAGTATATAGAAGGGAATTCCACTGGAGGGAAATGCAAGAAAAGAAACTGATTGAGTAGAAGTAGTGGTTACATTTCACTGTTTTGACTGTACTAAATAGCGGAAACAAAACACATCACATGAGAACTTTCAACAATAAATAAAATGGACATCAAATTATTCAAAGAGAAACTGATGACATCAGATGTTGACATTGCATATTATCTCAAACAAAATATTAAGTTCCCCCCACCCTTATTCCATCAATACTGGAATATGTAATAACAGACATGAAAAGCCTGTTTTCCTGAAAAGTTATTTTAACCTTTAGCATTCTACATGATTGACAGTATTTGCTTGCTTCCTTCCTACTGCAGACAGGACTTCCTCAACCACACAAGTGTAGTCCTCAATTTCAGTTAGGGTCATTTTCTTGTTGCTATAGCAGAGGACAACACTACCACAAATTTAAAACCATTCAAAGTCACTTGCAAGATTTTCCTCGGAAAATTACATTGCCTCCAGTATGGTAAAGGTTTTAATAGAATAAAAAATTTTATAAATTTCAACGAATGGTAGCACTGACTGCTCAGTTAATGAATACCAAATGTTTTCTTATAAGAAGAAACATTGTTATAACCATGTGGTAGTAATGCTGAACAATCTCTTCAAAAATAAGACTTTTAGTGACAAATGCAGTTTTCCAGATGAATGTTCAGAATTCCATAGACTATTTCATTTATTAGAACATATAGGGCCCTCAGTACATGAATATACTTTTCACCATGTATGTGAAAATCAATTAAGCATAACACTGTATTCACCAAACCTTTCTCTAACTGGAAAGCAACTTGACTATTATCAGGTACAAGCTACAAGGTCTAAATTCCTTTGATTCACAATATACTCCTGGCTGACTGCGCAGGCTCATGCTGAGTATTAGTGTAGAAGGTACCTTCTGCTACATTCTGGTAGTATTTGTTTACATTTCTTTTATACTATTAATATTTTTTGTCTACTCATTATGGTGGTTATCTAACCAATAACAATGCATAATGATTAACTTTATGATAAACATGTCAGCTTTCCCCTCCCCCAGCTTTAAAATATTTTTTTTCATCAAAATTCATTAGTGTTTATGTAGAAGGTTATGTTTGCCATAAGATATTTTAAACCTTTTATCTGGCTTAAGAGAGTATTATGTCATAATTTTCTTAAGCAAAAGTTGTATTACTGTGGCAATCACTGTTATATGGGTATAAAGCGCTTTTTTTTGTTTTTTGCTTCAAAATGCCACAGTGCTTCTGTTGTAGGTGTTTCTATGTTAAAATAGCTTCCTTTAAAACAAAAATTGAGTGGTTTATTTCAAACTAGATCAAAAGTTATGCCATTGTCAATGTCAACAAATTTTAAGCAAGATTTCCTTTTTTTTTTTTTTGGTGCTGGAAAGTAGCTTTTAATTCTAAATGCCTCATCTATTCTGTTTAAATATGCAAGGATATTTGCGTGTAAGTGAATGCAATGAATTTAATTGAAATTCAAACTTAGTTCTCTGATTTCTTATTCTGAGGTGATATCCACTGCACCATAAATAATCAATATGTTGACATTCCACACTACTTTAAACAAAAGGTTAGGAAGGAAAACCCCATCAATACTGGAAAGAAGGTTACTGGACTTAAAAAATTTATTTTCTTTAAAAAAAGTGGTTTTAAAAGAAAGATTTTATTAATTTCAAGCAAAAACAATACTGGCTGCTCAGTCAATAAAATGCTAAATGTTTCCTTATAGCGAAACGGCTAATATTACCATTATTTTAAAAGAATAAAAAAAAAATTTTTTCTCTATGTCCTATCTCCAAACAGAATAATTATTTACCTAAAGTTATATCATTGAACTTAATATAAATAATAGATGCAGTGAAAATTCATTATTCTGATTCTTTTTCTAGCATAACACAAAATACCCAGAACATTACAACCATGATTATTTACTTATATTTTTACTCATGTAGACCAAAAGTGTTGCAGAGTGGCATGGACACCCCTGCAGCACTTTCATTGATGGAATGGTTCATGGCTGAAATGGTCTATTTAAGTAAAGAATAGTAGCATAATATTCGATTGTCATTCAAGTAATATTCGGACTGATTATTTTGGCAACTATTGCAATTTAAAGTCTTCCTCTGTGTTGTAAATTTTTTTGTCTTGTCTGTCATTGTAACTATCATACTCCTCTGTATAAATCTGTTTATTTAAATTAAAAGTTTATTTTTATTTAATTTAATTTGCAATATTCATTTACCTTTTTATGCAAGAGTAATTGAGAACTTAATTTAATCATCTCAATCTCGTGTAAAAAAGAATTCTGCTTTTTAAAATCATTAAAAATTTGGTCAGCGGTACCAACACCAATCCAAACATTGCAATCCTCATCCTCTCCTCTAGTCCCTTTTCCCCCCCACACACTGGGAGGCAGAGACGGACGTGAATCAAATAATTTGATAAGGTCATTTATATGAATCTGATTTTAAAGCACATCACTGCATAATGAGAAGACCAGAAGAGAATGCTTGGTTTGTCATGGTTCAATTTGGTTATGCCAGCACAACAGCCACTGCCTTCTTTTGCTAATTTGACCATTGAAATCAGGTAGATCTTTGCCTATTCTACCTTTTGGGTCTTTAAGGGTTGGCTGCATTCAGTCTAGTCTTTCCTCCTCAACCTTACTGCTATAGGTAGCTGCTGCAGTTTAATTAGAGAAAACAATTATCGTAAAAACGACAGCACACACACTTGTCAAGAAGTGTCTCCTTACAGCTCAAATGGGATTGAGACAGGTAAGGTCTAGCAAACCTGCTTGCATTTGGCTGTTGGTCTGTTATGGTCAACCTTGGTTATGCCAGCTCGACTAGTGCTGCTCTTTACACTGGTTTAGACTAAGATCATTGCCTATTTTGCAGTTGGGGTCTTTGGGGATTGGTAGTGCTCAGTCTGGTCCCTCCGCTTCGACCTTACTACCATTGCTGGCTCTACAGGACTTGGAACTCCAGATGGCTTCATTCAAGTTCACTGGGACACTCAATCCCATTACCAGGCTACAGAATCATTATCATTCAACATCTGTTTTCATGCTTGCATGGGTTGGACCGGGGCTCCATCATTGAACCATCACGAAATATTGGTTAGAGTTTTACAGTTGTGTGCCCTTACTAACACCAACCAATTTCGGAGACTGGAAACTGTTTTTACAGAGACACCATCTCTAGGAAGATTACCTATTAAAGTTAGAGAGTTCACTCTACCCTATTCTACACAGAGTAGGTGTAGATGTTTTCATTTCAGAAATTTCCTTGGGCAAGTTGCTATCCAAAACTAAGACTCTTACCCAGCTTAACATTTTCTTTTAAGTGACCCCGGTTTGGGGGTTAACTATTTGCCCATAGCTGGGGCACTAACAGGTGCTACTGCCTCGGATCAGGATGGACCTGGAAACAGCAGCAATTAACAGGTGGTTCCATGCTCCTCTAAACCTCCCAATTAGAGGCCTTGCTGCCAAATGTAGCTTATCATCATACCCAGGACCAAAATTACATCACACAGGATTTTGCAGTGGACAGTTCATTATCAAATGTACCACTTTGACTTACTACTTTAAAAACAATAATAGAAATGAATCAATAAATAAGAAAAGAATAAAATTATCAATAAGTATAGAATACTTATTGCTAAAAATAAATATTTGAAAGATGAATAATAAAGGAAGAATTTACTAATGAATCAATAGTGAAAAAAATTATGGCCAACTTTAGATAATTTTGCAGTTGCATTCATTATATTTTTTGCATAGGTAATCTAGGATTTGTTATCTATATAATTAACACCTATCAAATGTGAGGAAAAATCTTGATTATTAAATCAATAAAAATTTAAAGTTTGTACATTGTGGTGCAATAAATACCAGCTCAGAATGAAAACTCAGAGAGTCAAATTTAAATACCAGTTGAATTTGTTGCATTCACTTACGCACAAATACCCTTGGCAAAGGTATGTATCCATCTCTTCTCTCTCCAACTATAGGTTGAATAGCAGGACAGATTGGGTTCTTTAGCTTTGGTTGACAACCAGTCTACTGCAGAAAAAATTGGCATCTTACTGTGGGAAAATCTTCTACCAAGTCAGTCAAGGATTGAAAGACATGATTGTCTGAGTGTGCATAACATTTAACTTAACTGACTGCAAAAAAGTAGCAGCCATATTTACATAACCATCCCACATGTGTATGCCATCAGTTTTACCTATTAAATCAGGTCTATTGTCAAATGTCAGAAAGAATTTTGATTATAAATCTTTAAAAATAAAGAAAAATTCCAAAAGTTAATTACCAACACCTGTACTGCAAAAAATTATCAATCATATTTATCTTCTGATATGTGTAGATGGAGGGGGGGGGACACTAATTTTATAGGTAAAGTCTAGATTAGGATCTTTATAAAATGGGTTATTGTCAAACACAAGAATTTTGATTACTATATCCTTGAAAATTAAAAGCTCCAAAGATAATTCCCATCATGGGTTCCACCCTAAAATGACAGGCATATTTAAATAATTTTTCTGCATCTGTAAATCTCAGATTTTTATCTGTACAATTAACTCTACTTTTGTATTTGTCTATACTTCTGAGATAAGGTATTTACACTATTTTCATTATTCGGGCTATTGTCCTCATCTGAGTTGTCACTTTCATGACATTTCAGCTGTTGTACAATGCAGCCTTCTTCAGGTGCTAGGAATTTTGAACCAGACCCTTTATTATGATCATTGGGCATAATTCATGTCTACCAGAAGCAGCATTGCACAAGACCACCTGAAGACCAGAGCATACAATGGTCGAAACATAGCGAAAATGACAAAGATGAGGATAATAGTCTGAATAATTTAAATAGTGTAACTACTTTTGTGTGTAAAATAGTTTTGATTTTTTTAAATTATTAAAAGTGAAAATTTTAAAAGAATCCAAAGATGACCTATTCTGCAAAAAATAAAAATATAATCATCAAGTGTAATTTTGCAAATGCATTGTTCTTTTTTTAATCATTTCACCCCAAACAAGGTAAATAAACCCATTAAAATGCAAGTGTTAGAGAATATGAGAAAAAAGCAAACAAAAACATTTAACCGTAATCAATTTGTACATGATTTCATTTGCTGTACAAAAAATTTACCCTGCCACTAAAGGTGACTGATCCCTGAACAATTTGTTTACATTGTTATCCTTATCTTTATTTCTATGTTTATGAAGTTTTGGCAGTTCTATGTTTTGGCCATCAGGTTCTAGGAATTTCAAACCAACCATTTATTTCAATCACTGGGGTATCTGATTTCATGTGTGATGCCACTTCAGGTAGCCATGTAACTCAACTCTAAGTTATTTTGTTCACCACTGCTATAGCCTGGTATTGAATTCACAACTCTTACAGTCAAATCACTGGAACAAACCAATGCTTATATCCACTGGGCCATGTGTCCAGTGGATATAGGCATTGGATATATTGGGTTTTCAATGCATACACAGCTGGCAAAACTGGGTGTTACTGACAAGATAGCACTATTAGATGTTCCTAAAATATCTGGTTAGAATTTGAAGAATAAACTCATTATTGCCCAAATATATTTTTAATATATTTTTTAATTTGTACAAATTAATTTACTAATAAACATAAGAAAAATTATATATATATATATATATATATATATATATATAAATAAAAATTTTTGTTATTACAATGGTTTAAAAAGCATTATACTGTATTGAGCATTCTTTATAGAAGTAAATGCTTAAACAAGAGGTTTTAATCTACATGTTCTTTCCCTTTTTTATTGTGTGTATATATATATATATATATATATATATATATAAATCCAGGTACAGAGGAACCAAGGCTTTATAATTCTGAGTTCCCTGACATTTTTTTTTTATAAACAGTGCTCAATACAATAAATATTGTAGAGCATAATATAATGATATAATTGTGAATTAAAAGTACATTGTGACACGGAAATTTCTGTGTTTCGAGATAATCTTGTTTGTCATCAGGCAATGTTGGATGTGAAAATAAGAAAAAAGTAAGTGTATATTCCTGAGAAACTATGGGTCAAATTTTAAAGTGAATCTTTATTCTGATTAGTTAAAAGGGACACACATAAATTTTACATCTTCCCACATACATAAATAGCAATCCGATGGGTTTTTTTGTATTAAAATGCCAATCATTTTCACAACCAACAATATCTGATGACAAGATTCTATCTCGAAATATATGTACTTTTAATTCATAATTATATATAAACTTAGCCCAAAGACAAAATGTGAAATTACAGACACACAATTTTTTTTTTAATCATATCACCCCAAGCAAGGCGATAACGCCACTGATGCACAGGGGGCTACGTAAGAGTAAAAAGATTGGAAAAGAGAAAACCGGAAACTGCATTCTAAACAGGAAACAAAGGATGAGCCTCTTCACCTGTTCAATAGAATGTGGGTGGAGTGCGAACCGGGCGATAGTTTAGTCTATCTTCTCCAATTAATAGATAACCAAAATTCTTACTTTCTCCTTCACTCGCCATCAACACAAATTCACTAAGCCTTTTTTTTTTTTTTTTATTATCTTAAGTAGCTCCTTGGAATTGTATTGCTTGACACCACCCACGTCTATTGAACAGGTGTAGAGGCTCATCCCTTGTTCCCTGTTTAGGATGTGGTTTCCGGCTCTTTTCCAATCTTTTCACTCTTACGTAGCCCCCTGCACACCAGTGGCCTTACCGCCTTGCCGGGGGTGATATGATTAAAAAAAACAAAAAAAAAAAAAAAAAAAACAAACAAAGTGAATAAATAAAATATCTATATTATCGCACCAGAAGTGTAGAACCTAAAAGCAGTACCGATTGTACTCAGAGCACTGGTAGTAATCCTGAAAATTAAAAATCTATGGAGAAGTTAAAAATGAGGAGAAACTGTAAATAATTAAAAATTATGATTTAGAGATCCTAATATTTTATTTTTTTTTATTAACCATCAAAAGAAAACAAAAAATTGTTACTAAATAAAAAGAACTAAAAAGTAAAAACGGTAGAATTTCAATGTAAAAATTGGGAATTTTTCCTCTTCTGTAACAACGTTTAAAAAATAAATAATGTTGTCAAATTGGAATATTTTCTGTTAATTCACCCCAGAATAAAAATTTATATTTACTTGAATTACACACCAACAAATTCTCCCAGAGCGAGACAATTCCATTACATTCCGGTTGAGTTGACCTTTGCGATCGCTCGTAAATGTGAGTGACTTGGGTGCGCTATTTTTTAAGGGAGGGGTTCTGTTCGCTTCACTCCGATAAACAAAAAACAGATTTCTATGTTTCTTTTAAATTATAAAAGAATTCCTAACTCGTGTCAAGACTTTAAAAAAAAAAAAACAATTTTGATTTTTAACATTTAATTTTTTGGAGTGGATTTAATTTTTTTCTTTTTCGTGATAAATTACTTTATTTGGAATGAATTTAACAGAAAATATCCTCAAATTGATTTTTTAAAAAACGAAACAAACAAAAACAAGAAAAAGAAAAGGGAAGAAAAATGACCAGCATTTTTTTTTTTTTTTGAGAGTGACATCAGCGGGGATGTGAGTAAGAATTTTAAATGAAACAAACGAGAAAATTTCATAAAGACTTTTTCTTTTTCTCGCGAAAGCAAAATTAAGTTCGATGAAGGTAATAAAATAAAATTTCAAAGAAGAACAATAACCGAACAGTAAACAGTGTTTTTTAGTGTTTCTTTGTAGTTGCTTAAACTAGGAATAAAATTAAAAAAAAAAAAATACACCTGGGACCGAATTGTTCAATGAATCTATCGATAAATAAATTTTCTAGTCTATGTTTAAAAAAAAAAAAAAAAAAAAAAAAGGAAAGACCAAACTGCTTATTGCAAAGAAAAATTTAATTAAGGAGCTCCTTATTCCTTGTTTAAAATAAATAATTAAGGAAAAAACAAAAACAGGTGTGGCTGTTTTTATGGTCGAGTGAAAAACATTTTCATCCTCATCGAGATACTCAACATTCAAGCATGACTGTTGACTTCGCGAACTATGGATGCTCATCGCGAACAAAGTCGAGAGAATCGTTGTGAGGTTTCATAGGGCGAAGACATCGAAAATTTTGAATCAACCCCAACCGCACAAATATAGGTGTTTCGAATTAAAGCCTGGCTTCGTTATGGTCAATCTCCTCAAATTTGAACGTTTGATTGTTGCTTTTTACATGAGGTTTGAATCAGGCTATTACGCACGGAATATGAAAGGCCCAGTAAAAATGATCTCTCCAAGTAAGAGTCAATTTTAATATATATATTTAATAACGCTTGTTTATAATATTTGTTTAAGTAGTTCATTGCAGTTAAAGGCACTAAAGCGAGAGTAGAAAGGGGGAAGAAAGCGGAGGTGGTGAAAGTAGGGTATTAAGTTTCTCTAACGTTTTCAGTGAAGTAGACCAAAATCAAATACAGACTTACTCCCCCATTAAGTTTTTTTCTTATCTATTTCCTGCTCCTGGACTACTAGAGACAAGTTGAATGAAATATTGAAAAATCTCAACCCATTTCTACTTTCCCAAACATTTTTTTCTGTAAAAAGAGAGATCAATATTGGTATGGCTGAGAACTTTCCGACATCACATTGTAATAAATCTAGCATTTGCTATGCAGAAATTATTTAGAGGATAAACGTAAAATTAAAATAAATTATAAAAAAATACACAAACAAAAACAACAATGGTGACATGTCCCCATGGTGCTGATGTATTGTGTGATTATTCATGATGCAAGAAATATTAGTGGAACATAACAGTCAGGTGCTTAGGACACATCTAGTTGCTTTGGAACCCTGCTCAATAGAAAACTGACCAGCCTGAGTTACCTGACAGGAAAATATTTCTGAGTCCATTGACAATGTTATATGCTTCTTTTATCAAAAAAAAAAAAAAAAAAAAAAAAAAACACAGTCATCGTATGTACATTTATTTGACTGTGATGCAGGTGTCTGGTATATCCTAAATGCAATGGATGTCATGACAAGTATATCAGGCTCTGAATTTTTTTATATATATCACTTTATTGACGTGCTGTGTTCTCACCTAATACTAATAATAGTATCTCTAGCATATTTAAAAATCTACCATTCTTCCATGAATTGAATAGCTGTCATATCTGGTCAGGTGCTACCACTATACATATCAAGATTGCAAATCCTTTGTTTTTTGTTTTTTTTCTGTCAATCTAATTGATCCTGACTTGACATCTTAACTTCAGTCACTTTCTCACTGATGCAACATGGCTTCCTTCTGTCTTTTCAACAAATATTTTTATGGTGACTGCTCTGATGAGCTTTTTATTCCACTCACGCCCTGACTACATAAATTTAAGCATGCTACTAGATTGGCATATAGGTCCCACCTGTTTACTGTTGAAATAGCTAAATGTAACTGCCATTTCTACACCAACAGTTTTTCTCGCACTTCCCACCTGTGGAACTCCTTTCCATTTCCTTGCTTCCCTGATAACTGAAATCTTCGAAAATTTAAATGCAATGCCAATCACCTTCCTCTGTCTTGAACCCCGTTCATCTTTTGTACTATGCTTAGTCTTCTCTTTCACTTTTGCTACTTATAACCCTCCCCACAGAGTACTAGTGCCATTCCTGCCTTTCTTGGGGTGAAGTGATTAAAATAAAAAACAAACTAAACTAAGTTCTTCAATGATCATTATAGTTCTCCACAGCCTCCTGTTCTTTGCAGCTCTTAGTAAATTTTACATTTCACCATATCTCTTAATCATCATTTGGCCAACTATTTACACAAGCTCATTAGGTACATTATAAATTGTTCTCTTGTCCCTCATGGCTTCAATGTGTCATTTGAGTGTCAAATTCTCTAGGACCTTTCCTTATGCGCTCTAAAAATTTCCAGTTTTTTTTTAAACATTGCTCACATGTTCAGTCATTAAAGTTCTCCGCATCCATCTGTACAGCCATATTCCTGCTGCTTCAAGTCTCTTCTTCATTTGCAATGAAGTTGTCCAGTATTCACTGCCAGATAAGAGAACTAATATTACCTAACAGTTCAGTACTCTTTGTCTCAAACAAAATTTGTTGGAATGGCTTTTGGAAGGTATTTTTTGCTATCCCAATGTGCCTCTGAATTTAGTGACACTGTTGCAGTCTTGTATTAAAACACTTTCAAGATTTTTTTTTGTTTTTTTTAATTTGAAGAATTGAACTTTGTTATATCTAATTTGTAATTCACATGTTGTGCTGCTTCTTTCACTGACAGTCCTATATTCTGTCTTCTTAAAATTGATGCTTATTCCTTCTTGTAAAGGAAAACAAGAAGGACTAAGCATCTTCTGTCAGAGTTCCTGTAGTTTCTACTATAAATACTGTGTCATCAGCATTTCTAATGTTAAAACTGTGGCCACCAATATAAAATCCTGGAATTTCAAACTAAACCCCTTTTTAAGCTATGGGTGTACAGTTTTCGTTCTGCTGCCCATGTATAGAGATATCTTGTCTATTTTTTCTTTTTCAACATTATTGTTATCTTTGTAGCCATATTCACTATGTTTTGGCCTTTGTATGCTCCAACCTTCTTCAGGTGATTATAATTTTTTAACTAAACCCTTTATTTCAATCAATGAGGTAGACTGTTCTTGTTCCATGAGTCATACCACTTCTGGAGATCTTAATTATCTCCATTGAACTCAACTCTCTCTGACTTTTGTTCACCACTGATGTAGCCAGGTATTGAACACTTTTTTGGGTCAAGTTGATGGATTCAACCAACACTTATCCACTGGGCCATGTGTCAGGCATTGGATGAATCCTGTGACATTTTAACTGCAGTTGAAGACATGCAAATGCAATTCAAAATACTTAGATTTTGGCATTAAATGACCCCAAAAAGTTGATATGGTGCTAAACAAAACCAACCAAAATTCACACCTTGACCTCGTTTTGCCATAATTTTCCAATGACTGATAAACAGTTGAACTCTGAAGGACGCCCCTTGCCAGTAACGCCTGTTTGGACTCTAGTTCACCTCCGTATCTCAGGTGGAACACATATACACAATTCCTTGCTAAAGATGTTGGACATACATGCAGTTCTTTATACTATGTCAAGCTTGGTTAGAACCTAGATGGGTGACTGCTTGGGAATACCAGGTGCTGTAAGCTTGGATGCACAGGTGGTGTAATGGAATCAGAATTGTTAAGTCAGAGAGCTGAGCACCAATTCCCATTAAGTCTGTTGTCTTCACTTATACACAAATATCCTTGGGAAATTTATAAGAGTGCCTCTTTTCCCCCCCAGCTAAAAATTAATCAGTAAGACATTACTAAAATATTATCACAAAAACAAAATAAAAAATAAAAAAAATAAATAAAAAAATAAAAAATAAAAAATGTTAAAATGAAATAAAATTGTGTACTAAATATTTAGATTTTGGCATTAAATAATCCATAGAGGGTATTGATATTCCTCTAAGCAAAAGCAACCAAGGCAAACTTATACTGCTCCAGAATGTACCCAACTGCACCTGCTATGCTTTACAAGAGGTAGATCAAACCAAAACTGAAGTGCATTGCTGCAATAACTGATGTGGGACTGCACAATCCTCACTTATCAGCCTTGACTTCAAAATTGTTCACTTGGCCTTGTGGGTGATTAAAAATTTTGAACTCGCCTTCTCTCTGATAAGAGGATAAGTTGTGTTCATGGCTAAACTGAACCCTGGGGAGAGTGAAGTTACATGGTTTCTATTTGCTTTTATCAAATGGCTGTCAACTTATCAGACATGTATATCTCTTTTACCTGATTAATTTAAAAAAATAAGCATACGAATAGACATGCAAATATTACAACATAGTCATATAACAGATGTATTGACAATCTGTCTTTTTTTCATAACCTTCCTTAACATTATTATATAATCTTTGTAGGTGTTTATTGATCAATTTTTTTTTTTTTGCTCTGAACAAACTATAAACAAAATGAAGCAAGTATGCCATCTGGGCCACTTCAAAGGAGTAAATACATTCACTGTAGAAGTAGTTTTTTTGTCTCCCTCGCTTTCAGCATGTTTTACTGATTCAAATTTTTAATTCAAAATTTTATATGATGATTTTCTCGTAAATATATACATTTTTTATAGTTTCATGATCCGAAGATGTATTAGGATAGGCAAGGAAGCGTTTCAAAAGCTAAACAAAATAGTAAGAAATAGGAAAATTTCACCAGAAACAGGGAAAAAAAAGGTTCTAAACTACTGTCCTCCTGTAGTCCAGGGTATCACCATAGAACTACACCCAGCAAAGATTGCATGTTTTAACAAACTTGGAACCACCTCTTAATAGTTGGTGCTCCCAGGTTCAACCTGCCCTGGTGGTAGAACCTATTTGGGTACCAGCTATGGGAAAATAGCAAACCCAATAACAAAAAAACACTATAGAAGTATAAAATACATTTTTTAAAGTAAAATTACCAGCAATATCTTTTTGTTTATTTTTAAATCATTTCACCCTAAGCAAGGCAGTTTTACTGCCACTGGTATGCAGGGGATTACATAGGAGGAAAGTGATGAGAAAGAGGGACAGGTTATAGGGGGCGTCAGGAACAGGGTAAGAGAAGGATGAGAATACTGATGTGATGAGAGTGGAGTGGACAGAGAAAAGAGCATGAGAAAAAGGATGCCTACTTGGAATCTGATGACATCAGAGAGATTGTTAATGAAAATCAGAAAAGGCCGAGGACCTAGAATAGAGCCTTGAGGGACACCTACATTTGCATGATAGCATTGAACAGACACGCCTCCTAATACTATCTTCAGTTTGCGATTTGAAAGGAATGACTGGATTAAGTCAAACAAATGTCCAGTTATGTCATTACCCCGCAGCTTGTGTAGAAAGCCAGCATGCCAAACTGTCAAATGCTTTGGAGATATCTAAGGCAACAGTTCGAGCTTCACCATCCTTGTTGAGAGCCTGGTATATATACTCAGTGATGCTTGTTAGCATATCAGCAGTAGACCTGGTAAAGCAGAAACTATACTGTTTGTCAGAGAAGAAACTGTGGGCTGTGAGATGTTGATCAATCTCAGCGGCGTTGATAGTGGCTTCGAACACTTTGCCAAAAATTGATAGGAGGCTCAGAGGGCGATAATTAGAGGGGTTCGCAGGTTCGCCAGTATTCTTAAATATAGGAACCACAGATGAGGACTTCCAGCAGTTATTTATGAAGGAAAAGAAAATTGTGGAGAGCCCATAAGCGTCTTGTTTTTGTTTGGGGAGTTCATTATTTGTCCATAGTTTGGACCCTAACAGATGCTGGCATTCCTTGTGAATTTAAAAAATGCAGGGAGGCATATTATATGCTCTTTGGTTCTAACAACTACCTATCTTGTCAGTATTTTCTGAAGCAACAAGATTTTTCTACTCTCCATTCTTACAGATTATGCACTCTTGAAAATCAAAGTCAGCCACAGCTTTGTATTACAAATAATAAAAAGTTAAATTATCCGCCAAACAAATTTTTGAATGTGAAGAACTGCTCAAAGTCACAAAAAATAAAAATAAAATAACAATAGAAGCTTTCAAAATATTTTCTTTCCTTTGTCGGAAAAGAAAAAAAATTTTTTTTCCATGATTTCATTTTACAAATCACTACCCAATCAATTGCTATGACTTCACACATGTGTACCCAGCTGGAATTCACTTGTTAAATTTTAAGAATTTTCTCTCAAATAAATAAATTGAAAGGATTACAAAATAGAAGAAAAGTGACATAATAAAAACAAGTTACATAATAATATAAACAAAGAAAAAAGTAAATACTAAAAGAAACTTCATCACGGTTGAAATAACAATAGTGAATTCTAACACTGGTTGCTCAGTCAATGGACATCAAATATTTTCATTATTATAATATATATATATATATATATATATATATATATATATATATATATATATATATATATACACACTAGCAGTATAGTCCGGCAGTGCTCAGGTGTAATGAAAGCTTTAAAACTAATCTATGGTCCTGGAGTTCAGACTCTTTCGACGTTGGCATGAAAAAGATTGTTGAAAGGTTGATCTCAAAGCCATAGAACTTACTTAAATGAATAAATGTAAGTCAAATTTTGATTTCCAGTATCAATGTCAAATAAGTTTTCCATCACAAACTGAATTTTGAAGGCTGGTCCTCTGAGTAAATGGTATCATGGCTGAGACAAAGAACCACGATTATACCTACTTAGAGCAAAACTTGAAGCAAAAACCAAAGTAAAAGGGCTGAAAACCTTAGTTTGATCAGACCAGATAAAATATCGGGGTATCTATTTCCAATATCAGGGTCAAATAAGTCATTCAAGGATAAACTAACCTAAGTAAGTCCCTGAAAACTTATACCTATCAGGAGTAAAATTGGAGAAAATGAGCCATATTGATGGCTGAATGTTGGTTTTTGATCAGATTCGACAGAATATTGGTGCGTATCAATTTCCGATATTGGGGAAAATGAGTCGTCTGAGATCTAGTATTTGAGACTAAAAACTATAATTTTACCAAGTTAGAGTAAATTCTGCAGCAAGAACCACGATAAAAGGGTTGAAATCCTGATCAGATATCGGGGGGGGGGGGGGGGGAATTGGAAAAAATAAGTAGCCCATGACCTGACCAAAAGCCTAAAGAATACCTGTGTGAAGTTTGGTGAGAACTGGATAAAAATTGTGGATTTGTATAAAAGGACATACAGACATACACACACAAAGCTTGATGGCCACCTAGTGGCAAAAGGTGACAATCAAGTAGCATTAGCTCCTCAGTCAATAAATACATCATTTCCTTATAAAGAAATGATTGATATTATCATATCATAAACTAGATAAACCCATGAAAATTTCACTGTTTTCCTGTTGGAATTTTCTGATGAATGTTAATGATTGAATACACTCATAGCAAGTTCTACAACTATAAAATATCTGTAAAAATTTCCCTATCACATTGTAAAGTGTTTGACCTAAAATACATGGACAAAAGTATAACTGCTGATGGTTATTTTAAGAAGTGGGTACAAATGAAAAGATATAAAATTGACAACTTTTTTCACTAAAACAGTCGGAAAAAACTTTGTTATTTTCATTTTCTCACTTTTCACATAGAACTCAATATTTGCCTCAAACTCAGTGTTAGATGACAAAGGCCATCTCCTTCCCAACTCTCATTGAGCACAAACTTCATTTCAGTATGAGGTGACTCCAGATTTAAGGTTACAGACCCAGAAAAAATTTACAGTAGTTAAGAATAACAAACAGGAATTATCCTCTATCTTAATGAAGTTATTCAACCACAGCTTGAAGAAATTCAACCTAAGCCTGTGAAAGGAGTCAAGCATATGTCTGACCAAGAATGCAAGCAAGCAATCTCAGTGAGCATTAAGACCATAAATCAACAAAAACGTGGTTGAGCACCTAGAGAGGAACAAACTCATGTGACAACCAGTATGGGTTTCAATCGACCCAATCCACTGCTGATATCCTAAATACCATTACACACATAATTAGTGAAGGTCTTGATGACAAACACACCTTGAGGACAATAACATTAGATATTTCTTCAACAAGGCATGACACAAAGGTTTGCTACACAAGCTTTCTAGCTATGGAATCATTCACTGGAAGGGTCTTCTCAATTATAAAGACCATCCTAACAGGTAGTTCCCTGAAAATAGTTATTAAGGGACAGTTCTACAGGGCCATGGCAATCAGTGCAAATGTCCCCCAGCAGTCACTTCTTAGACCAACATTTGATTTACATAAATTACCTGCCTAAGAATATACTCTAATCATTTGTAAACATCTATACTGTTTACATGAGAGTATATAGGTGCCCCTCTAAAAAAAAAAAAAAAAAAAAAAAAAAAATGGTTGGTAACATTCAAGGCCTCAAAAACCAGACTAGTTACATTCTATCACCACCAATTAGATCCTAAACTACCAGTCTTGGTGAACAGATGCCTCCTTAAGGAAACTCACTGAGAGAATATTGGGCCTCAAACTCACATATTACCACAAGTAGAACTCATAAATACAATCCATCACAGGTAAAATGTTAAGCTCTCTGCACCAACTCATCATGTTATCCTATATCTTCACAAGAGCTGGATCAGGCTAAAATGAAGTACTGCTGTCATAATTAGAACGGTGTTGGTCAGTCCTCTCTTTCCAGTCTAAAGAGTTCAAAAGCGTCTCAGAGTTCTTGTAGGTGACAAATTATTTTTAACCCTACAATCTCTCCCTCACAGATGAGATAAAATGAGCCTCTTACTGCTCTGTCACTAATTCAAAGGAAAATGTTCAGACAAACTACATTCTTTGGTATAACCACTTCCAACCTTCACTGTTAGGACTCACCATGCCACTCACATTACTTCTTTATTTCTTTGGAAAGAAGCAAGCTGCACTCAAAAAATAGCTTCTCACAAACTACTGCCCTGTCTCTGTAAAGTTCTGAATATTTTTTAGAGAAAGTATTTTTATATCTACTCAAGTTGGGAAAAGTTCAGG
This sequence comes from Ascarosepion bandense, assembly GCA_037127315.1. Taxonomy (NCBI): domain Eukaryota; kingdom Metazoa; phylum Mollusca; class Cephalopoda; order Sepiida; family Sepiidae; genus Ascarosepion; species Ascarosepion bandense. The sequence goes on along the minus strand of JBBBDQ010000647.1, from coordinate 128,210 downwards.
AAGTGGGAGGGACACCTTCTGGATTTCAAAAAAATTATCTAAATATTGAAGGTTAAGAGCCTTTTTTAAGAACTTTCTCTCCCTCGTGTTTTATCATATATTCAATAATTTTAATACTCTCTATCATTCAAGCACAGCAGCGGTTGAATATATTCTTAAGTCCAGCATTGAGTGAATCTAGGCAGCTTTCAAGCTTCACCACTAATTTAGTTCTCAACCAAATTTCAAACATTTTACAGAGTTAGATAGAACACCTCCTTAGCTACCTTAAGAAAAAAAATTACATCAAAATATGTAAAGTTCAAATAGGGAAACTAACTATGACTAAGGCTTCTAATAATAAATCTTATTCTTTATAACTTTTTGTTCAATATTTTTTGCTTGTGGTTTTCAACATTTAAATTCTGGTGATATCTTTTATCATTTTTGTCAATCAAACTTTGCTTATCACTTATTTTATCTAACCCTAACCGAAGTCTTATTTTCATCTAAGGGTCCGATAAAAAAAGCAAACTGATATATAAGCGAATAGTTTTGTTTACCAAAAATGAATGAGCAAGTTGACTTGATTCCAAGACTTACTAAATTAATTTTTGTTTCGTCTCTACTAAAAAATAAACAAAAACAAAAGGACAACAACATTTCGACATTTATTTCCTCTGCATAAACTTATTTTAGCCTCGAAATTCAAGTCGAAAGTAAAACTAAAAAAAAAAAAAGAATATTCCTTACTATTTTTATTTTTACAAATGTTTTATTTTTTAACGGTTTTAAAAATAGAAGCTGACATTTTATTTTTTTTTAACCAAAGAAGAAAATCGATGAGTTTTTGTCTGCCTACAGAGAGGACTTTTTTTTCGATAATTTACGTTTAAAATGAATTTAAACATCCGAATTGTAATTATCAGGGAATTCTGGACAATTTCTCCCACCCCCAGGTGATGAGGAAGAAACTTGAAGCAACAGAGATGGTTCTACCTACATGAGAAACACGCATTTAGGTACCTCCAATATTTTGGGGTGTGTAATGTGTTATTATCCCTCACAAATATACACAACTATAATTGATACAATAAATCATAAACGTAACTCCATCGTTCTATATCTCTAAATCTATTTATTTCCTTTGCTTCATAATATGCATCTCATTACACACACACACACAATCTAGCTCATTTTGGTTAATCATCTTCTGTTTCTGCTGTAAGTGAAAAGAAATTTCACTTGAAAGATTGAAACAAAAACAATGTCAGTAAAACCAGTTTTTATTTTATTTGTCAACCTACGCGTCCTGCTACTCTTGTATCATTTTGAATTGAAAACAAAATAAACGACTTCTTATGTTAAGCAGAGAATACGAGCTAACAAATAGTCATTTTGATAACATTGACCATAAAACAGGATTTCTAACTATCGTAAATTAATATTAATAACATGTACATTTTGCACACACAATTATATATATTATCATTATTACTAGATATTATCATTATGCATTAATATGTATGGGTATTCCTGTGTATGACAAACTATATCAGGAACAAGGTGATTGGAGGTAATTTTTAAGGAAAGTGAAAGCACTTCATAATTGCTGTTGATTCCAGCTCCATCCTAGCCCAGGGTGGACCTGTTGGGCTCACAGCTGTGGACAGATGGTGAACCCCCCCAATCATAAGCAAAACACCATGACAGTATATAAATACTTTTTTGTAGTAGAGGTACCAGCCATACATTTTTATATAAAAGCAATACATGGTTGACGGTATATATCTGCATTTATATGTGGTTGAAACCAAGATATTGTTCCAAATATTTGGATTTTGGCATTGAGTAGCCCAAACAACCAATATGAAAGAACGCTTTCATGGTTTTAATCCATATAATACCTTACAGTTTCTCAAATATATCAAACTGTATTCTAAAATATAACTGACACAACTACAATATAAAATACATATATAACTGACTCCAGTAATCAGGTCCACACAAACACACTTCATGCATAAAAGCCGAGTATCATCTTTAATATATTCAGTTGAGAAAGCAGAATAACTTATAGTCATTTTTTATTATTTCAAAAGTCCGAAGAAAATTAAACTTTCATATGAAAATATTAATTATACAGTTAGCCAGGTATTTGTGAATATAAAATTAGAAGGTCATAATTAGGAGATGATCTAACCTAACATCCTGTGGCATCCGCCAAATTTTTACATCTTCAGTTCTCTTTCAGACATATTGGAGGATAACATGGCAGCCCACTGTATATTATAGACTAGTGTTCTTAGATATATTGTATGCCCCAGAAATTGTTTAATACTTATCCAATGCATAACATACTAAATATCTTTTGTTTTGATGTAACTGATGCAAAAGTATATCTGAAGATAAATTAAATGTTTAATAAAAGGGTAATTTTTCCTAAAGTGGTACTGGAAGTCTGATATCATAGTGGAAATGCAGATGCAATTTAAAAAAGGATTTTTAAAGAAATCCCATAATGTAACTTGATATTGCTCATATTAGAAACAATTTTCAAGCAGAATAAATAACTAAAGACGTACAGAAGTATAACTTCTGAAGTTCACAGTCATCCACAAGCCTCATAAATGAATAAAATGGCTGCTTGAAATCTAGCATCAGGTTCCCTGAAAATCTTTTCATCGATTGGCTTGTGAAATAAGTATTTCAAAACCAAGTATCTATTGCAGTTTTAAGGCTGTTTCTAAAATAAGTTTATATCCTCAAAGATGACAATACTGACTGTTGTGATTTGAAAGCCTATCTTGGTGACAATATGCTGAACAAATAAAAAACAGAGGCACGCTTTCACCAGATTCTATACCAGTAGAATCTTTTTTATGGGGACACAACAGAGATAAGATTTACTGCCCATCATCAAGAAAATGAATGTAATTGAAAGTGATTGTAGGTAAATGAAATGATCTGTGATGTATGTGATTCCAATGGTGAGCATTCTCAGTAACAGAGTGACCAGCATTTCAAACACTCAGAATCATTCAATATTGAATTTGATTTATAGATCTTGAGATTGTAGTTATAAACATTCGAAATGCATATTCATGGAGAGTGATAATGAGTGTAAAAAAATAAAAAAAAAAAAAAGAGAATGTGAGAGAGTTTAATTTACTGAGTCTGTCTTTAGTTCTAACAAAGGCTAAAATATCCAAAGGCATTATTTCATTAAACTGATTCATTGCAAAATAGTATGTTATAATCAGAAAAATGTATTTCTCATGTACTTTTATGAATTTTTAATTGTATTTCTTAATATTAAGTTTTAAATGGTTACAATATACAGTGTAACTAGAAAGCAAAATTAGACACTCATTTTCAGTTTGTTTTTATAAAAGTAATGAAAATTTACCATTTGTTTATAATTTTAAAGTACAGAAGCAAAAAAAAAAAATAAATAATAATAGAAGGTATCTTTTTATTGCCTGTGATTAAAACTGAGTTCTACTTTAATTTTTCATTGTAAACTGGACAGTCCACCCGATAATGACAGTCACAAAATAAAAATTCACTTCAGCATTATACGCAGAATCTGGAGCAGCTTATTTAATCCCTATTTGTTTAAAATATTCTCTTTGCCAGAAGAGAAAATTCCCTGACAAAACAGATCAAGCAAGAACTCGGTTTTCCTTCAAACATCTTATTTTACATAACTAAATTTTAACTGATATTTCTATCTTATTCTTTTAAGTATAATATTTATAGTTGGAAATTTGTGCTGACAATTTATAGACATTATCAGACTAAGACAACTACCTAAAAGAACTATTTTAGTTAAACTGAAAATGAAGCCTTTTAACATATGCATCATAGTATTATATGCATCAGCAATACAAAATACGGAAGAAGAAACTGAAGTTTTATTATGTACTATACAAATCTAAAGCTCGGTGCAAATTCTCATATGGGACATGAATATCAAAGTAAACAAGGAATAAAAAAATGGTAAAATAAAGAATTTGAACACATAATGAACTTGGAGAAAAAGGGGATCAATACTTGGCTAGTTTAGAATTGTGTCTTCATCCTGATAAAGAAACCATGACCAAACCATAAGATATGTTAACACAAACTTATTCAATATTTCCAGCTGAGATTTGGAATCAATAATCCTTTTAATTCTATACAACTGATCAATACCCTTCTAATTTACCCACTCCCTTGGCCATTACATTTTATGATTACAGAAAATGTACAGTTCTTCGCTAGCCACATGCCACCATGGATGCCATTTATTTCTCACACCAACTTTCAAAGTCTTTGAGTCCTGTTCTTAAACAGCCTTGTCAGATGGAGATTTTCACAACTTGATCATTTTACTGACTTATTTTAAAATTTGTTTACGATTCTCAAGATATGGACTGGTCTAAATAGCCAGATATGAAAATGTCCTTCATAAAAAGGAAAGGAGGAGTGCTGAGCCGTTATGTAATACCTGTCCTTCTATATGGCAGTTTATGCTGACCAATTTTATCACGGAATAAGAAGAAATGTGAAGCGACAGATAAGTCTTTACTGAAAGATATTAAGAATATCATAGACAAAACATGTAAACAACCAGAACTTAAGAAAAGTAAAATTTACAATAAGAGATAAATTAGATTCCTTGGATACAAGAGGGATTGGAGTATTTAACACTGACAGAAGAAGCAGGGTAATACGAGTAAACTACTTAACAATTGTGTGGATGGATAGTAGAACAAGAGAAAAGAGGGATGAAAAAGTTATTTAAAACAAAAAAAAAAAAGGACAAGATGCTGAGGAGAGCCATGATTGGCAATGTCATGAAAGGATATAGTATATGAAATAAAAGTTATATAAAGAGAAATGTAATACTTGTTATAACTCATTAGTGTCGTTGTGGCATCATATGTACCCGTAGCATCAATTGGTGCGTCTGGGGCAAAATAACTGGAAGAGAGAGACTATCCCTTCTCATACTGGCTTTGAATTCAGGGTTTTGAATGGTTGTCAGAGAACACAGTTTATCCTGATATTTAACCAATAGCTAAGGGGAGAAGATATAGATTCGTAGATTTTTCCCAACTGCGACAACTCCAGGAATTTAAATGCAATGTCAATAGCTATCTCTTCCACTTGACTCCAGTTCTTTCTACATCACCATGTATATCTTGTCCTTTTCCTTTACCTTCGCAACTGCCTTCACACCTGTTTCCATCCTTCTCGACCTTTCTCTGACACCCCCTGTAACTGTTTCATCTTTCTCTTCACTCTCCCCCTTGACTAAACCTAGCCCCCTGCGAATCAGTGGCGGTACCACATTGCTTGTGGTGAAACGATTTAAAAAAAAAAAAAAAAAAATACTATAGGACGGAACATGCGAACAACGCGGAAATTCTGAGAAAAATAGGAACAAAACCGCACATTTCGAATCAGAAAATTCGAAACTTACGGAAGACATTTTAGGCTTAGTGTATTGGATACTCACAAGGCTAAGACATAATTGAACTGAAAAAAAGCAAGGGGGTTCAGAATAATCTACTTAAATTGTTTGCGAAAATAAAAAATGAATAGTAGAACAGGGATAGAAAGGAAGCAAACATTGATCGGGGTTACGAGAAACAGGAAGTTGTGGAGAGCCATTAACACGGAACATATAAGAAAAGCAAAAGAAAGACTAAGGGGAAACAAAAGAAGTCCAAAATGATGTTTTTTTTTTTTTTGTTTGTTCACCTTCACGAAGAAACAAATTTCTGTTAGTTACTTAATTTATTTTTGCATCAGAAATAGTCATATTTTTTATAAGTTTTAAAAAACATAAAACTGTAAGAGCCGTTGTGTTTCGGTGCTATCTTAGCACCTCGTCAGACAGCGAATGCTCTTACTTCGTACCTCCACTAAATCTCTAAAAAAACAAAAAACAGCATAGTATGAATAAAAAAAAAGGTCCTAAACTTTTTCATCAAACATTTTTTAACAGTGCTCGATACTTAGACACCAAGTTAGTATCGTGCACTCTTAAAAAAGTAAAAAAATACGACAAAGTTACACTCAGTGTAGAACCCATATGCTTTTTTTTCTGGCTATAAAACTTAAGGAACAATTCTTGACTTATGAAAACTAAAATTAAATTAAAATTGAAGAAAAATTTGAAAATATTGTCAAGAAAAATTTTTTTTTAAAATTCTAAATAAATGTTTTTAGAAAACTTTTGAGTTAACTAACAACAGCAATTTTTCACACTTTTTTTTTTTAAATCAAGATTCGTTAAACAAAAATTGGAGATTTTTCACAAAAGAAAGTCTCTTTTCCTTTTGTAGTTTGATATGCTTTTTAACCGAATATGACCTTCATTTATTCAGGATAATTTTCGTTTTTTTTGGGGGGGTTTTTTTTGTGATAAATTACCTTTTTCAGCAAAAAGCATCTATTGCGGCTCTAAAGTGGGGGTTCAATTTCATAGAACAATGCCTATCTGGACACTGACTTTGTGTCCGTTTTTATGACGACGGGTGTTCGATTTACAATGCAAATTTAAGATTTTAAAACTAAAATGATTTTGTTTTCATCTTCCACTATATAATTTCAAAGTACAGAAAATTAAAAGCAAATCAAAAAAAGGAAAGAGATTAAGTTAAAATAATTTTCTCGCTGAAAAGACTAATTTCGGGTCCAGAATTCAACGTATATATTAATAGTATCATAATAAAATAGTATATATAATGATTTGAAAGTTTTACTAAACATTTAAATCGAATTTCTTACTTCTAGAAAAGAAAATGCAATTTGTTTTTTACTTGTTTGATCTTTTTTAGGCCCTCGTACTTCTACGCAAGGAAAAAAAATCTTTTTTTCCATAATTAAAAAAAGAAGGAAAAAACGGATACAAAGTAAAGGGTCTCTAGTTCACGGTTAACTAATCATCATAAAATTTATAAATTTATTATATCCTCTCAAAATGTGAATTTCGACGGAGGGAAAAAAAAATAAAGGTGACAATACTAAAAGATGGAATGTTAAAAAAAGAAAAAAGAAAAAAAGATTTTCATACAAAGAAAGTTCTAATTCAGTTTAATGTACCTTAAAGGAACCTCTCTCTTGTAAAGTATAAAAGTTTGTTTTTTTTTAATCAAGGACTAAGTTGAGTATTTTAATTAATAAGTTTTTTTTTTCTGTAACGATTAAAAATAATCAATTATTAGTGCCAACGTTAAGCTTATTTTATTTGCGATACGATTCGAATAAAAAATGAAACCTAACAAAACAAAGCCAACAAATAAGAGGATTAGATAAAGAGTAATTTTTCGTATTGATCATCCGTAGAAATCCAGCGACTAATCGTCATCTGTTTCCGAAAGTGGAAAACACTAAAATAAAGCAAAAATAATTAAAAAAAAAAAAAAGCAATTAAGTCGGATCTGATTAAATAAGAAAATTTCGAGAACTGCAAGACTGAGAACTTTCATTTTTTTTTCAGAGAAAGAGAAAAAATCAGAAAAGACACTCACCAAAAACGACAACAGCCAAAAATCCGAAGAGAATGACTAATTGCATTTTCTTCTTGCGTCGAGGGACAGCACCAACTGTCAGTAACATGCCTTCTACTGGACCACCATGTTAGCATATCAACATCCGGATTTTATACAGCGACGACTGGTGAGCGATGCTATGAATAACAAACCTATTCAAGGGAGATAAGTCAAAATGGTATAAAAATAAATTTTATTTGTTGATTTAACAATAAATTAGATTATTGTTTTTAGTCAGTTTTTTCTTATTACTTTAGTAATTAGATTTTATAAATCCTAATTTAGTGTGTCAGCAAAAAACAAAAAGTAGATCAGGAAACATACTCACATACACACTTCTCTATATTTGGGTAGCAGCCCTTCTTTCATACATGTAATGGACAGGGAGACTTCTGGGTATTTTTTTTGTTTTTTATTAATTTTTTCTTGTGTCTTTATGGCTTTTCATTTATGAGAACTAAAAGCATATAATAACTGTTCGTAGCGTAAACACATTAGAATCTTTTCCCGAAAAATGTATAAAAGAAGCTCTGCTACAAATATATATATATATATGAAAAATGTTAAAGCCTTCAGTCCACACACACACACACATATATATATATATATATATATATATATATATATATATATAGTGTAAATTTATTGTTTTTGTTATTATACATGTTATGATACTTTAAGTGTCCATAATGGTATTTGTGACGCGACACGTGTTTCAACTCTAAAATTGACTCTCTTCAGATGAATAAATTTGTGGCTTTACTTATTGAGTTCTTTTTGTTTCTGATGTCCAATTTGTTGTTTTATAAATAAGTAAGTCGAAAAAATAAGAAAATAAATAAAATCAGTAAAATACAATGAAATAAGATAAAATAAACCAAATGTTGGCACGTTGAATGGTCTGTGTTTTTTCACATCAGCGCGTGTATAAATGGATAAACAGATGAATGAATCAATTGTTTACCCCAATTTGAAGTGATTTTGGTCTGGGGTTACCTTTTTAGTATGTTAAAATTATCTTCTAGTCGCCTTTGCTTATCATCGGTCAGTTGGTTGTTCTTTATTGCTTTGACGGTGTTTTGAATTTTGTGTGTGTGTGTGAGCGTATTTTTATTTCGTCTTTATGTTTTAGAATTTTTTTATGGGTCATCTAGTTCTTTTTTATTGTTTGGGGTTATCTTTTGAATTTGGTGTGGGTGTGTGTCTGTATGTTTTTCGGTGTGTGTGTGTTTTTTTCATGTTGTTTTGTTGAGCGAAGGCTTGTATTTTTTTTATGAATCTTTCTTCCTGCATTATTAATATTTCATAATCTGTGTTTTAATATATAGGTATAACTTTGAATTTGCCATCACTACATTCATGTAAATGTTGGGAAACATATAATTTCCTGTTATGTGATAATCTTATATTGCTTCTATGAAGAGAAATCCTATTGTTCAAGCATTGTGTCGCTCTCACGTATATCGTTGCACATTTGTCGCATTTTAGAGCGTAAGCTACATTTTTCGAGTTGCAGCTCAGATCCGATTTTATTTCGAATGTAGTTGTGTTTTCAAACTGAAAGTGTTTTCCTTCTATTATTATGCTGCATCTTTTTTGTTGTATTTTGTGACCACCAATGTTGTGTGTTGTTGTTCGAATTTCGATGAGGTTAGGATGTCTTTTAAATTTGGGGGCTGACGTTTGCTGTTAATTATTTTGGTTGTCTTTAAGATTTCTTTACTATTTCATTATTGTTGAGTAATTCCATGTGGGCTTTGATCTTTGTGAATAATTCTGGATTGTTTTTGTTGTAAGTGGAAACGTACATTAGAATGTTTTCTTCTTTTTCGTGTTTTTTTTCCGGGGGGGGGGCGGATTCTAATGGTATTTTTTCTACTAGTTGGAAACCCTTGTCTATTAGTGAGGTGGGGTGTCCTCTTGTTTGTAATGTTTTTCGTAGTTCTTCTAGGCGTATTTTACGGAGGGTTTTGTCAGTTACTATCGTGCAAATTCGTCGTTCTAGGGAATAGGAGATGGATTTTAAACAGCTTTTTGGATGGTGACTCTTGAAGTGGAGGTATTGTTGGGTGTCTGTGGGTTTGTGGTAAATGTCTGTGATGATGTGATTTTTTTCGTTTTTTATGAGTATGTCTAGGAACGGTAATTCTTTATAACTATATTCTAGCGTGAACTTAATTCTGGGGTGCAGGTATTGTAGTTTGTTTATGTCCCTCCATGTTGATTTTCAAAAGATAAAACAGTCATCCAGGAATCTCTTCCATGATTTCGTGATTTTTGTTTTTATGTTTTCTCCATATTTATGCCCTGTTCGGTTGTATAGGTTTTCTTCTAGATATGCTAGGGAGAGTGTTGCATATGTCAATGCCATTTTTGTTCCCATCGCGGTGCCTGTTGTTTGTATATAATTTTTGTTGTGTAAAATTAGATCTATACTTTGTAAAATAAATTCTTTTGTGAAGCGTGTGGGGAGTATTTCTGGGTGTTTTTCTATCCAAAATGCAATGGCTTGTTTTCCTAGTTCATGGGGTATGTTGCTGTACAGGCTGTTCACGTCAAAAGTTACTAAGAGTGTATTTGGGTCTACTTTTTTTGGCATGAAACTTAGGAATTGTATGCTGTCTCTGATGTAACTTTTTATTTTTGTGGTGTAAGGTTGTAATATTTTATCAATTAAATTGCTCACTCTGCTTTTATGGCAGGCTGATCCTGCTACAATTTGTCTAAATTTAAGGTCACTTGGGTTTGGGGTGTGGATATATTTCGATTTTTGTTCCTGGATAGATGCTTTAATTGTGATTGATTTGTGTATCTTTGGAAGTCCCTAAAAATTATTGGTTTTTGAAGTAAAGTCTGTAAGGAAATCTTTTTCTTTTTTCGTTAATATTTTACTGTGTGTAAGGCTGAGTTTGTTTTTTATTTTTGATGTGATTTTTTTCATCTATATTCTGGTTGATTTTTTGTAGTTATTTTCGTCTCCTAGCATATCTTGAATATTTGTTTTGTAATAAGTTTTGTTCGTAATGACTACAGCACCGTCTTTGTCTGCTTCCTTTATTATTACATCATTGTTCTTACGGATATATATATATATATATATATATATATATATATATATATATGGGCAGAAGCTTTTCTTTTAAACATTTTTCATTAAATACGGCAGACAAGGAAGATTTAATTTAGTTTTTCCAGTATCCTTACGTCTTTTTTATTCTGTTTTAGGAGTAAGGAAATACAGATACTTTCCATAATTTTTATTGTCCCAAGCGCTTTTGCGCACTTCTGTAGCCATTTTTAAGGATGCTTGTTTTTGGTGTTGTTAGTTTACCCTCATGCTTTGACTGTGTACGTTGTATTTTTATTTTTGTATGGTTTTGAGTGGAAGCGTGTCGTAAATACGGCCTTTATTCGCCAATTTGTAATTGTAAACATTTGGTAACTGACAACGAACAACAAGGGATAAATAATAAACAAATAATTTCCTGATATTTGGTAACAATAAAAGATAAATTTTATATCGTGAAGTATAAAGATGTGAAACTGATATAAGATATGAAGAGAGTAAATAGAGAATGAAAATGTGTCATATAAATGTAAGGTTCATAAAATTATGTATGAATAAATTATCTCCCTTTTACTGTTAAGCAAAAAGCATGTAAACAAAACAATTCTTTTAAAAGGTTGTTTTTAAATGAGTTCAAAGGATGTGTCTTGAAAAGGTTAAATGTTTAGTTCCTTTGAGTGAATATAATATTGAGTGAGTAAGTGAATATATAATTGAGTGAGTGAGTAAGTTGCAATTTTGTGTTCGTGTTAAGAGGTTCTTAACTTCGTAAAATGCAACTGTTTAGTCCCGTGGACATCAGTGGCACATGGTTGAAGTAATCATTGTCACTAATGATTCAGGTGAAAATATTCTCCTTATGTGCATTATGATAGAATCAGAAACACTTGTTCAAATTTCCGGCGGGATACGTGACTAAACATGTTCTGTGACGTGTTTATCGCACCCGGCCGGAAGTTACTGCCGGCTACTCAAACGTCTAAAAGCGTCACGACGGAAAACAGAGCAAAGCCATTGATTTCCGGTGACTCAGCGTTTTCAACAGTCAAAACACAGAAAAGCAAAAACAAAACGAAACGTAAACACACACAAGCACTCGTACCAAAAACAATGACCTGAAACTAATGTACACATTGTGTTCAAATAAAACCCATGTGTACATTCAAAAGTGGAAGGAGAATTTTAATAGACTAACAAAAGCCATTATTAACTAAGCAACGTTGATGACCGCGGTAACAGAAACATGGTTGATTTTTTCCACCAAATCAACGTGGCTCCGGCCTTCGGGCTGGGGTCCAAAATGACCAAATTAAGACCGAATAAGATCGGTTTTGAACCTATCCACCGCGGTGGATAGGTAATGTTTTGACCAGTACCTGGGCATACGCGCTCAGGTTCTCCACGTTAAAAAAGACCTTGTGTCACATCTCTCTCAAGTGGGGGAGAAGGGTAAATATTACGGGGCTCCGGGTTTGAGCGACGTGCTTCCCCTACCACCTGCGCCTGGCCGACCCTTGTCGCTGACCATAGCTGCAGCAACAGCCCTAGCAAAACCAGCCGGTCTCAGCCTACTTTGCCAACCACTTTTTAGGACTTTCTAACTACATATGCACCAGTCCCTTTTAAGCGCACTTCGGCTACATAAGCGACAGCCCTTTTCAGGGCTATTCGGCTACATATGCAACAGTCCTTCTAAGGACTAACTGACTTCAGCAGCAGCACCAGGCATCAGCAGAAGCTGCAGGCCCGGCTACATATGCAACAGTCCTTTTTAGGACTAGCTGGTTACGTATGCGACAGTTCTTCTAAGAACTAACCGTTTACATATGCTACAGTCCATCTAAGAACTGTCTCCAGCAGCCACCAGCAACAGTCCTTCCTGGAACTAGCAACCAGCATCCTGTGGACGAACCGGCTACCTCTGCGCTGCCCTGCCAGCCGCTGGTCTACCGCCCTGAAACCAGGCGATCCTTTCGATTGGCACTGCCCGACTTAATAATCATTCTGTACATATGTTTGCCAGATTTTGTAAATAAAATTTGGCTTGAATTTATAAATCCTCGTCTTCGTTGTCCTTGATCCGATCGTATTACTTTAGCTCCTTGCGGAATTAACGGCACCTGCTTTGTCGACCCCGCTACATGTTCTCACGTGCTCCATATTTTCTGACCAATCAGTGATGACTAGCGCGAAATTTAAATTTTCCGATCCAGCGTCTGTGTTTAAGAAACACGAGTTATCGTTCTGAAGCAAATATAACATTAGTGCATTTTTTAAAAATCTGAACTTACCACATGTGCGATCGGTAAATTGTCGTAAATGCGTTTTTTATTTAACATTGTAAAGTGTTTTTCACAGGCGTTTATTCTGATACTTCTTTAACCATTTTCAAGGTGTGGATAAAGTGGCCGAAAGCGCATGGGACAATGGAAATTATGTAAAATTTCTGTACTCCCCTAATCCTACAAATCAACAGATAAAAACGTAAAGCTGCTGGAAAAACTTTTTCTTCTACTCTGGTTTTCTTTCACTTTCAAGCAACACTTGCAAACTCAAACGGCGACAGGCAATGGACGACGAGAACAGGTTGTGGTGAAACTGGAAACTTCTAGTCCTGAACCTGCACGTTAGCAGCGAATTTATTTATCAACACCGTCATCATAAAGAAAGCGATCAGCAAAGAAAGAATTAAATTCTTGGATACCAGTTAAAAGCCGACGACAACAACTATTTATTGCAAATCATACTAGAACATATTTCAAGAGAATCGTAGTAAAAATATCAAATAAAAAAATCAAAATAAATATAAGTTTATCATGTTGATATTATTTCAATCTATGAAACTATTTAGAAGTTATAACATCTAAAAATTAAAATCATTGCTTTATAAAAGTTTGAGTAACCAAAATCGAAACCGGAGCCTACAACAACCGAAACGTCATGAATATAACAATAAAGATGGGGACTACAGTCCTCAGGACGTAAATGGTGTAAATAGTAACAAAACTTCATTTCAGAAATATAAATAAACTCTAAAGAAGGCCGGAGCGTACGACGGCTGAAATGCCGTGAATATAAAGGACAATAAAGATGAGGACATCTGTCAGAAGAATTTAAATAGAGTAAATAGTTACAATACTCAGAAATATAGATATATATAGAAAAAGGCTTATTTCTACTTGAACCACAATGACTCAAAATGAAAAATTACTTCCTTGCTTCCTGCGAAATCAAATAAATATGAGTTTGTTATATTGATATTTTTTATCAATTCACCCCAAGCAAGACGACAATGCCACCAAGACGAACATGACTACTGAAAGAGAAAGATAGTGAGAAGACTTTAGAAGGAACTAGAAACCAAATCCTAAACAGGAAACAAGAGATAAACCTCTACTCTTATTCAAAAGACCGGGAAGGATTTTGAACTGGGCGAAAGGTGAACCTATATACTCCTATTGAGCAATATATATATATATATATATATATATATATATATATATATGATTGCAGTTTACGAAGCCATTTAGAAGTCTCAATATCTAGAAAATTAACATCATTGTTTTATAAAAATTCCAGGTGTCCTAGGTTGCAGCCTATAATTAGCCTATAAGATAATCTGATCTTGGATATACTGATATCTAAGAAGGGCATTGGAGATTAAAGTAATCCCAGCTATTTCGATTCTCTTAGCAAGTACCTTATCAAACCATATAATATTTATTAATGTATATTTATTTATTTCCTGTCCCATTCGTACTTGGAATGAAGGTAAACTAACTTAAGTTAGTAGATTCAAGAATAATTACTTACCTTCTTCTTTTTCTATGTGCCGTGTTCTTTCAGGACGTAAGCGATCATGGCCTTCCACGTCTCCCTATCTCTGGTGACTCTTAGCACGCTTTCTCCTGCTACTCCATCCAAATGCACGCTTCGCCATCCTCTTGCTCAGACCCGTAAGTATGTTACATGCTGCTTTCCCCTGTCTCTCCTTCCCTCTATCTCACCTGTGATTATCAGATTCTCCATCCCTTTTTTCCTCATTACATGTCCCAAGAACTTTAGCTGTCTTTTCCTGATGTTCAGCATTAGTTTCCTTTTCGTTTCCATCCTTTCCAAAACCTCATCAATGTTCACATGCTCGGTCCATAATATCGGCAGCATCCTTCTGTAGAACCACATTTCAGTTGCTTCAAGTTTTTCCTTCATCTTTGATGAGATTATCCAGCATTCACTGCTATATTGAAGAACAAACATCACATAACAATCCAGTCCTCTCTTCTTTGTTCCTAGAAGAATGTTCTGGTCTCTGAATACCCTACTCAGCTTCTGGAATGCATCCTTGGCCAGGCCAATTCGCCTTCGGATCTCAGTGTCTCACTTTCTGTCTTCTGTTAGAATACTTCCCTGGTATTTAAATTTCTGTACCTGCTTGATTTTATTATTCTCAACCTGTAGTTGGTGTTTTGGGCTCCTCTGTTTGCTGATGACCATGCATTCGGTTTTCTTGCAGTTAATTTGTAGTCCTTTCTTTCCACTTTCTTCAGTTACCTTCTATAAGAGGTCTTGTAGTTTCCTTTACGTGTCTGCTATCAACACTGCATTATCTGCGTATCTTATATTGTTCAGACTGCGACAGCCGATGACGAATCCTGACATAACTTCTAGGACCTTCAGAATAGTCTCGCTGTACAAGTTGAATTGATCTGGTGAAACGACACATTCTTGTCTTACGCCCCTTTCTAACTTTGTATTTCTGCTGAATTCGTTTCTAGTCCGTATGCAGGCGGTTTGCCGCCAGTAGAGGATCTTGATTACTCTAATGTCTTTTCCAAGTATATCGAGGTTGCTGAGCATTTTCATCAATTCCTTGTGGCGTACTTGTCGAACGCCTTTGCGTAGTCTATAAAACACAGTTACACGTCCTTCTTCATTAGTTGTCATAATAATCTATAAGAATAAAATATTTAGCTGCATTTAGACAAAATGAGTTTAATAACTCAGTTTGCTTTTCCCTGTCTTTTATTCCTTCTAATCTGTGAGTCTCAGATTTTCCAATAGTTTTTTCCTCTTTACATGTCCCAGAAACTACAGCTGTTTCTTTTACTGATGTCAAGTATTAGTTTCCTGTTTGTTTCCATTAAAAACCGTCTATAATTTAAAATAGTGTAGCTTTGTAATACACACGAGAGAAACAATATGTAAAATGGATAAGAAAGCTTGATATGTCAAGTTTTTATTGACTTCGCAACATTTATTATTCATTTGCTATCATTACCTATTACATTTTATTTCTTGAAATTTAAAAAAGTTCTTTTTGCAGAATTGCTACTTGACTCGATTGGATTTCTATTTATGGGGACATGTATGATTATGATTATGATTATTTATGTGCGTTGTGGTGCATTGGATATCGATTCGGAATGAGAAATCGAGGAGCCGAGTTCGAATTCCAGCTGAATTCAATGCATTCACTTACGCGCAAATACCCTTGGGAAAGGTATTAATCCGTCTATTCCTTCCATTTATGGGTTAAATAACAGGACAGATTGGGTTCTATAGCCTTGGTCGGCAACCAGGCTACCGCAGAAGTAATGGCAACCTACTGCGGGATAATCTTCTGCCCAGTCAGTCATGTCTCTTTCGAGACATGATCGCCCAAGCGTGTATCACGTATGGCACTTAACTGACTGACTGACCCAGCTCTCCCCACTAAGACGGGATTTGACACAAGGTCGAGTTTAATGTGGGGGAACCGAGCGAGTACACCCGGGCCAAGGACAAAAATTGCCCAGCCTCAGCAACAGTGGTTGAGCTGATTTCTGTATGACTACTGATCTCATCTCTTTAGTGCATTGGGAAGTGCAGCCTCAGGCAGCTATTCCCGAGACTGGGCATTTCTCACTTTTTATTTCCCTCAACTTTGTCTCTGTCCGCGAACAGAGACACAGAGGATTCACACTCTGCTCGAAGACAGATACGCAAGTGATAGGTGATAAACCCTACCCGGGTATTTCAATGTTATAGATATTTATATCGTCTCTCCACTTGGATGTGATGTGATGCAAGGTCGAGTTTATAGTGGGGAAACTGAATGCTATTTTTTTTCAGCTGACTGTCTGCGAACAGAGACACAATTAAGCTGCAGTCATAGAGAAACAGTCCTGCCTATCAACAGAATGGATGACGCTAGTCTCTTAGAGAGCAACGCACTGCGACTCCTTAGCCTCAATCTCACAAATGACCTCCTACATTGAATCCATAGCTGCACCTAGCGCTGGAAGGTTGGTTTGCTGTGTCGGGCAGGAAGTTTTTCTCGTCAGAATCCATTTTGCACATTTATAAATCTACCATTCGTCTGTGTATTGAATACTGTTGCCATATTTATTTTGAGGTTCTCGACAAAATCCAAAGGAGGATCTGAAATGTAAGCCATCCTGACTTTGCAGATAGCAATCTGTCACTTTCTCACCGACATGATGTGGCTTCTCTCTGTCATTTCTAGAAGTATCTTCATGGTAACTGCACTGACGAGTTTTTTTGTTCCTGGTACCCCGACCGATGTGCGTTGTGGCGCATTGGATATCGGTTCGGAACGAGAAATCTGGGAGCCGAGTTCGAATTCCAGCTGAATTCATTGCATTCACTTACGCGTAAATACCCTTGGGAAATGTATTAATCCGTCTATTCCTTCCAGTTATGGGTTAAATAACAGGACAGATTGGGTTCTATAGCCTTGGTCGGCAACCAGTCTACCGCAGAAAGCAATGGCAACCAACTGCGGGATAATCTTCTGACCAGTCATGTCTCTTTCGAGACATGATCGCCCAAGCGTGTATCACGTATGGCACTTAACTGACTGACTGACTCCGACCACATGTATTTACACGTGCTATAGGTTGGCCTCTAGTTCCCACTGTTTTACTGTCGAAACACTTAAATGTAACCATCACTTCTACTCTAACAGTTTGTTTTCTCGCACTACCCGTTAGTGGAACTCACTTCTATTTACTTGCTTCCCTGATAGCTACAATCACCAAAAGTTTAAACACAACGTCAATTACTATCTTTTATTTACTTGACTTTCATCTATCTCTTATCTTTTCTTTGACATCCCCTGTAACTTTTTTTTATTCTTTCACTGTAACCCTCTACGCACCAGTGGCATTTCAGTTTTGCTTAGGGTGAAATGATTATATATATATATATAATAAGAGATACAACTGTTTTATACTTAATTCATTTTCTGTCCGAATGCAGACAGTTTGCACGCAATATAACCTGTGGATTATTCTAATATTTTTCCCGAAAAACTCAAGATTTCCTAACAAACATTCAAACATTCTCTCTATTAATCATCTGAGAATTCCTTAACTAATGCTAACTTCTAGGCAATTTTTCTCTTCAAAAATCTATCTTGCTTAAGAATATAAATTTACCATTCACCCGTTCTTCGAATATTCCTGCTACATATGCTCCGGTGTTGTTTCTATATATTTAGAGGTTCTTGATAAAATCCAGAGAAGAATAAGCAATATTTGTAATCCTGATCTGACGTTTGGGCTCCAGTCTGTTTCCCACCATTGTAGGTAGCTTCAAAGTGCTTTTTCCATAAATACTTTCACATTAACTGTTTGGATGAACTTTCCGCTATGGTGTCTGGACTTTATGAATTTAAGCGCAATACTAGACAGGCGGTAAGGTCTCGTCAATTTACTGTTGAATTTGAAATATTCTTCAAAGTAAATAATTTTTTTTTTTGCTTAGTTTTAAACTTTACATGTTTAATTGGTTTTCTTTATTTTTTTTTAAATTTTAGCAGAAATCTCTTGACTGGACTTTAACTAAGTTAAAACTTAGCAATCCACCAATATGTTTCTTCTTTTTTTTTCTTCAATTGGAGTAGATAGACTAAACTATCGCCCGGTTCACACTCCACCCACGTCTATTGAACAGGTGAAGAAGTCTCATCCCTTGTTCCCTGTTTAGGATGTGGTTTCCAGCTTTCTCTTTTCCAATCCTTTCACTCTTTTCTTTTTCATTTTTTTTCAATTGGAGTAGATAGACTAAACTATCGCCCGGTTCACACTCCACCCACGTCTATTGAAAAGGTTAAGAGCCTCATCCCTTGTTCCCTGTTTAGAATGTGGTTTCCGGCTTTCTCTCTTTCTTACGTAGCCTCCTGCACATCAGTGGCGATACTGCCTTGCTTGGGGTGATATGATTAAAAAAATAAATAAATAACAGTATATTCTATGATAAGAGTTTCTTTTCTCGTACTTCACGCTTGTGGCATTTTCTTCCGGCTCTATACTTTCCAGCCGAGTTTGATATGCAAAAATTTACAGACAATGTCAAGCGTTATTTATTTCAAAAATAAAACTTTGGTACGTAGTTGCCAATCAAGTTGTACGTTTAAATTTACGCGATTTATATACCAAGAAGAAAAGCTCATTAAAACAACTGCTATGAAAATTATCATAGAATAGACAGAGAGAAACCACATCATAGCGGTGGGAAAGTGATTGAAATTGAGATGCCAGGTCAAAACTGATAACCTTGTAGACCCTTCTTTAGATTTTGTCGATAATCTCGAGATATATAAATGTCGTAAACTATTTAAGTTCCACGTGAGTTAGCATTCCCCATTCCTTAACTATAATTAGTCATTTGGTTTCTGATTCTAGAAGTTTCTACTTGACACGTCGATGAGAGAGGCTCAGTTAGCAAGACTTGCAACAATAACCAACGAACTAGACCAGATATGGCAGCAACATTCAATGGACAGACGAATGGTAGATTTATAAATGTGAAAGATGGACTCCGACGAAAAAAAATTACCTTGCTCCACAGAGTGAATCAGCAGTTGATTCAATATAATCACTCCACTTCAGGTCAGTAGAAAACGTGATACCAAAAATATGATCTTCCGGAGGGCAGCATCAAGCAATGCTGATAGAAGGCAAAATTGTTTTCTATGATGACTAAAATATACCCGTGCTGTTTTGGAAGTTTTCCATTTGTGCATTTTCATTAATGTATACAGCGCTATAGTGAATAAGACTTAAAAATTAGAGAACTGACTTAGAATTCCAGTGCATTTCGTTACATTCTCTTACGCGCGATTACTTTTGGGAAAGATACGAGTCCATATTCTCTCCAGCTATGGGTTAAACAGTCGGACTTGTATCGGAAAAAGTGATTGTTATTCATTAAACTTGTCTATACAATATTCACTCGCCATAAAAAATACAATACAAAATGTTTCGGTATTAAATGACCCACAAAGTTTTGATACGCCATAAAAATAGCAGTCAATTAAAAATGACAGAAAAAAACCCATCAATTTATGTAATAAAAGCAAATGAGCTAAGATAAAAAATGCAAAAACTTTTTACGCCAATTAGAAAAGCCGAATCAATTTCAAAATGATAGCCAATGGGGACCTAGCTTTTACTGCAAAAACGTTTAATTGCACAATCAAATGCTTTATAGCATGTATTAAACGGCAGTTGCTTGCAGAACAATATTACATAAGAAGTCACTGTAAAACCATCAAATAACGAAGAAATATATACGCATGAGTAAATAAAGAAACCTGGAAATAGAAATGACATACACAGAACATCATTTACAAATATAAAAACGTTTTCTTGTAGGAAATATTCTCTCGCAAATTGCTCGAATTTCGGACCAGAAAAAGAAAAATGCTGACAATTCAACTCGCCGGTCCAATCTCGCCAACTGCTATCCACCTAACCAGTTAAACCTCCTCTTCGTTTCGAGAACGACTGCTTTTATCGGCCGATCAATTTTTTTCCATTGGCCGACAACACAGAGAGGACGCCAAAGATTTGCATACACTCCCATAGCGACTCCTGCGGCGGACTTGTTTTGGG
Source organism: Ascarosepion bandense (assembly GCA_037127315.1). NCBI lineage: Eukaryota > Metazoa > Mollusca > Cephalopoda > Sepiida > Sepiidae > Ascarosepion > Ascarosepion bandense. Next base: position 107,718 of record JBBBDQ010000647.1, on the reverse strand, counting down.
TATGTAATTTTCTTTTTCGCCGCATTTTACGTCGTAGTATTAACGCGACGCGCTGTCGCTTGGTTTGACGAGGTAAGTCGCCGTTTTCTTCGCTATACCCCCACCCCCCTCATGATCTCATTATCACAAAACAAACAGCTTGGAGCAGGTCTTTTTATCCTGGTGCTTCGTCGTAATGGGACGATTTCCTCTACTCGTGTCGGAGAGTCTTCTCCTGAGGAGTCATTAGATGTATCTCGAGTTTCTGGAATCTCGGGGTCTGTAGAAGCATTGGATTCGCAGATTTCGATTATTCGATCGCTGTCAAACGATGAATCATCATCGGATTCGCTCGACGATGCATCAGAACCAACGAAAAGACGAAGATCTTTTACGTGCCGTGGCATCCCGTCAACTATTATTGTTTGCGGACTTACGATGTCCGTTACGCGACCAACTTGATACCTAGTGGTGCACCGGCCATGGGGAGTTTTCACCCATACTCTGTTCCCAATATTGTATATACTATGATCCTTACGGCGATCAGGTGGTAATGTAGTAGTAATTCCCTTCACTTTCAGTTGGTAACGGTGAATCATATTGGCAGGCGCATTAGTTGACGATACATCATCCTTCGGCGTGATATTATGCCAGTATACGGCCTCCATTATCGAACATTGCTTTCTTGCTGCAATTCTCTTTATGCTCCGATGAGATCTTTCCACTATACCGTTTCCTGCAGGAACATAAGCGCAACGAAAACGAAGTTGGACTCCCCATTCATCCAAAAAATCTTTAAAGGACTTACTGCGAAATGCAGTGTCATTGTCGGTTAGTATTTCTGATGGTGGACCTCGTTCAAAAAAAAATACTTTCCAACTGTCGGATGACGCTTCTCGAGTCTTGTTGAGGCAAGCGTCGCCATATCGCAAATCGACTGGGGCCGCAATCAATTAATGTAAGGTAGTGTTGTCCACCGTAATGCGTAATATCCATTCCCAAGCGGGTCCAGGTTCCAGTTACACTCGGGGCCGGGTCAGTTGACTGGCATTCTTTACATTTTCTGACTACTGCCTTGACGGCTGCTTTGGATGTCATAGGGTAAACTCGTCTCACGAAATACAGCGTTCGCTTGATGCCAGGATGCCCACTTCGGCAATGAATGACACGTATCTGATCAGGGGAGGTTCCGTTCACCATATAAGCGCATACCGGACGTGTTGGTTCAATTTCCTTCTTAATCACATCATACCATCGTTGCGGTACTCTGGTAAGCTTATCCGCTCGATTCTTACTTGACGATACTAAACTTATCGTGATCAATAAGTTATACTCTTGAATCAGCATTTCAAGAGTACTCAAACGCCTCCGGATCAGCATCTCACTTGCCGCCTTAGTTCGTATTCTGGCTTTGCCAGTGAGCATGTTTGATACCCACCGGTGCACACATGCGGAGTCCGTGAAGAGGTGTAGCTTCGTTGCGCCCCACTGCAGGGCTAAATTGACGCCCTTCAGAATAGCATCCAATTCTGACAAATTGATATGTTGGACGTTCTTCTCAGGCCGCAGCCAGCATGCGTCTTCTACAACGCTTCCGTCAACTTCCAGCGAAACCCCTGTGGCGAGAGAATTTGCATCGACCCATACCTCATAAGTGTGTCCGCTTGTGCACCATTTACCGTGTGCAGGGTCATTCTGGCGAATTCTTTCCGCTGTGTCCTCAATCATGTTCTTAAGGGGAGCGTCTGTCACTTCGTCGTCCCAACCAGACGTGATCGATACGGTCCTGCGTTTAACAAATGATGTAGCAACACGAAGCCATCCACACACGGGAACGTGACCCACCAGTTTTCCGCACCACGAGAAAACGTTACGTCGCGTCAGGACCTCAGGAACTGATGAAATCTCATTTTCACGCTTCCACTTAAGCGTGTCGTTATCTTGTTCGACACGCAAACCCAGCACACGTGCGCCGTCCCGTAACCGTTCCGGATCCTTGCAGGTCAAACCAAACGCAGCCAAGTGCTCCTTCACGCGAGCTGCTGAAATCATTCTCTCGTCAACATAAATATCATCAATATATGATGAGGTTGCCCGCTGAACTGACTCGTCTTTCGACAACGCGGCGTCCACAATGGCCTTCATTATGGCTGGTGCAACATTCAACCCCAAACCCATTCGGGTCAAGCAATATCTTCGCCCCTTGAAGATTACAGTTTGAAAGGGCCAAAGTGACATGGATATGAACTTGCAGATAGGCCTGCCGTAGGTCAAGGATAGCGACATCCGGTCCTATTTTAGCCACTCCCTCAGTTTCTGTGCACATACGTCAGCATTGGCTGTGTGTGCGTCGAGACACTCGTTCAGCTCTCGATAGTCTAATACTGGCCGCACTTTATTTTTGTTTTTCTGCACAACCGCCATCAACGGAATTAGTCCTTTTGGAGGATCAAGTTCTTTTTCAGGATAAGGCTGCAACCAACCGTTGTTAAGCCAGGTCTGCAGCTCCCGGTCGTATTCCTCCTTAATTGCTGTTGGTATAGGGTACTCGGGTATCCGATTTCGCAAACTCTCCGGTGATCGACCATCAGACCACTTCCATGATGCGACCCATATCTTTCGGTTTGGGTCGAATTCGGCACAGAAATCATGTTCTTCTATTTTAATAGCGGCGCAACAGACAGTCCCATGCTTGGGAAAACGTACGTAGCCACACTCTGTTATTTGGAATCTGCCTAACTTTTTAATGGCGTCGAACCCAAGTAATAAATCAAAGCCCAATAGTTCTCCATCCACTACCAAGACTTCGATTTTGAGGGGGGTGCATTGGCTACGCCAAGCTTAACACGTCCAACCCCGCAACATTTAAGAGTATTTCCGTTTACAGTGAGTACGTCTACCTCCGTCATCTGCCAGGATTGACAGATTGATTTACTAGTGCTACTCTCTTAATTCCGTTCACGTAAATATTCAATACCGATAGCGCCTCATTCATAACACGCTTGGGGAAGAGACCGGCGCTGACGTCTTGTCCCCTTCCTCTTTTCCCGGACAGAATGAAGCAATGTGGCCTATTTCTTGATATCTGAAGCAACGCAGTGTTGTGCGTGACCTTCGTGACTTACGGGCATCTTCTCGTCGAACTGGGCAGTCCCCGGAAAAGTGATTCCACCCAGAACATCTGTAGCATCGCATACCCTCCCGACGTTTATCATGTAGATATTTACCAGCTCCGCCTGGTGAAATGGTAGCTGCAACCATTTCCTCAGTTGTGATTTCATCTTTCATTATGGCCTGAGCTCGGTTCAATAGTTGGTTTGTCTTTATGTTTTCCATTCTGGAAGACGCGCGCAGTAGTTGTTTGACGTGCGCTGGTAATCCTGCTATGAACGCACATGCGAGTCCTTGCTCGGATATTCCGCCAAAGAGACACGCTAGCTTCTTCAAGTCGGCTAAAAACACGTCGACGGATTCGTCTGGGCGCAGTCGGCGTTCCACGAACTGCTCGCAAGCTAAGAAACGATCTGGTGCAAAGGCAATCCGCAGGGCTTGTTTTATTTGCTCGAAATCTGACTTTTGCCCCGAGTTTAGTTGTTGATAAACAGCAAATTCTCCGCCCGTCAACCTCAGAGGAAGAACACGTTCAACCTTTTTTTATTCCACACAGGTCACAAACAAGTTCTGCCTTCTCAATCCATTCAGTAACTGCCGGTCCGGTTACCGAACCATCAAACTCTGGTATCAACTTCACGTCAAAAGTCTTGTCCGTCATAATGCCGAAATAGCTTGTAGGAAATATTCTCTCGCAAATTGCTCGAATTTCGGACCAGAAAAAGAAAAATGCTGACAATTCAACTCGCCGGTCCAATCTCGCCAACTGCTATCCACCTAACCAGTTAAACCTCCTCTTCGCTTCGAGAACGACTGCTTTTATCGGCCGATCAATTTTTTTCCATTGGCCGACAACACAGAGAGGACGCCAAAGATTTGCATACACTCCCATAGCGACTCCTGCGGCGGACTTGTTTTGGGTATGTAATTTTCTTTTTCGCCGCATTTTACGTCGTAGTATTAACGCGACGCGCTGTCGCTTGGTTTGACGAGGTAAGTCGCCGTTTTCTTCGCTATATTTCTAAACATGTATGAGATGTTAAAAACAAAAATAACAAATTAAAAAAAATCACTAAAAATATCACGGAAAATAAGGAAAACTATCAGCCTACAATCATAAATTCAAAAACTGTAATCTCGATCTAGAGGAGAGAATAGCTACAATTACTCTCCTATACCAACACAGGTGACTAAACAAACGATCAGAAATCATATCAAATTGCAGCTACGGAAACATTTTTTCACTACGTTACTTAACAATCGAAAACTAAAAACGAACAAAATATATAAAATTAAATAAATAATAAAGTAAAATAAATGAAAATAGATAAAATTAAGTAAATTAGACTGTTGTGTGTGTGTGTATATATATATATATATATATATATATATATATATGACCTGTGATACAGCGAAAGAGGCTTGTATGTGGATGACTAATATATTATGCTCTCATTACGATTGCGCTCACTGGAGAAGAAAATTTTAAAAACAGTTCCACTTCAGCTATATGCGTGACTCTACAGAAATGAAATGAGTTCTCTCGGTGACTGGCGTGTGTATACACTGCTTAGATACAACACATTAAAATTTCACTTCTCTGATACCATGCGTTGATGGCTTAGGGAGTAGCGACTCTGACTGACGCCAAATCGGTCGAGTTTCGATCCTGGCCAGAGGCAAGTGGATGATACAGCGAAATAGGCTTGTATGCGGATGACTAATATATATATATATAAACAACGGTCTAATTTATATATATATATATATATATATATATATAACACACAACAGTCTAATATATATATATATTACTCCTGACACGTTCATGGTTTGGGGGTGGGGAAGAGAGACAACAGCGAGTTAGCGACGGCTAAGTTCATTCTTTTTCTTCTATGTGCCCTGTTCCTTCTGGACGTAGGCGATCATGGTTCTCCGCGTCTCCCTATCCTTTGTGGCTCTTAGTATGTTTGCTCCTGTTACTCCTGGCAACCCCCGTTCCGTCATCCACCTGATCAGGCCCTGCAAATATGTTATCCGCTGCCTCCGTCTGTCTCTCTTTTCTATCTGGCCAGTCAGTATCAGGTTCTCCAAGCTCTCCTACCTCATTGCGTGTCCCAGGAACTTCACCTGTCTCTTCCTGATGCTCAGTATTAATTTCCTTTTTGTTGCCATTCTTTCCAACACCTCATCGTTGCTTGCATGCTCAGTCCACGATACCCGTAGCATCCTTCTGTAGAACCACATTTCCGCCGCTTCCAGTTTTGTCCTCATTTTCGATGATACTGTCCAGCATTCACTGCCGTATAGAAGGACTGACATCACATAGCAATCCAGCACTCTTTTCTTTGTTTCTAGTGAAATTTTTCTGTGCGTTAGTACTTCACTCAGCTTCTGGATCTCTGTGTCGCACTTTCCATCTCGTGTTAGAACACTTCCTAGGTATTTAAATTTTTGCACTTGCTTGATTCTGGTATCCCCCACATGTATTTGGCATTTTGGGTTGCACCTTTTGCTGATGACCATGCATTCAGTTTTCTTAAAGTTTATTTGTAGTCCTTTTTTGTCACTCTCCACCGCTACCTTCTGTATGAGGGCTTGTAGTTTCCTTTCCGTGTTTGCAATCAGCACTGTGTCATCTGCATACCTTATGTTGTTCAAGTTGTGGCCTCCAATAACAAATCCTGAACAGAAACAAAGCAGCTAGTCCAGACGGCGTAGTGATAGAGCTGCTGATAGCTTTGGAAGAATATAGCATAGAAAAAATTAGCGACATAATAAACGAAATTTATAGCAGTAGAATAATACCAAATACCTATGCAAGTCATCTAGGGTCCTCAAAATATTCTCGCTGTACAAGTTGAACAGATTCGGTGAAAAGACTCATCCTTGTTTTACGCCTCTTTCTTTGTAAATCCACTGAAATCGTTACCTGTCCGTATGCAGGCCGTTTGCTGCCAGTAAAGATTCTTGACTACTCTGAGGTCTTTCCCAAAAATGTCGAGGCTGCCGAGCATCTCCATCAATTCTTTGTGTCGTATCTTGTCGAATGCCTTCGTATTGCCCTTTCAGAGAGCATCCTAATCATACATATGGCGTTCCTTGTTCCAGTGTCTTTAACGAACCCGCACTGTTCCTGCCCTATCTCTGGCCTGATTCTGCTTCTTGCTCTATTCATCAGGATTCTGACAATCAGTTTTGTAATGTGACTCATTAAGCTGATAGTTCTGTGTAGTTCACACTCGTTTGCACCTGGTTTCTTTGGCAGTGCTATAAATATCGACTTGCATAGGTATTTGGTATTATTCTACTGCTATAAATTTCGTTTATTATGTCGCTAATTTTTTCTATGCTATATTCTTCCAAAGCTATCAGCAGCTCTATCACTACGCCGTCTGGACTAGCTGCTTTGTTTCTGTTCAGTTTGGCCATTGCAGCTTCCACTTCGGATTTTAGTATTTCCGGTCCATCCACCTCCTTGTGTATTCTCGGTTGTTCTCTCCTGTCGCAAAAAAAAGATACTTTATCTACTCTTCCCATCGCTGGAGTATTTCCTCTTTCTCCAATATGATTGTTACATCCTTGGATTTTATGCATCCTTTTGAGGAGCAGGTTTTTTGTCCTGTCAGTTCTCTTATCTCTTTATGCATCTCTGCTTTATTGGTCCTGCTCAGTCTCTCTACTTCTGCACATTTGTTGTTGAGTCATTCCTCTTTAGCGTGTCTGCATTTGTTCCTTATATCCCTGTGAAGTTTCTTGTACTCTGCTCCATGTCTTATTTTTTGTCTCCTATGCATCACGTTGAGAATCTCTTGAGAATCTCTTGAGAATCCACTCATTTTTTCTTCTGCATCTGATTTCCTTTGGGGCAATGTTGTTCGCTGAGATCACCATAGCTTCCTTTAGTGAGTCCCATTTTGAGTGCCCTTTTCCAATTTGCTCTTCATATTTCTTTCTCGCGCTGTTATTGTATTCTTTCTGCAGGGTGAGGTCATTCACAAGCGTGTCGTATTGCAACGTTGATGATGTGCTGGGTTTCTTCAGTCTCCGGAGTTTCACCTTTAGTTTGCAGATGACTGGGACGTGGTCACTTCCGCAGTCGGCACCTGGATATGTTTTGCGTTCCTGAATCTCTTGTTTATAGTTATGTAGTCTATTTGGTTCTTCGTGTCGCCTCCTGGGCTTCTCCATGTCCATAGACGTCGTGGGTGTTCTTGAGACCAGGTGTTAGTAATTACCTGGTCATTGGCTGAGCACCATTGGGTCCATTTTTCTCCTCGTTCGTTGCGATCCCCTAGTCCAAAGTTGCCGGTCGTGTCTCCTTCCCTCTCTTTACCTACCTTGGCATTCAAGTCCCCCATTTACTACCAGTCATTAAATTTTATTAACAATTACGAACAGCTCCAGTTTTATCGAGGGTCTGGTACACTTACTCGGTAATAGTCGTCAGCATATCGGCAGTAGACCTGGCAAAGCGGAAGCCATACTGACTGTCTGAGAATAGTTTATGGGCAGTAAGATGTTGAACTATTTAGCCTTGATAATAGCCTCGAACACCTTTCCGAAAATTGGTATGAGGCTGATAGGGCGGTAATTGGATGAGTTCCAGTGTTCCTCTGAGTTCTTATCTGATATCTAAGAATTTTATTTCTTCTTTCTTTATGGTTTATGATGACTAAGTAGACCAATTCTTTCATAGTAGAGTCGATGGCATTGAAATCATTATGATGTTTGTGGAGAACGGCATTGATTTATCGAGCCTTTCTTGTAGTTTGACTACTTCCTTTTCTTTTCTTTTCTTTTCTTCCCTCTTAAATTTTTTTTTCCTAAGCTGGCGTTTCTTGTGTTTAAAGAAAAAAATATGATAGACTTTTAAAAGATAAAAAATAAATATTAATAGCTTTTTTTAAAATCACTCATTTTCTTTTTAACACATTAGAAACGCCAGATTAGGGGAAAAGTACTACTGATTTATTGTTTAAGCATGCACACATATACACATATACATACGCAAACATTTCTTCCTTTCGTTTCTGGATCTGATGAAGCGCGTAATCAAATCTAGTTTCAATGAAACGGTTTTTCACTTGTCTGTGCTGCCAACAGGAAGAGTTCATCCGAACTATTACAATAAGTGTATTTATAGAGAAGCCTAAGAAAGCTACGTTACGGTGGTTAGAAAACGACTAGAGCCCAGATGACAAATCGCGACCACTAATATTGCTGATACTTTTTTGGATTTTTTCAAGAATCTCTAAATATGAAGCAGGCACACCGGATCAAATGTTGCAGAAATACTAAAGCATTGCGGAATGGCAGACTTATAAATATGTAAGATAAATTCTGGAGAGAAAAATTGTTTCGCACAACATAGTGAACTAACTTTTCTAATAGTAGATTTCACAATGTATTCAGTATATTCTTCCCACTTCAAGTCAGCCGCGAATGTTAGCCCAAGAAGTCGCAACGAGTTACTCTTCTGGAGGTTAGCATCAGCCATGCTGGTAGAGGGCAAGCAGGGGACATTCCGGTTATTGATAGAGAGATTTTTCGTTTCGAGGGCGTTAAAAATAAAAATAGAAAACAAATATAAGCTCAGTGAAAGCGGGAGTCATCCTCAGTGTAAAACACTGTTTTTCTTTTCAACGTTGGTAGTTGGATACTTTGTCATAATATTAAATTATTTATACACTCATTTCTTGAATAGAAGATGTATTCATTGTTATGCGATGCCGTGAAACATATTTGAAAGTTTTTAAATATTTGTCCTAGCTGCCTTTGTTATGTAAGAACCTATTCAGAATATCAATTCCGAAGTAGTACCCAGAAATTTTATATAACTACTAGATTTTTAGTACACACGCAAAAAATCATATTCGGTATTTAATACTTGAGTTTTTGAGGAGTCATTTGTACATAGTGCTATGTCTTTTTAGGATAGAGGTGATTACGTCTTCACAAAAAATAATATACGCTTTTTATGTGTCACTTTTAAAAGTGTACCATGTCCTCCTAAGATATGAGCGATTATGACTTTCCAAAATGAATAAATTGTCTTTTAGATATCCTTTTCAAAAGCGTGGCCATTATCCTGAAGTTATATGGCATCAGGTGTTCATTACAATTAATATACGAGTTTTGTATGTCATTTTAAAAAATGTGTCATGTCTTCTTACGATATAAGCGATTATGACTTCCCAAATTAATTAAATAGGATATAAGGCATTATGTTTCCATTAAAATTAATATACTTTTTTTGTATGTCATTTTTAAAAGTGTCTCCTTATGATATAAGCGATTATCACTCCTCGAAAATGGTGCCATGTTTATTTTTTATTTTTTTTAACACAAGTGTACACTTGTGTCCGGTCTGGTTTGAGGTGGCAGAGAAACGGCTACCGGGTTTCAACGTGTCTTATCTGAGATCAAAGAACACAGCGTGGGCAGGAAAATACACCGTTGTAATAGACGTCTTGAAGACCAGCTACTGTGGCGAGGCCATCATCACGATTAGCGATCCTAGAGCGTCGTCATAATTGGTGCCGTTTCGACAGCATCAACCCTGATTCAGGTTCCGATCGTCATCATCATCACAACAGGTTCCGGACCAGGGGCAGCAAGCCAGACGGGGGCAAAGTGTCACAATCTCACTAACTTGCTTCTTCATTCTCTCATGCTTCTTTCTCCGTTCACTCCACTCTCAGCAGTATACTCATTCTTTTCCTACACTCTTCCTGACACCCCCTGTAACCTGTCACTCTTTCTCATAACTTACCTCCTAACTTATGAACTAATGCTCTTGGGTAAGATAACCGTCTCTTCTCCCAGATATATGTTAAATAGCAAGGTAGACTGCCGTCTCTACCATCGGGTGATAACCAGTCTAAAAACAGAAAAACTCTGAATTCAAAACAGTGCAGAATGTAGACAGAGACACAACTGAGTTGGGCTCTGTCCGAAGATATTTTTTAAAAATCATTTCACCCCAAGCAAGGCAGAACTGTCATTGGTGAGCAGAGGGCTACAGAAGAGGTGAATGATGAGAAAGAGAAACAAGTTACAGGGGAGTCAGAGAATGAGTAAGTAATGAATGAGAATACATGTGTGAAGATGGCTGCATGATGGTGGAGTGGAAAGGAAGAAGAACGTGGTACAGGTTTTTTTTTATAGAAAGGATGTGAGTCAAGAAAATAAGAGATGGCAATTGACTTTGCATTTAAATTCTTGGAGATTGTAGCTTTCAGGGAAGCAAGTATGCGGGAAGTGCGAGCAAAGATGCTGGGGGAGTAGAAGTTGCGGTTACATTTGATTGGTTTCACTGTAAAAGGGTGGGACCTAGCCGCTAGTCTAGTAGCTCGACTAAATTCATGCAGAGGGGTCACCAGGGAGCTAAGTTCATCAGAGCAAAAGCCATGAAAGTATTTGTAGAAGACACAGAGGGAAGCCACATTACGTCGGTGAGAAAGTGACTGGAGCTGAGCTACCAGGTCGGGATCAATTACACTACAGATTATTCGTTGGATTTTGTCAAGAAGTCTGAGATGAATATCAGGGACACCCGACCAGATGTGACAGTAGTATTCAATGCATGGGCGGATGGTAGTTTTATATATGTGTAAGATGGATTTAGACGAGAAAAACTTCCTAGCCCTACAAAGGGAACCAACCTTCCGAGCAGCAGATTTAGCTATGGATTCAATGTCGTTATTCCACTTGAGGTCGGCTGATAGATTTATGCCTAGGAGGTGCAGTATTTTGCTTTCAGAGAGACTAGCATGATCTATTCTGATGGGGTAGGGTAGAAGCAGTTGTCTATGGTGGTTAAATGATAGCAGCTTCGTTTTGTAAGCATTGAAATTTACGAGCCATTTCTTACTCTAGTCCACCACAGGTTGGAGGCCCTTTTCAAGATCAGCAGCGAAGTTTGCTTTGTCAGCCTCGGTAGATTTCTCATGGAGGCAAAAGTGTATTGTTGTGTCGTCAGCATACATGCCTACTTGGGATCTGATTAGATCAGAAAAAGCGTAGGACCTTGAATAGAGCCTTGAGGGACACCCGCGTTCGTATAATAGTATATGGAAGCATGCCCACACAATAATACCTACATTACGTAATTTGAAAGGAAAGACTGGATTAGATCAAATAATCGTTCAGTTATACAAGAGCGTAGAAGGCCAGCATGCCAGACTCTGTAAAAAACTTTGGAGATATTTAGTGCAATAGCTCGAGCTTCACCGTTCTTATCGAGAGCCTGGTATATATACTCTGTGATTGTCGTTAACATATCAGCAGTAGACCTGGTGAAGCGGAAACCATACTGTTTATCGAAGAAGAGGCGATGAGCTGTGAGATGTTGAACCACTTCATCATTAATAATAGCCTCGAGCACTTTGCCAAAAATCGGTAGAAGGCAGATAGGGCGATAATTTGAGAGGTCTGAGGGATCTCCAGCGTTCTTAAATACATGAACCACAGAGAAGAACTTCCAGCAGGCAGAGGGGCAGTAGTTGTAGAGTTTGAAGAGGACAGAGGAAAGTTCAGGGGCACATTTCTTCAGGACAATGATTGAAATTCCGTCACTTCCGGTCGCCTTATGGGGGCTAAGCTTTGAAATAATGTTAGAGACTAGCGAGGGAGTAAAGTGAATGTAACTAAGTTGAGCCTCGGTTCTTGGTGTGAAGTCGGGTGTTGATACCTCAGACGAATCAAGTTGGTGGAGAATCTGCGAACAAAGCATTTAGCCTTGTCCGCTGAAGATGTGAGGACCTCAAATTCATTGATTAAAGGAGGGGATTGAGGGCTTGTTGCTATTGAACAATTTTATAGAGCCGCCAGTAGTATTTGGAGCCGAACTTGAGAGATGCTATACGCAGTTTCATTCTTTCAGCAAACAGCTTAGCATCATGTAGGATCCTCTTGCACTGATTACGAGTAGAGGCAAAAAGGCGCTTATTATGATCAGACGCGTGTCTCCGATAAAGCCGGAAGAAGTGATTCCTGTGGGCAATAGCAGCCGAGCAATCAAGGGAGAACCAAGGGGACGAATATGGTTTAAGTCGTAAATTCCTGGCTGGGATGAAAGTATCGATGCCGGCTTTAACCCATGAAGAGACTTCAGACGCACATTCCTCAACAGGAAGAGTAAATACTTTGTTCCAAGGGACGTCATACAAGAAATTGCGAAACGACTCTCAGTTTGCTCTTTGGTATTCTACTGGTCTTGTGTTCCTAGGAGGAGTGGTTGTGAAAAGATATATTAACGGAAACCACAGCATGATCAGAGTTTCCAAGAGGGCAAAGCTGCATAACATGGCATAAGTTAGGGATAGAAGTGAAACAGGAATCTAGTAGCAAGTCAGTTCCATTAGTGTTATTAAAGAAACGCACGGGGAAATCAACTACTTGTTTGCACATCAGCAAGATCTGTGACAGAGTTTTTCAGTCCCTTGGCATGGTGGACATTGAAGCTTCCAAAAACAAATATATGAGTGAATGGATGAGAGGAAATGACCTTATGCATAATTTTAGTGATGCTGTCAAGTACGGAACAGTCAGGAGATGAAGGGGAGCGCTAGAGAAAGCAAAGATAGCTAACCGAGCTTAGTAGAGAGAGAGAGAGAGAGAGAGAGAGAGAGAGAGAGAGAGAGAGAGAGAGAGAGATTCAAGCGAAATCACCCAGCTATAGGGAGATGTTTGCTGACATAAATACCAATTCCATGCATATAGACATTAGAGCCCTTCTTAAAGAGGGGAAGGTAACCAGGGATATAGACACCAGAAGAAAGAATAGAGGGTTCAAGATTAGTTTCACAGAGGGCTAAGATGTCAGGTGAGTTTACTATGATGAAGGATTCAACGCTGCAAAAGTTGGTACGGATGCAACGGACGTTCGAAAAAGTGATGTTAATAGGTTCAAGTGATTTATGTTTAGCTGGTTTAGTTTTAGTTCTTACTTTGTGTGATGCCATAATTTGTGATATTTTTCTGTAAGGAGAGGCATAGAGTAGTCGGTCGTCAAATGCAACATGTATAGAAAATTAATTATCAACAGAAAAATTAAGATTCACCATAAATTTAAAATAGAAAAACCGTGAAACTTTCACAGGTTAAATCTGTTTATTATTATTTTGTCATTTTCATCATTATTTTATTTCTGCTATGGTCACACTACCTACGGCGGAAAGACCCAAGGCAGGTCGTAGTGTTTTGTTATGGCTACATTTCATTTCTTTTTCTGTCTCCCATAACATCAGTAACGTTACATGGACAAAGTTCTCCTCAGTGTGTGGGCTGTACTTAACAAGACAATTTTTTGCATCTTTTAAGTTGGGGTTCGCAGAGATTCTTTCAATGTGTTGTTTCAATTTACCTGTCTGTATAGATGCAATTGTAAGGATACAAAAGGTTCTTATCTCCTTTTGGTCGAGATAAAGTCACGTGTCACATGACGACCGCTCGTAACGTTGCTCCTGATAGTAACCCAAGCGCTAGTTACACTCTTTCGACTAACAGCAACCGAGGAAGAAGGTTGTTCTCTTCTGCCTAGGCTTTTGGCTAAGGCAGTATCTGCCTACCGCCATGTTCTGCTAAAAGAGAAAACTCTTGCAGTCCAGTGGGGTTGCAAGTGACTTTGAATGGTTTTAAATTTGTGGTCGTGTTGTCCTCTGCTATAGCAACAAGAAAATGACTCTAACTGAAATTGAGGACTACACTTGTGTGGTTGAGAAAGTCCTGTCTGCAGTAAGAAGGAAGCAAGCAAATACTGTCAATCATGTAGAATGCTAAAGGTTAAAATAACTTTTCAGGAAAACAGGCTTTTCATGTCTGTTATTACATATTCCAGTATTGATGGAATAAGGGTGGGGGGAACTTAATATTTTGTTTGAGATAATATGCAATGTCAACATCTGATGTCATCAGTTTCTCTTTGAATAATTTGATGTCCATTTTATTTATTGTTGAAAGTTCTCATGTGATGTGTTTTGTTTCCGCTATTTAGTACAGTCAAAACAGTGAAATGTAACCACTACTTCTACTCAATCAGTTTCTTTTCTTGCATTTCCCTCCAGTGGAATTCCCTTCTATATACTTGCTTCCCTGATAACAACAATCTCAAAGATTTTAATCGAAACATCAATTGCCATCTTTTTGTCTCCTTGATTGTCATCTTTTTGTCTTACCTTTTCTCCAACACTCCCTGTATCTTGTTTCTCTTTTTGCTCTCTTCTCATGTTATCTCCTGTGCACTAGTGGCAGTACTGCCTTGCACAGGGTGAAACGAGTATATAATTTAAAAATTTTCCAACAAAATTTTTCTGTCTACTCAGCTTTTAGAATGCATCTTTGGCCATGCCAATATACATTTGGGTTTCAGTGTCACACAAATTGTCTTGTTAGAACACTTCCCAACTATTAATTTTGGAATAAGACCTAAACATATATTTAAATATTTAGAAATAAAACCTAAACATATATTTAAATCATCTTTTTATCAAATAGTATCATTCATTTATACATTAGCAGAAGAGAAAATATAGTTTTTTAAAATGTTTTAAAAAGGACAAAGCTTAAAATTATTTTACTCTAGTTCAAATGAAAAGCAACCAGTTACTGATAAAAATACAAGTCAAATTTTTTATACAAAATGCTTTCATGCCCATAGCTATTATCCTATCGCCTAGTGAATTTCATGTTAAAAATCCAACAAATTAAAATTTGCAAAATAGAGACTCTAATTTTATGTTGTTAAAACTGAAATTTGCAAAAGGCATGGTTTAATTAACTAGTCAGTCGAGTGCCACACGTGATACACACTCGGGCGATCATGTCTCGAAAGAGATATGACTGACTGGGCAGAAGACCATCCTGCAGCAGATTGCCACCTCTTTCTGTGGTAGACCGGCTGCCAGCCAAGGCCACAGAACCCAATCTGTCTCGCCATTCAACCCATAACTGGAGGGAAGAGACGGATCAACACCTTTCTCAAGGGTAACTGCGCCCAAGTGAATGCAAGGAATTCAACTGGAATTCGAACTCGGCTCCCTGATTTCTCGTTCTGAGTCGATATCCACTGCACCACAACATACATCCTTAACTAGCTATAAGAAAAAAAAATTGTTAATGTGAAAAAGATTCAACCATCACAGGTGTATAGACTGCTACATCCTGAGTCTCCTGAGCAGAAGATTAATTTTCTATCGATTATCAACACTTTGCTGGTTATTTAAATCTAGAAAATATTGTAAGAATTTTCTTTTTAAGATAATGATGGTTTAGTGATTTTTTTTTTCAATTGGAGTAGATAGACTAAACTATCACCCGGTTCACACTCCACCCACGTCTATTGAACAGGCGAAGAGGCTCATCCCTTGTTCCCTGTTTAGGATGTGCTTTCCGGCTTTCTCTTTTTCAATCTTTTTACTCTTAAGTAGCCCCCTGCGCTTCAGTGGCATTATCGCCCTGCTTGGGGTGATATGATTTAAAAAAAAAAGAATAGAAATAAGAGATATTCCTTCATTACGGAAAAATAAGAATATCTCTTTACTGTTGACTTTTGACGCAAAACGAACACGTGTATTATCCATTAAGTTAATTATTAAACACGACGTTAAATGAACAAACAAACAAATGTAAATTTCTCTCTCAGCACGATTAAAACGCGCGTAATTTTTTCTACGTGAAAAGAGTAGCTGTGTTATATTTTCACAATAGCACAGCGATACATATAAATATAAAGCGTGAGAGTTGTCGTGTCGCTTTCCTGGCATAAAAGCTATATTAACCATTTACAACGCGTAAACTGAATATGCTTTTAACAAGCATATATTATTTTTTATTGCGTTATAGGTCGGAGAGGAAAGAACTATACTTTAATTTCTGGATTTCTCCTAGCGTATTTTTTACGAGTGAATATTTTCCCCGTCCACGTGTCCATTATATATATATATATATATATATATATATATATATATATATATATTATTTATGCGTTATAAAAGTCTCTGTGGTCATGGCGGTTACTTTTAATTATTTAACTTTATCAGTTTCTTTTTTCGTTCTTCCTGCCTTCGGAACTCCGTCTCGTTTACTTACTTTCATAATCTCGAAAAGTTTAAATGCAATGTCAGTTACCATCTTTTATCTTCTTGAATCTCATCCATATTTTATCCTTTCTTTGACAACCCCTGTACTCAGTTTTTTTTCTCTCACTTTAACCCAGTGCGCAAAAGCGGAGGTCCTGCCTTGCTTGAGGGGTGAAATGATTTAAAAATAAAATAAAAAATGATTACAATATCTCTTCTCAGAAATATAGATAAATGCAAAAAGGTATTTCTATTTAAAAAAAAAATCGATAACATTTCACATATGACATTAATCATTGCAATCAATCTATTTGTAATCTGGCCACAGCTTTCTTTGCTTCGAATTAAAAGCAAAATAATTTCGTATTGATCGCAGAATAAATGTGAAGCAAAAAAGAATATTAGTGAAATGTCACTTTAACAGCTTGGTTTTATTTAACCGTCTGTGGTTTTATCACCAACTTGCTTTTTTTACATGGTGGACTTAAATTACAATAAATTCATGTTTATAGATATAAAACACGATAGTTATAAAACAGTATTGCTTATTTCGGAAAGCTTGAAAATAATTTAAACACACCCATTGTCAGTTTCCTGGCAACGGTATTCAATTCAAAGACGAATGGTAGATTTATGAATGCAAAATGTAGTCATTCCATTTAAGATCGTTTGAGAGAGTGAGGCCAATGAGGCGCAGCGTGTTGCTCGTTAGGAAACTAGCGTCATCCATTCTGATGGTAGGTAGCAAAGTTTTTCTATAGTAAATGAAGAGCAGCTTCGTTTTGGAGGCATTCAAATTCACGAGCCATTTCTTACTCCATTAAATCATAAATTGGGTGTACCTTTGAAAGGCAGAAGCCAGGTTTATTTTGACAGCCTTGACAGATTTCCTCTTGAGACAGAAGTAAATGGTGGTGTCATATGCATAGATGCCTACTTGGGAACTTACACCAGGAAGATTATTGATGGCGATCAGAAACAGCATAGAATCTATGACAGAGCCTTGAAGAACGCCCCCGTTCATGTGAAAGGATTTGGAGTCTTCAAAAGAAACTTTGACAGAAACAAACAATTTGATAGGAACAAGCAATCATCCAGAAATACCGTAGTTTTGGAGCTTGCGCAGAAGGTCAGCATGCCAAACTTTGTTAAATGGTTTTGAGATATCTAGAACTACGCTGCTTCACCGTTCTTATCAAGAGCCTAGTATATATATTCAGTGATAGTCGTTAGCATATCAGCAGTAGATCTGGCAATTTTTTGTCAGAGAGAAGGTTGTGAGATGTGACATGCCTAATTATTTCAGCCTTAATAATAGCCTCAAATACCTTGCCAAAACGTTAATCAGAACAGTTATGTATTTGCAGAAATAGCACAAGAAAGCTACGTTACGGTGCTGAGAAAGTATCTTAAGCTGAGTTGCCAGGTCAAGACCGGCAACATTGTAGATTCTTCTTTGGATTTTATCAAGAATCTCTAAATATATAGCAGGAGCACCGAACCAGATATGGCAGTATTATTCAAAGTAAGAACGAATGTACAATAGATTCTGGCAAGCAAGATTGTCTAAGACGATACAGTAACCCATCTGTCTTAGAATTGATTCAATATAATTTTTCTATTTCTTGTCAGCTTAAAACGTTAGTCCGAGAAGGTGCAACGAGTAATTCTCCTGGAGTTTAGCACCAGCCATACTGATGGATGGTAAAATGGGTTCTCTCAGACAATTTAAAAGAGAGAAGTTTAGTTGTTGGAGGCGTTAATACTGTATAGTAACACCTTAATGTAATATATTTAAGAAAATATAAACTGTGACCGACAAAAGTGTGATTGACATCAAAGGCAGCCGGCTTGAAAGCAATAGCCACTAAAGATTATTGACAGATGTGCCTGGCCACAGGTGACACAATTAAGTGAAACCCGAGAAGCCAAAAATGCGTGGAAATTTCAGGTTATATAAGTGCGGGGTTTTTTCTGACCGAAATCAGAACAACGAAAGAACGTAGAATGAACGAGAAGAGAGAAGAAGAGAAGACAACTCTCGCTGTTTAACGACTCCCGACAAACTCTTGTATGTGCATGATTCTCTTAGGCAACCCTCCACTCCACACAAACACCACCGACGAAGAATATATTTATAGTTTATATTTTTTTGTATATACTCGCTGTTCGTCGTGGTCTGTCAAAACGATTGTTGTTTTCTAGCAGCAGAGGCAGTATATAACATTTAATATACGGACGGAACAGAAGCTGAAAGGAAAAGAATGACTAACATGCTTTGTCCTCAAACAGATTTTACACTACTAAATAGTACACAAAATTTATATAAAATACTTACACCTGTCCCATACAGAGAAACAATAACATATATACAACAAGCAAGATGAAAACGATGAAAAAATCTTGTTCGTTGAGAAAACACCATTTTCAACAACGGGAAAACGACGTGGCCATGTGGTGCAGGCATATTTTTATTTCCCTAACGGAATTCCAGTGAGCTGTATTTATCTTCTATGTCTCTGGTTTAGAACAAATTCTTCAACTAGAAAACGGTGCTATTGGTTTGTGTGTTTCCCACATTAGCAACTGGCACTGGGAGGCGTTTTTAACCTTGCCCGTGATGTTAAAAATGAAAATAATGTCGTCTTGACTCGAGGAGTGCAAACTAAAGAGTGACTACTTTCGTCACTCTATAAACTGATGACACTCAGTAGCCGTCACGTGACCCTCGTGACTTCATCTTAACCAAAGGGAGATAATCCACCTTTACACCCCTACATGAATGTGAAATGAAACCAAAGATGCCACTCACTATATTTTAAAAAATACAAATTTAGAGAATTATTATTGTAGAAATATTTGTAGTAGTTACCAAACCACCCACGCATTCTTACACATATACGCACATTTCCATAATTTAAATTTCGTGATGGTGTTCCATATTTCTTTAATTTTTTCAAATTTTTCGCACGCTTTCAAAGAGTTTGGGATGTCAGTAGAAAGCTATTATTGTTGACCTGTCCTTTGATGAAAACTCACAGGCTTCTCCTTTCTGTTCTGTGTTCTTCAGGACGTAGGCGATCATGGTCCTCAACATCTTACTGTCTCTATAAGTTTTTGTTATTTCTCGAAAACCCTATTCTACCATCAAGTATCTTACGCACTGCTTTCCTCTGTCACGCTTTCTCTCAATACGTCCTGTGAATATCAGATTTTCCAAGCCCCTTTCTCATTACATGGCTCAGAAATTGCATCTGTCTTTTCCTGATGTTTATTATAAGCTTCTTCTATGTTTCTATGCTCCCCAGTATCTCGTTGTTGCATGGTATCCTTGGCATCTTTCTATAGAAGCACATTTCTGTTGCTTCAAGTCTGTTTTTCATCTTTGAGGAGATTGTCCGGCATTGGCTGCCGTATAGAAAGACAGTGCTCACTTAACAGTTCAATACTGTTTTCTTTGTTTCTAAAGAAATTTTTCTGTTTCTCAATACCTTACCTACTATTTGAAATGCATCCTTGACTATCCCAACACATCTTTGGATCTCAGTGTCTCACATTCCGTCCTCTGTTAGAACACTTCCTAGGTTAAATCTCTGTACCTGCTTGATTTTTGTATTCCCGACCTGTAATTTGCATTTTACACTCATTCTTTTGCTGATAAATTGCTGAGAGGTTGGAGTGTGGAAAATAATTATTCTCAAACAAGGACTCTGAGACGCTGTAGAAATCTATCAAGACTGGAAATTGATGTTCGAGTAGCTCCTGTCCAAATATGTCAACAATACATTTTGGTCATTTAAAGGTAGCATATAGCATAAGGAGTTAGGTTCTAACTGAAGCAGTACGGGGAGCCAATAATTCTACCTCGATCTTTAGCGATGAATCGTATATAGAAATTCCACTTGACGTCGGATGTGAAGCTGAGGCCAATATTCTCTCAAGGCACGGGGCTTCCTCAAGGGGACATCTGTTCGTTGTGACTGATGAAAATTCAGGGCCTGATCAGCAATAACTGAATGTAACCCGCATGGATTTAGATGTAACCAGGCAGTTTTTCCCCACTGGGAAGTTAGTGTGAGATCAGAAAATGGTTCATCTGCTAATCTCTGATTGTCAAGACTTTTGGAATCATCCTGTATATCGGCATATTTACAAATGATCGGAGTATATTTTTGGGCAGATCATTCATACAGAATAGAAAGAAGATTGGTCAGGGAAGTGACTCCTTCGTTGTCCGCTAGAGCCTCGGATGATTGGCTGTTAATAACCACCTTTAGGGATCTACCTGATAGGAAGGATTTTATAATAGAGAAAATTTGATATGATGATATAAATATTTGAATTCAATTAGTTTTCATGTAGTATGAAATTTATTCATTAAAGTAGCAAACATTATTTTTTACTTACTGTTGAAATAATAACATTTTTCAATCCAATATTGCCAAAATGTATAACTTTTCAAACGCGTTTTTAATGTTGATTTTGATTTTATTTCCTCAAAAGCAGTTTAAAACTAGAAAACTAAAATTTTGAATGAGTTTTTATCTAATTAAGTAGCTTGTCTCGCTAGAATTAATTAAGTAATGATTTCGATCCTCTCTGAGTGCTTTCGGCCTTATATCACATCTAAACTGCGCTTATAAAATCATCATTAAGTTACAACTATCTAGAATTGTCAAAAGTTGATTTTGGAAAAAAGGGTAAACTCAATTTACCCTAATATATAGTTACGGAAAATTCCGTAGAATAACGAAATGGTTTAACTACTAAAACATATAATTTATTTGTTTGAACATTATTTTTAATAGATACCTGTATTTGCTTAGATATTATGTTTTTAATTAAACAGTATATTTATAGATATAACTATTACCGGGCTGAAAATTTTTGGGAAATTTTGTTAGAAAAATGTGCGTCATTAGGCAGGATTCAATCCTGCGACTCCTAACAACCTATAACAATATAAAAATCCTATAAAATGACACACATTTTCCAAATAAAATCCTATATATATTAATATACTGTTTCAGTATATTAATATATATAGGATTAATATTTAATATATATATAGGCTCAGTGCTTTCAATGATACATTGTTTCCGCTTTGTCAAATAAAGGCCGCTGATGCGATTTACCCCGTCTGACCTGCTGCCCAAACCTGCAAATGATTTTTAATTCACTGAGCTATTTACCAATATTTCATTTTGCAAATTTTTAAAAATAATTCATTAGCTGCGTTCATATTGCAACCGAAGAAACAATTTTATTATCCATTAATCTTATTTTTCTCTCTGCTCACATTGGAAAAATTAATCTGCACAATTAATAATACAACTGATAATAATTTCTTTCGGTCCGCCGTGCTAAAATAATGTTGCATTTTTCCACATGCCAAAAATAATGTAATATATATATATATATATATATATATATATATATATATATAAACTATCGCTCGGTTCACTCTCCACCCACGTCTATTGAACAGGTGAAGAGGCTCATCCCTTGTTCCCTATTTAGGATGTGGTTTTCGGTTTTCTCTTTTCCAATCTTCTTACTCTTACGTAGCCCCCTGCGCATCAGTGGCGTTACCGCCTTGCTTGGGGTGATATGATTAATATATATATATATATAAAATTTAAAGGCGGATTCCTCAGACCAAAACAAGAACAAAAGTTAATAGAAACATATTTCCGCAAATCCTTCGCTTTGAGTTGAGTTTAAAGAATGTGTACGGTAGATGGCGCTGTGTTGCCATGTAGATTCGGTTACATTTGTCATTCGTGACTAGTGTGTATTCAACGTTTAACGCGTGTGGAAGTGGGTTAACTGATAATTGCTCCGTTTAAAAACGACAGGATATTCCTACTGTGATCAGGTAGATGCTATACCGGGAGAAAGTGCTGGTTAGATTTTAAATTGCACATTCCTTGCTTACACTGTAGCAACCTTGTCAATTACTACGAATTGATAGGTTCACATATTACCCCTTTCACACGCCTCTCCTATTTATTGGACAGGAGTAAAAGTTTTCCCCTAGTTTCCCTGTTTAGCATTGAATTTCCTTTTACATAGAATGTAAAATATTCCATTTCATTAAGTATATTTATATAGACTTTTGTCCTTTCTTTGGTGTGAGGAACCCGCCCCTAATGTTGTAAAATTATTTTTGATACATTCTGTATTGTCAATTCCTGATATCTTCTGGGTACGATGAGTAGATGAACGGATACGTCTGCGAAACTCTGGAGTCAGAATGCTGAAAGTAACACTAATCAGCCAAGTGACAGCCCTTCTTGTTATATTAATGAAACCCCGAAACCATATAACCCGAAGTCCACTCTACATTAATTTGACTGAGTCCAAAAATGGTTTAGCTGATTTTGTTTAGCGTTATATAAACCTCTATAGATTATTTAATACCGAAATCTAAATATTTTCAACGCAATTTTGTGACCTCGACTGCAGACAGTTTGAACTATTTTGGGTTGGGTTTCAAGTTTTTTGTACAGTTTTCT
This sequence comes from Ascarosepion bandense, assembly GCA_037127315.1. NCBI lineage: Eukaryota > Metazoa > Mollusca > Cephalopoda > Sepiida > Sepiidae > Ascarosepion > Ascarosepion bandense. The sequence goes on along the minus strand of JBBBDQ010000647.1, from coordinate 85,028 downwards.
TCTTCTCTTTCACTCAGTATGTTTATACGAACTTTTCAATTTTGCATTTATATTGTTATAGCGATCTTTATCTTTGTATTCCAGATGGCAATTGATAAAATTGAGCTGCTAGTTCTTTAGAAAAGCCGCAGAATTGATTTGTGCTGCCAAAGGTGAAGGAACAATTGCATATGCGGCGATCTCAAAGTGGTACTGGCTGATGAGCTTGGAGTTGGCAAATCGACAATTCACCGACATTTAAAGCAACTTGATTTTGTTCACAAAAAGCCGCACCAACTCACCGAAGCACAAGCCAACAGAAGAGTTGAAATTTGCTGTCAATTGCTCAGCAATCCATTGGACGGGCGTTTTTGGAAGCGAATTGTGACATCCGACGAGAAATGGGTCTATCTGGTCCAGCACAATCGAGACAAGCGATACGGCAAGAAAGTAATATTGTGCATTTGGTCGAACTTTGAAGGAATCGTGCATTTTGAGTTGGTTCCGAATGGTCGTGCCATCAGTGCCGAACTTTACTGTCAGCAACTTGAGCGGGTTTACGAAAAGTTGAAGCAAAAGTACCCGGCTCTGATCAACCGAAAGCGCGCTTTGATGCAGCAGGACAATGTCAAGCCATACACCGCCAGAAAGACCAAAGACAAGTTTGAAGAGCTGGATGGCGTTGAGGCTCTGCCACATCCAGCCTACAGTCCTGACTGTGCTTCATCAGATTACGGCCTTTTCCGTTCAATGCAAAACTTTCTGAAGGGCCGCCGATTCGACTCGTTTGATGAAGTCGAGGAAGCGTCTCAAGAATTCTTTGATTCGAAGCCGGCTGAATGGTACTTTGACCAGATCCGAAAGCTTGCAGATCGATAGCAGAAAGTCTTGAAAAATGATGATCTTTATTTTGAGCAATAATTTTTGTTGTTTTTGCGAGTAAAATTTCAATTTTTTGAAATTGTTTACGAACTTTTGGGACAACCTAATATATATATATATATCTTAGCCAAATTTGGCTTCGCGCTCTATCAAATTGTACGATGCCAACCCCCTCCACACACACTGTGTTTTTACCATCTTACATTCTCCAGGGTTTTAAATGTTTATCCTGTCATTCTGGCGGCTTGATGATTGCACATAGTGCATGAAACTTTAGTTGCGGCAATTTTCAAGTTTCGGGAATGTCCAAAATGTTTATATATATATATATATATATATATATAGAGAGAGAGAGAGAGAGAGAGAGAGAGTAGAATCCTTGAAATTTGGTAAGGTAAATTCCAATAGAGACAGACTCCAAAGAGAACTCATTGTTAAATGTTATTGCTAAATTTAACAGAATAATATAATCAAGAAACAAAAGTTAGATATTTTTTACAAATCCATAGGTAATACGGTATATCGCGGTCTCAGCCGCTTTTCAAAACCAAATTCATACAACAGTGAATGTCTTAAATTTGTCCAGACGAAGTCACGTGGGATAGAAAAAGGGAAAGAGAAGTATAAACTTTAGTTATTTGATTCCAGCTCTGGACAACGTCTCTGTCCTAGATATACAAAAATCTTCGTTGGTGAAAGAGTTGAACTTTGACCCGAGCTGCTCGTTGACCGTTTTAGATGTATGATATTGGATTTTGGAATTTAACGCTTAGGGGTTGAATTTACGCTCGAGAAATGATTATCATGACGTGGTACTAAAAAGATTTTAGCAAAAAAAAAACATATTTAAAAAATAAAACGAACCATTAAATAGTATAATAAATGAATACGTGTTTTTAGAGGTGAGTGGATAACTAAGATTATGTCATGCATAATAGAAACATTACTAATAATAATCATAATGATGATAGAAGTACTAAGGATAAATATAAGTCAAACAAATCTATAAATGGAGATAATCCTAATCCTAATCCTAATGATGAGGATAACATACAACGATAGGTGTGTATGAATTAATAATAATTATTTATAAGAAAAACCAATTTAAAAAAATAAAAAATATAACATGTAAAAACTTATATTTCAATAAATTTAATATATTTCTACTGAAAAAAAAATTATTGTAATCATAATAATAATGGTAAAAATAATAATAACATCATAGAGTCCCTAATTATTTATAATATAAAAACTTACTTTACAAAATATAATTTTATACTTATATTTAAATATTTTAATTATATACCTACTCTTAATAACGTTGAACGTAATAATAATAATAATAACAACAACAACAACAACAACATCTTAAACTGGACTCTAAACGACATCAGGCGAATGGATTCTAAAACAAGAAAGCTTCTTTCTAAGCATAAAATGCATCATCCAAAGGCTGATGTAGACCGTCTATCAGTCAGTTGAGTGCCATACGTGATACACGCTTGGGCAATCATGTTTCGACAGAGACATGACTGACTGGGCAGAAGATTATCCTGCGGTAGACTAGTTGCCGATCAAGGCTATAGAACCCAATCTGTCCTGTTATTTAACCCATAACTGGAAGGAATAGACGGATTAATACCTTTCCCAAGGGTATTTACGCGTAAGTGAATGCAATGAATTCAGCTGGAATTCGAACTCGGCTCCCCGATTTTTCGTTCCGAGCCGATATCCAATGCACCACAACGCACATATACATACCCCGTAAAGAAGGTGGAAGAGGTCTTATTCAGCTAGAATTGTCATACAGGACAACATCTATTGGCTTACTAACATACATAGAAACAAAAAAGGACTGAATGTTACAATTAGTAAGGCAACATGAAGAAAGAAAGAAAAAATATTCAATAATAAAAGAAGGCAGTAAATACAAACAAGATTTACATTTAGTAGATTCTGTAGAAAAGCAAAACAGAAGCCAAGAACCAACTATTGCAGCAAAAAATATGAAAATGAAAGCCAAAGATAAAGCTCTTGAATAGATGAAACAACGCTGGCAAGACAAACCTCTACATGGCCAATATCCAGAACCTGCCAATAAATCCAATGTTGATAAAGTTAATACTCATCGATGGTTATGTGCATCTGGATTAAAGTTTCAGACTGAAGGCTTTATTCTTGCAGCGCAAGACCAAAGTCTTTTAGTAGAAACTTTCAAGCAAATATACATAATAATGTGGATCCAAAATGCAGGTTCCGTGATGAATACCAAGAAAAAATAGACTATCTAATCTCAGGATGTTCTGTACTTGCTCCAAATGAATATAAAAATCGCCACGATAGAGTGGGGTAATATTTACATTGGACAATGCAAGCACTATGGAAAATTTGTAAACAAGCACTGGTATCACCCAGCACCGGTTACAGAAATAGAAGATGTCACCATTCTATGGGATTACACCATCTACACAGACAGAAAAATTGAAGCAAATAGGCCGGACATTATTGTTAAAAACCAGAAAGAAAAAACTTGTCTATTAATTGATATGGCTTGTCCAGCGGATTGTAACATAGCAACCAAGGAATTTGAAAAACTGTCAAAATATAAAGACCTGGAAACTGAAATAGAAAAAATGTGGAAATTGAAAACAAGAGTTGTGCCAGTGATAGTGGGTGCACTTAGAATGATAAAAAATGGAACAAAATAACACATTGAAAGAATCCCTGCAAACCCCAGCTTAAGAGATTTAAAAAAAAAATCATATCACCCCGAGCAAGGCGGTAACGCCACTGATGTGCAGGGGGCTACATAGAAGTGAAAGGATTGGAAAAGAGAAAGCCGGAAACCACATCCTAAACAGGGAACAAGGGATGAGCCTCTTTGCCTGTTCAATAGACGAGGGTGGAGTGTGAACCGGGCGATAGTTTAGTCTATATACTCCAATTGAAAAGAAAAAAGAGTGAGAAGATAGGAAAAGAGAAAAAACCGGAAACCGCATCCTAAACAGGAAACAAGGGATGAGCCTCTTCACCTGTTCAATAGACGTGGGTGGAGTGTGAATACAAAAAATTGTCTTATTAAGTACAGCTCACACACTAAGGAGAACTTTATCTATGTAACGCTAGGGATGATAGGGGAGATAAAAAAAAACATGAAATGGAGCCATAACAACACGCCACGACCTGCCTTAGGTCTTCCCGCAGACCTGGTTGGTAGTGCGACCATAGCAGAAATCGAAATATGATGAAAAATGACATAATAATAATAATAATAGCATGGCAGTAGAGTAACTATGATAGTAATACTGCAAAACTTTTTGAGAGTATTTTTTTTTTTTTTTTTAATCATATCACCCCGAGCAAGGCGGTAACGCCACTGATGCGCAGGGGGCTACGTAAGGGTAAAAAGAATGGAAAAGAGAAAGCCGGAAACCGCATCCTAAACAGGAAACAAGGGATGAGCCTCTTCACCTGTTCAATAGATGTGGGTGGAGTGTGAACCGGGCGATAGTTTAGTCTATCTACTCCAATTGAAAAAAAAAAAAAAAATAATAATAATGGAAAAGTGTGAAAAGATTGGAAAAGAGAAGACCGGAAACCGCATCCTAAACAGGAAACAAGGGATGAGCCTCTTCACCTGTTCAATAGATGTGGGTGGAGTGTGAACCGGGCGATAGTTTAGTCTATCTACTCCAATTGAAAAAAAAAAATAAAAATAAAAATAATAATAAAGGAAAAGAGTGAAAAGATTGGAAAAGAGAAGACCGGAAACCGCATCCTAAACAGGAAACAAGGGATGAGCCTCTTCACCTGTTCAATAGATGTGGGTGGAGTGTGAACCGGGCGATAGTTTAGTCTATCTACTCCAATTGAAAAAAAAAATAATAATAATAAAGGAAAAGAGTGAAAAGATTGGAAAAGAGAAAACCGGAAACCGCATCCTAAACAGGAAACAAGGGATGAGCCTCTTCACCTGTTCAATAGATGTGGGTGGAGTGTGAACCGGGCGATACTCTTAAGCGGTACATTCCAGGTTATTCTCAAAAAAGCAAACTTATACTTTTAATTTTCATCTTGTTAAGTGATCCTTTACCTGTTTCTATGTCTGCATTTAAAAATCAGTTCGTTTTTCTGGTTTAAAAGTTCATTTGCATTCCTATATTTGATGATAGCTATTTTTTCCTCTAAGCATAGATTACATCTGTCCCTGAAATTGTTGGGAGTGTGAGCATATTTGATGATCCTCCATTTAACCTGTGGGGTGAGTTCACCGCCCTTTAATTTCCAGTAGTATTTTGATAGGGCTGTTTGGTGTTTCAGGGAGGCGTTGGAGAATTAATTTTTGTGATTATGAAATCTTTGTTTGCTAACCCTAACCCTAACCCTAACCCAGCTACCTACAGATATCCTTATGTATACTCTTTTTTGTTGGTGTCCACTACTGGAAAAGTTGTGGCTTAATAAATTGCTTTGTCCGAGTTACATCTGCCGTCTACGGGGCAGTTAGTTCTGTTGATGCAGTCACAAGGAGGTTTGTGTTCTCGAGGTATGTTGTGGAAATTTCTAAGTAATTTGTTGTTGTGGGAATTGATTATATTTTTGGTTGTTGATTAACTTATTTTTAGAGTTTTCCTGTTGAATAATTTCTTCATGGGCTTATTTTGGTGGATGTGTTTGTTAATTAAGTTGAGAAAGTGTTTACATATGTTTACATTAAAAAAATTACAGAATGGAGGGTTGAGCCATATTATTTTTCTTTTCCTATTTGTGCGCTTGTCTATATATTTAGATTTTCCTTTTAAATTTTCTTGGTATTTAATTCTTCTCGGAAACTGCTCTTTCTGAGTGCTTCGTTGTATACTGATTTGTTTTCATTAAATATTTTTCTATTAGATGATAATTTATTTATTCAAATATTTATTGTATTGTTTTCTTTTATAGTATGGTTTAATATATATATATATATATATATATATATATATATATATATCCAAGTGAATAAGGAACAACATCGAAAACATTAATTTAAAACAGTGCTCTATATAGAAATAGAGCAATGAATATTTATTATGAATTATAGTTTAGAACATGTACAAATTACAAACTACTATACAGTGTACATTTTATTTCGATATTGAAAAATCGACAATGTCTCATCACGTAGTAAACGATATTTTTTAAGGGAGATGGAAAATTCCCTCCCTTATATTGCTAAATTTTGTGTTCTAGGTAAAGCGGGTCGAGAAAATGGGAAATCAGAATTTGGGATTGTAAAATAGGCATTGAACATAAAGCACGCTTTCTCCTGTTACCGACAGGGTAACAGGAGAAAGCGTGCTAAGTGTCAATAGAGATACGGAGATGTGGAAAGCCATGATTGCATCTGTCCTAAAGAGACATGACACATAAAGAAGAAGAAATAAATGTAAAAGACATGCCTGCGTAGCTAATGTGTGTTAAGAAAAGAGATGGATACGTTCCTAATCAGAATTTGATAAACAAATAAGAAAGTATAATATGGATATAAGTGGGGATCAATTCTGTATTATAATAAATATATAAACTGATGACTCACTTTGCGACCATGCAAGTTTCTATAAATTTATATTCTAGATTTATGTACTTGACAAATGGATGTCTGAGCAGGGTTTGGGAGGAGTAACAAAAGAAAGGGTATTAAGAGCTATAAGGGATAGGGAGATGTGAAAGCTTTGATCGCCTACGTTCTAAAGGGCCATAGCACATAGAAGAAGAATCTTTTTACCCTATACCATTCATATTTGTCCCTGATCTGCAATCCCTTAACACAAAGATGTTATTCGCAGTTACCTGCCTCTCTATATATAAAGCATGTATCAGAATACTTTTACAAACTTTGGGGGCAGGTTCCCCTTACCATAACAAGGACAAATTCCATATAAACATACGTTCGCAAATCCTTGGATAATTTAAAAATTTTTAAATGGAACTAAGAAATGTATTAACGACTTTATTAAAAGTCATTTTCTCCTTTTTTCACGGGAAACGTCAGCTTAGGAAAAAAGTAATAAATTTCATTATTTATTTAAACATATATTTATCTAAATATACTTCTTTATTTAAACACACACAGATACATACGCATGTACGTATACATATTTTTGTCTCTTTCGTTTTGGATTTGATGAAGCCTTAAATGGCGAAATGCATAAATTATTTAATCAAATCTCTCATATCTTTTTATGTAACATTTCCATGTATAAAATTTTGTAACTTAGTCAGGATTATGCAGTATCCTATTTAAATAACACACACATAAATATATATTGAAATAAATGGTGATCTGAATAAACCTCTGAGCAAATGTCAAATCCCTGGTTGCAGCTGTGGCAATGTCATTCATTTTGTTTTCGTTGGCTTGTTTCGTCGTGCCATTATAGTTAAAGGTTTGTGAGACAGATGATCTTTAGTGTCTAGTCAGTTCAATAAAGGTCGGCGCACGTCTTGATGTAATAAATTGAAGCTATATGGCAATTTATTTTTTGGCCGAAACACAAATGCTTACACGAATACGAATAACATGAAGTTCATCAGTAATATTGCATAATCAGAAAATATCGAGAGGTAAATGAACCTCTTACCCGCCACATCTACCACCACAACACAAGTGAAAAGTAGACAATTCACATATGTGGTCAATGCATCTGGTTAAGCTTTAGCTGAATATTCAGTCAAAAACTAGCAGTCTGGTTGGCGTTAGAAGCTCAAAATCGATATTGATCTCACTCAGGTCTTAAAACTTTATGTTTGGTATGCATTAAACACGGTCTGGTATAATGGATGACGGCTTGGAATGAGAAATCAGAAGGCCAAGTTTAAATTCCAGTCATCCTTTTTCTTTATGTGCCGTGTCCCTTCAAGACCTAGGTGATCATGAACTTCCCTTATCCCTTGTCACTCTCAATACTCGTCCTCTCTTGAACCTTGTTGCACAAACCACTCGTGCTGTCTTCTCCAGTCTCTATTTCCCTCTATCCGTCCTGTGCGTTACATTCACTTAATTCATACCTTGGGAAATTTGTTAATTTATCTCTTCTCGTTCCCAGCTATACGCTTAAATATCACGACAGACTGGGGCTTATATATTTAACTGGGAACCAGTCTACTGCAGAAAGAAACAGAAGCCTACCGTGGAAAAATATTCTGTCGTCAGTCAGAAATTGAAAAAGACTTGTTCATCTAAGAGTCTATCACGCATTACACTTAATTGCCTGATAGATTAAATCCTACCAGCCATCGCTCTGTAAGCAGAAATGGTTGTTGGGACTTAAAGATAATTAGCTTTTAATGATATATTTTTGTTTGTATATAGCATTAGAAACATTGTATGTAACATTAGTGTTAGAATTAGTGTACATTAAGTCCTACCAACCATCTCTCTATAAGCTGAAGAAGTGTTTGATGGGCTTAAAAGTAATCAGCATTTAATGTTATTTTTTGTGTATAGTTCAAGATTCAATATGTTTTAGTCACTGCGCACATTTTTTGCCTTTTGAGTCATATTTCGGTATTACCAATTTACGGAATATATATATATATATATATATATATATATATATATATATATATATATAAAATTTAGTATATCGAGGCAGCAAGTAATTTTCTAAACATATGCTATTAAATATAAGAGACAATGAATGTCTATTATGTTTAATCCTGAGCCGTTCTAAACGTCGTATTTTTGCTTTAATTTCAGTTGAAAATAAAGACAAAAATTCTCCAACATTTGGATAATTATTTATTGGTTTTCTTCTAAGCTTTCGGCTCACATGAGCCATCTTCAGAGAGGTTGTTTAAACTGAAATATTATAAAATCCACCATCACCGACGATTTTATTTTGTGTTGACATAAAACTCCGCTTGGCAACGGCAATAGTTACCAAAAATAATAAACGCAGTTCTTAAGTTTGCGATGCGGTTTTATGACGTCACACCGCGGGATAGCGCGAAATGACAACAAAACCATGTAGTCAAATGCAATGTAATATGTTATTTCCTGTTTTAAAGTTGATTTTATTGAGTGTTGGTTGTTTTGATTTGATGTACATGGCCTCCAATATCTGCAGATTCTGTCTGATATTACCTACATGTTTATGTTTTTCAGAGATGTAGGTAATTTCAGACAGATTTTGGTCAACAATACGGTGATCCTTACTCATACACACAGTAAGGGCTATGGGCGCTCCGTAGAAGAAGGCAGACTTTTTAGCGTCCTCTTTTTTGTTATGAGTTGTTTCTTTTTTTATGAATGACGTTTTAATATGTTTACTTTTATTTCTTTAACACAAAAAATTAGTACTGATTATGACGATAAACTACATCCGGCAGCAAGGCCTCTGATCGGAAGATTAGAGGCTTTGAGGAGCGTGGAACGGAGTCTTAATTGTTGTTGTTTCCAGGTCCACCCCAATCCGAAGTAATAGCACCTGTTAATATCCCAGCCATAGGAAAATACAGACACCCCGCAACAAATGCTACATATATAAGTATAAAATATTTTTCATAGTAAATATATCAGCAATAAAACATATATAAAAATACCAACATTACATATTTATAGGAAAATTACCAATAATATATATTTAAAGCAAAATGACCAACAATACATTTTCATTGCAATCGAAGCAAATATTCAGATTTCGGCACAAAATAATCCATATAGGTTGATATGCTGCTAAGCAAAATATACTAAACAACTTCTGGAGTCAGTCCTATTAAAGTTGGTTGACTCGAGGGCAAGTGGTTTCGGTGTTTTCTTTAAATATTTGATCTTCTTATGAGAATGAGAATAATTAATGAATGAATAAGCTCATGGTAAGTTCTATGATAAACTATCTATAGAATTTCTCTGATCACATCGTTTAATATTTGAGTTTAACAACTTCAACAAAATATTGCAAGAACAATCATAAATATTAATGACAGTCGGTAATGTAAGAAGTGGATTCAAATGAAAATATTTGAAATTGCCAAGTTTTCCTATTTTACTGAAACAGCTGTTAAACATTTTTTCTTTCTTTCTTTCTTTGTCTCACTGAAACTAAGTAGTGTCTCTGATATTTGTTTTGTTCTTCCACGTAATCAAAACGGAATAGCCCATTTTTAGGTATTGACAGATTTCAGACACTTCTATCTGTTCTTTTTTTTCTTTATTCTTTCGTTCTTTTTCTTATTGAAACCAAGTAGTGTCTGTTCTCGTCTTTCCACATGATAAAATTGAAATAGTCCGTTATTTGGAAGTATTGACAGGGCGTAACGTTCGTGCAGACTGGTGTAGCAGTCTTGGCTATCTCTGCCTATCGCTCTTCTCATCTGCTGATCTCATGATCTCTCTCTTGTGAGGGGAAGTATATGTGTTTGTAGGAAGAGTTCAATTCGTTGAATGGGTGATGCCACTATGACACTAAGGAACTAGGTAATGTAGGGAGGAACGGAACAAGTACAATTATTTTATGATTTTCTTCTCGACTCAAATCAACTTGGACCCAGTCGAGTGTATATGGTTGCCGGTTATTTTTAGGTATTCGATCTTCTTATGAGCTCTGTAGATTTTGTATTAATATAACCTCTGATAGTCTTGTGCCTGTATAGCCAAAATTCAACAGGGTATACTTCCTGTTTATGTCCGTGCACTCATTGACATCCTTTAAGGACACAGATGACAAAACTTGGGCATTTGTTGTGGAGTAAATAACATCCCACGGTGAAACAAATCGAGACACCTACATGAAGAACTCCAGTGAGTTTAGAAAGCCGTTGAAGTCAGTCTAGAGTTTTCCAACAGATGTCACCGCAGTGAATAGCCTAAGTAAGATTTAATATTATAACCGCTACAAAACGAGTAATAACAGTATTTCTTAGTACATATTGGGGCCAGCACTCTTCTTGAATCAAGGTTGCTGATGGACGCTAAATTCTATTCGGACCTCTAGTATTTCCTGGCATGAATCACACCCAGTAATCTCTAATAATCTCATTTTTCTCTTTTGGTAAAAGATTTGACTTATCCTGGATTTATGTCAATGAACTGGTATTTTTGAATTGATAGATGATCACCTGTTTTAAAATTTAAATATTTATGTCTTTTCATTTCATAGGAATTTGGAGATTTAAAAATATATATATTTAAGCCAACAGCTATTATGACTGCTCTTTGTTACGCCACTCTGCCTCTGTTTTGCCATCCAATCACACAAGTTTGTCAGATACGTTGCTCGCTACCTTCCATTAGCTGATTTAATCTCCCATTTTTCTATGATAATGAACTCAACTCGAGTATACATATACTCCTGCCATAGTGAGATACGATCAAATCTGTACGAGTAGCGTATGAGATCGGTAAGTTACCGAGAGATACCGAAGTTACACAGTGAATACCGCGTCAGTAGACATAGTAGCTCTGAGCTCCACTCAGAATAGTATTACACGGACATACTAAATCCAGCACGGCTTCACTTCAAAGACTTGTATATATATATATATATATATATATATTCCTTACTAATCGTGTTCCTTGGATTACTAACCTGCGTTCAAGTTTGTATCTTTACGTTTAATATAACTCATTTTTCTATCTCAATACCTGTTTTGTTGTTCATTATTTTGTGCGGTTTTTTACCCGGAGTTCACAACAATAGCATTCTTCTGTAGTGCCACAATTCATTTGCCTCCAGTTTTTTCTCCATCTGAAATTATTTTTCCGAGTAGAAATAATTTTAAACCCAAATGCAGTTACTTGAAGCGATTTTATATGTTGCTTTTATTCATTATTTATTGTTGATTATTATTACATTTACTTATTTATTTTATTGTTTACTTATTCATTAATTTATTTATTTGTTTATTTTATCTTATTTTTTCGTATATTTTTAATTTTCGATTTTTAAGTAACGTTTTAGTTTTCGTTTTTTTAAGTAACGTTAAGTAATTTGTTTTTGCGTCTGCATTTTGAGATGAGTTTTGATTGTTTATTTAATACTTTCTGTTGGTCTTGTAAGATAATCATAGCCGCTTTCTCTTCCAGATAGAATTTACAGTTTTTGGATTTCTTGTTGGAGGTTGATGCTGTTTTGCTTATTGTCCATGATATTCTTGGTGTGATTGGTTTAGGGTTAGAATCAACTTGTTCTGTGTGAGATTGATCCTCATCGTACTTCAACAAAAAATACAGCTAGGTATTTATCTTTACTTGTAGATTTCAGATATTTGCAAATGATGTTTGAATTATTAAATGCTTGGATCAGATTAAAAGTCTGCAGCGATTGATAAGTTAATTTCATAGACATTATGTACATATTTATACATAAATTAATTCGTCCATATGTACCATTTTTAGACATTTTCTGGATTCCACCTTCTTAAAGGTTGACACTTATTCTAGATGTTTTTTACAAGCTTGGCACAGGATTCGATTAGCAGCTAGGTCTCATCATTTTACTGTTGAAATTGCAGGATGAAGCAGTAACTTCTATGTTATCAGTTTCTAATCTCTCAATTGTAAAACTCTCATGGCTTCTTACTTTCCTGTCAATTTTGAATTTCAAAAAATTGAATACAATGTCAATCATTATCTTCTGTCTTCATAATTTATGTTATTTTATTTTTCTCTCTTCTTAATTATATTGTCACGATGTCGGGTCCATAAATTTATAAAAAATTCTAATTATCATTAATTCGCTCAGTCTAAACAAATGAGAATTAACCCCATACAGACACATGACATTCTTACTATCGGACAAGTAATTCTCACAGACAGATCGTTAACACGTTCGTCAGCGAAAATTTTGTCTCCTTTTCCTTTTTCAGGCCATAGCAGTAACATCAGCACTTAAAATTGTTCAAAGTAAGAAATCCCAATACAATTTTTAACTAAATTGTTTAGACACTCATTACACACATCTTAAAAAATACATATGAGAAAGACTGTATACGCTTATTCTTTTTCTAATCCTTCTGACGGATGCCGATTTATATTTGATCTGCAACATATTTACAATTGTACTCGTGTCTTAAAAACATAACCATCAGATAATAATAATACTTGTTTTAGTGTTTCCACGTCTTGCTGTTTTTCATTGTTATGAGTATTTTTATATATATAAATGTGAGGTGGTTTACAGTTACTTATTCAGAATTATATCTCCTCTACAGGCTTCTTACTTTCCAGATAATTTGATTTTCAAAAGTTAAATGCAATGTCAAACATTATAAGGTGTTTTACATAATTTCTGTTTATTTTATTTATTGATCTTTCTCCTTAATAATGTTTATCTTTTTCATATTCAGTAACCACTTGTGCCTTAGTGAAAGAATTAAAGAAAACTAAGATGAATTTCTTTCATTATTAATGTCTGCTAGGTTTGTCATACATCTTATAAATACTGTGATAAAAATGAAAAGAAAATGAATATTAATTTCAGAAATGATCGAAATAAAATGCTTGAATTTCTGACAGGAATCATTGTCAACTAAATAATTAACATTAATTTTTGACTAGTATTTTTTTCATTATATTTTTCTTGCTTTCAAACCAAGTAGAAATAATCTTAAGTTGACTGAATTTCTTATATGAAAGACAGTCAAGTACTATTATTTTTGTCTAGTATTTCTTTCATTATATTTCTTTCCTTTCAAACCAAGTAGTAATAATCTTAAGTTGTTTGAATATCTCAGATGAAGAAGAAACTAAAACCAGATTGGAAGCATATCTACCAACAAAAAATTCAGGAATACAGTTGTTTACTGCAAAAACTATCTACGTGTTGACTGCGAAAGCGACAAACTCCCTTTTTATGTAAACTAAAAATGAAACTACGGAAACTGAAAAAGACAGCTATGATTGCACATTTCAGTGCAGGAAAGTCTATCTTCACGAGATATGCACCAAACCTATGCAGCGATTTCCAGCGACCAGTTCAGATCGACGCGACAGCGACCTCTAACGTGGCAAGCTTACTGGATCAACCGCTGATTACTAACGTAGTCTACACGCCAGCATATCGCACTTAGTGTAGTCTAAGCCACCCGACTACAACAAACAGGTGACGGGCCGATCGTATATACCCGGTGCCAGCAACTCAGACCACATTTCCTGATCGCACGCACCGACGATTCAAGCCTACGAGCGGTGGACACCGCTCAATTAACAACATTCCCGCAGCAACCCAAGAAATCGTTTTGAACTGTAATACAACTTGCACCTTACACCCTGTTTTTGCCATTCTTGCCTTTCCGTTGCCATTTCAGTTTTCTAAAAATCCACGGAGTCAGTTACCACAATTGACCCCCGCGACAAATCACGAATGAGATTTTTGACATAATGCAAAGAAGACAGAAAACAATGTCAATACATGGAATGGGATTCTTTTTGCTGCGATTACCCCAAAATAAAATTTCACTATTATCCATTACCCCAATGAACAAATACCCATAATATTGGAAAAGAAGTAATTATATTTTCATACATCAAAAGCAGATAAAGTTAATGGAAATTATTCAATTTAATAGTACCAATCTATAATAATCGGAGGTATAGTAGTCGTAACATAGCCGTGATTCTTAATGTGAGTGTTGAGCTTGTATTGCCTGTGCCAGTTTATTCTTGGCTTTGTGACTGAAAGGGCTATTTGAGCGTTGTTTGCCACGTTGAATCTGCTACGCTTCTTGGTCTACATTCCAAGGACAGTAGAAAAAGCATGTTCCCATAGATAAGTTGTTGAAAATCCTATGAGAATTTGTACTGCTCTAGAGGCTAGTGATGGTATATCTTGCAGACGATAGATCCAAAAGGTGTCTAGACCAGACTTGATCCCAAACAAAAGCTTCTATGCATTGTTCATCCTGAGTATGAGAACTTCTTCTATTGCTGGATAGTCCTCATCAGGAATGATATATTCACTCACAAGATACGGATTTCTTACCCATTCATTGTTGGAATTATTCAAGTTTGGAAAGTGTTTACTTCATTGAAATTCTGTCTCGTTAATAATTTGTAACAGTGTGAAATTATAAACTGATTGCCTCTTCCCAAACTAAGCATCCATTACCCCCAAAATATGGGCTCATTATCCCACTGGGGTAATTTACCCCGGGGCTGGGAACTGTGGGGATAAATAAAAATAATTAATACAGACAGGCTAAAGAAGAATGGTCCAATGAAAAATGTGAATGCTGACACAGAAAGGAAACTACAAAACCTTGTACATAATGTAACGAAGGAAAGCAAGATGAAAGGGCTAAACGTCAAATACAAGAAGACAGAATGCATGGTCATCCGAAAAAAGAGGAGCCCAAAATACAAATTGCAGGTCGAGAATTTTAAAATGAAGCATATACAGAAATTTAAATACCTGGGAAGTGTTCTAACAGAAGACGGAAAGTGCGACAAAGAGATGCGAAGGCGTATTGGCATGGCCAAGGATGCATTCCAAAAGCTAACCAGAGTATCAAGAGATAGGAACATTCAGCCAGAAACAAAAAGTGTACTGGAATGTTATATAGTATATGTCATTCTGTATTGCAGCGAACACAGGACAATCTTCTCAAATATAAACATGAAACTTGATGCGACAGATACGTAGTTCTACAGAAAAAGGTGAGAATACCGTGGACTGAACATGTTAGCAACTATGTTGTTTTAAAGAGAATGGAAACAGAAAGGAAACTTATACTTAACATCAGGAAGAGTTAGTTGAAATTTCTGGGTTACGTAATCAGGAAGGATGGCTTCAGGAAGGAGAGAATCTGTTACTCACATGGCGGATAGAAGGAATGAAGGGCAGGGAAAAACAGTGCATGGTAGAAGAGGGTTTGGAGAAATAACAGAAAGACAAAACTTATTAAGAGCTACAATGGACAGAAAGATGTGGAGGGCTATGATCACCTACGTTCTGAATGGACACAGCACACGAAGAAGTAATAATCTTAAGTTGTTTGAATTTCTTAGATGAATGAATCCTTTTTGTTAATTTTTGGCTCGTGTTTCTTTCATCTCATTTCTCTTGCTTTTCCACAATTTATAATAATATTCTTAAGTTGTTTGAATTTCTTAGATGAATTATTATTAATTTTTGACTTGTATTTTTTCATTATATTTCTCTTGCTTTTCCACCAAGTAGTAAATAAGTTGTCTGAATTGCTTAGAAGAACCACCGTCACTTATTGAGTCAAGTTATTAAAAGACGAGAAAATACAATATAATAAAATCTTATGTTAAAAATATTACAGACTACAGCCTATACTAAACTATAGGATACTAATTGCCGTAAAGATATGTCATATAATTTATACACCAAACAAATAAAAACAATATTTAAACTAAAAGTTTTTACAAGGGAAGTAACTCTAAAAATCTTTACCGGATTACTTCCCTTAAAATTTCCACGTTCTCTTTAGTTTCAGTACTTCAAGTGTTGCTAAACTGCGGATTTATCTCAATTTCTTCTCGTGGAAAGGAGTCAGAAACCGAAACCAGCTTCACGAGGATTTTTTCTCCCGACAACATTTCACTTTTCACAGAGATGGAAATTTTTGATTTCTGTGGCAGTCAATATAGTTCAAGTGCTTCTCCATTTGAAAAAACTTGTTGGATTTTTTTTGTTTTTGTATCCTAACGCATTTTTTGTGGATGACATATGCTCTGACGGAAAAGAAAAAAACTCGATCATGTTTCTGTGACGATGTCTCTGAAGTTACGTCACAAAAATTAACAATTCCTGAACAGAATTTTCACAAGAGATGAAAAACAGATAGCTTACGATAACGTTGGACTCGAACCGAAACTAGATTGAGAGTGTGCAGTACCCATGGCGAACTTGGACTTGCATTCAGTGAAGGTATTGCTGTCCATTTGGTTGGATTGCAGACGCATAATTCACTTTGAACTTCCTCCAGCCGGCAAAACAGCAAATAAGTATTGCGACCAATTCACCAAATCCAATGCGTCTATTCAAGAAAAAATCCGATTTCGGCAAATAGAAAAGGTGTCATTTTCCACCACGACAACGCAAGATTTGCATGTGTCCTGGTTTTTATAGACATTGCAGAAACTTAAAGAGTTGACATAAGAAAACCCTCCAGCACCCACCTTATTCTCCAGGAACCAGATTTTAGTTCTGGTCTCTCTAAGACTCTATATAGTCATTGCTGAAATTTGAAGAGTTAAAATAAGAAATTGTTGCGGGTAGTCGAATACAGAGAAGAAAAATTCTTTGAATAATAGGTTTCTGTAACGTGTTCGTTCGTATACCACACAACAATATAAATTAAAATGAAGAAGCATGAAACAAATTTTCATGCAAGAAATGACCACAGGAGAGTGATTAAAAATTCAACAGTAAAATAATTTTATATATACAATAAAACGTACATGCATGGTCGAATGAATCCTTGTTGCTAGTCACAAGTGAAAAAATGTCTGAAAGATTGTTCATGCAGAGTATAGTTCAACAAAAGTCAATATTTGTGATTTGGTAAGAAAAATAAAATAGACTGTTGCTGCAAGAAAAATTATCGAAATGTGTGGGTGTGTGTGTGTTCGTTGTTTAGTTACTTAGAAATAAGTTGTTAAGAGTTATTCGCATTTACCTGTTAAATTAAATGAATAAACGTACACAATAACTTTGTTAGTGAAGTGAAGTAATATTCACTCTTTCAAGTTAATTGCAGGAAGAATCTTAACATGGTCAATTGATGCGTAAATGTTGATTTTTACGCGGTTGATTGATGAGTCAGTGATTAGACACACGTGGAGGTTATTGTCATATCTCAGAGTTTGCAAATCTGACTGACTCGAATTGAGATATATTGCCACTTATATACATTTTGGATTCTGGAATTCGTCTCCAGAAACATTGGCAGGAAAGAAGAAATCCATTTCAGATTTAGAGGGTCTCGACCAATGGAAAGGTAAATTTGTAAGTTCGAAGTGATGATTGGCTAAAAGGCTCTTTGTACAAAGAGTCTACTTTTCTGAGAAAGGTTTATGTGGAATATCCCACAAGATCCTGCAGCACCCACCTTATTCTTCTTACTAGGCGCCAGATTTTCATTCGTTTTGGTCTTTATAGACATTACTGAAGTTTAAAATGATGAAATAGAAAAGCCTTCAGCATCTACCTTATAATCCCGACTGGACAAATGATTTTTATTTATAAATAATGGTGGACACTATAGCAGAAGCTTAAAGAGTTGAAATGGGAACCCCACCAGTAGCCATGGTAGTCCTCTGGCTTGGCTTTTTGGATTTGCATTTATTCCGGTCTCTATATTATTACAGAAACATAAAGTGATGATATGAAAAACCCTCCAGTTTTTCATTTCATTATTGTGCTGACTTGTTCTGGTTCCTATAGATTGAAATTAGATACCCTCCAGAGCCCAGAAGCTGAATAGAGTATTGAGAGACATGAAAACTAAAGTATATTTTAAGTATTTACAAATTCTTTTAATCTTTTCTAACAATTTTGAAATTTTGGCTATTTTTTGCATCACCTTCGGGCTAGATTTTTACCAGAATTTACTATTGATTACATTAGCACCTTAGTTTCCAATAAAAAACACATTAATTCTGGAATTCTTGCAAAATTCAAATTATTTCCTTTTTTTATAATGAAACTTTCAGGATTTATTCACAAAAGAATGAAACTATTTTTTAAATCTTTTTTTTTTATAGAATCTTAATAAAAATATTATTTTTTACATTTGTAACCCCCACCTACACTTAATTTCAAGAAATTTATAGAAATTCAATACTGTCCGCAAATTTCTTTTTTATAAATTAAATGCAAGACTCCTTGGAGAATGTAAATAATGAATTATTTTTTTCAAACAATTTTCACTTCTCCAAATATCTGTTCTGAATTTTAAAAAATGCAATGAAACGTTAAAGCATTTTATTTATTGAGTTACCTCTATTATGGTATTTCGGTATTATTCAAGTTATTAAATTGTTAAATTAATTTAAGAACATTTTATGTTATTTTAAATTTTATTTTTTCAGAAAGCATCTTCAAACATAAAGCTTAAGTAACTAAAATTCAATAAAATTGCTGAAAATATGTTCATTTTTAAAAATTACTATATACTTAAACCAAAAATGCCCACTGAAGTTACATAAATTTATTCCAATTCTGGTCAACCATACTCAGCTTGTCAACACGTCTAGAAAACAAGACATCTGGGAGTAAGATAAAATAATGTGTCACAAATGCATATTTTATTTTTGCAAGATTTTAAAAAACTCTGAATTAACTTTTATTTGCAAATCTGTTGAATGGTTAAAAAATAACCGATTAACTAAAAACACTATAAAAGTTGAGATTCTGACGAATATAATTTCTATTTAAAATGTACCAGGGAATTTTAGATTTTTGAGTGTTGTTCATTATTCCATTAACAAGTAATATAGTAGTTAGGGTTGGGGTTAGGTAGGGGTTGAAATTTACACCCTGTTTTTGTCATTCTTGCTTTTTCATTATCACTTCACAGTTTTCTAAACGTCCACGGAGTCAGTTACCATAATTGACCCTGCGGCAAATCACAATTGAGATGTTTGACATTATGCAAAGGAGACAGAAAACAATGTCAAGACATGGAAACTAAATAATGAAATAAATAACAAATACAGACAAGCTAAAGAAGAATGGTCCAATGAAAAATGTGCAGAAATAGAAAGAAGAAATATCACAGATAAAGGAGATAAGCATGAAAAATAAGGAAACTAACAGGAAAAAAGGCTGCATAAAATCCAAGGATTGCAAGCTCATATACGAGAAAGAAAACTACTTCAATGTTGGAATGCGTATATCAGAAACAAAAGAGAACAACTAACAATTCATAGAAATACTGATAGGCCGGAAATATTACAAACAGAAGTGGAAGCTGCAACAGCCAAAATGAAAATCAAGTAGTAGGACAATACAGAATTGTAACAGAGATTCTCACAGTCTTAGATGATTTCAGCATAGGAAAGGTTACAGAAATAATAAATGAAATCTGCAACAGTGGTAATATACCGGAAGATCTAAGTAGTTCTATTTTCATAGCACTACCAGTGAAACCAGGCGCAAACGAATGTGAACTCCATCGAACAATCAGCCTAATGAGCCATGTAACAAAACCCACAATCAAAATTCTGAGGAATATTGCACACAGCAGAATCAGTAATGGCACAAGAACAGTGCAGTTTTGTCAATGACACCAGAACAACGAATGCAATAATTATGTTCTGAATGTTACCAGAAAGAGCAATACAAATGCAGAATGAAGTGCACCTATGTTTTATATATGACACAAATGCGTTTGACAAAATATGCAACAAAGATCTGTTAGAGCTGCTCAGTAACCTTGACATATTAGGGAAAGACAATAGAATAATCAAGAATCTATACTGGCAGCAAACAGCCTGTGTACAGACAGGAAATGAGTTCAGCAGATATATGAAAATAGAAAAATGTGTATGACATGGATATGTTTTCTCACCAGATATATTTAATCTATATAGCAAGGCAAATCTGAATAAACTAGAAATTATACCAGAATTCATCACTGGCAACCACAATATTAACAACATAAGATATGAATGCTGATACAGAAAGGAAACTACATGAAAATATAATTCTACAGAAGGAAGGTGAGGAAACCATGAACCAAACATGTGAGCAACAACGTTTTTTTTTTTTTTTTAAAGAGAATGGAAACAGAAAGGACACTTATACTTAACATCAGGAAGAATTAGTTGAAATTTCTGGGTCGTGTAATAAGGAAGAAGAGCTTGGAGAATCTGTTACTCACATGGCGGATAGAAGGAATGAAGGGAAGGAAAAAACAGTGCATAGCAGAAGAGTGTTTGGGAGAAATAACAGAAAGACAAAACTTATTAGGAGCTACAATGAAGAGAAAGATGTGGAGGGCTATGATCACATGTGTTCTGAATGGACATAGCACACAAAGAAGAAGTAATAATCTTAAGGATTATTAATGGAAAGTTTACGATAACATTGGACTCGAACCAAAACTAGATTGAGAGTGTGCAGTACCCATGGTGGAAGTGGACTTGCATTCAATGAAGGTATTGCTGACCGTTTGGTTGAATTGCATACGCATAATTCACTTTGAACCTCCTCCAACCATCAAAACAATAACAGCAAATAGTTATTGCGACCAATTCACCAATCTCAATGCATGTATTCAAGAGAAAAATTTGATTTTGGCAAATAGAAAAGGTGTCATTTTCCACCAAGACAACGCAAGATTTGTATGTGTCCTGGTTTTTATAGACATTGCAGAAACTTAAAGATTTGACATAGAAAACCATCCAGCACCCACCTTATTCACTGTAATTGCTGAATTTATTTGTTCTTGCTTTGCAATTCTTGATTTTTCTAGTCCATTCATTGAAAAAGAGTTTACAACCAGGAAGTAAGCAGAAATAATTTTGGAAACTTATTCCTCAAAGTAAGCTTTTACATGTGAGCAGCACATTGAAAAGGGGTATAGATTTGCAACAAAAATTGTTATAAATATATTCTATAACAGCAAGCAAAAATGTTCTTTATATGAAATTAGAAAAGATTATTTAAGAGTTTTTAAAAAGCGTTGCGTTCAAAAGAAAACTGAAATTTAGTGTTGAACAATTGCCTTTATTCTATTTACAATTTTTACTGAATTTCATGTGCTTTATAAAAATGCTTTAAATTCATTTAATGAAGAAAATTCCATTTAATAATTTTACAGTGTTATTGCAGAGTGAATTACAATTTATTTTCTTCTAAATTTACTTATTTACATTCATGTGCTTTGTAAATAAACGTTGATATTCCTCAAAGATATCCTAATAAAACCTCAAAAAACTGTTGTCTATTCAAATAGTTTTTTCATGTAAGTAAACAACAACTTAATGATTGGCACGATTAGAGGAGACTACTCATAACTGATTTTTTGTTTGTGTATTAGAATGAAAGAAAAAGAAATTTAACTAATGAAAACGTTTTACTTTGGACAGAATAACAAAAATATGTAGGCAGAATTTATTCAAGCATTATTTCAGATGTTAACATACATTCAAAGAAAGTGACTTCTGGGTTATTTCTATTTTCTTGGAATTTCAATGGCCTCTTAGAATTGTAGACTCATGGGGCATATTAGGCCATGTATATTAATAGGTTATGGTATTATTTATAGCATGAAATTTATAATAAAACTATTTTTAAACAAAGTTGACCTTTCTAACCTTTCCACCATAACTGAAATGTGTTGATACATACGAGATAAGTGTATGGCAATCAAAAGTGTCATAATTGTACAATTTTTTTTCCAGGAAAAACCTGATACACAAAAATTTTTTCATCAAAAAATTTGGAATAAAGATCAATAAAGAAATTTTAAAAGAATTGTTTTCATTTTTGTCAATTTAAATTATAGTAATGTATAAAGACTTGTAGACGTTAGACTGTCAGGTTATATTGTGAAGACTATATTTACTATTTAAAAAAATGAGAAGTTTAATACCAATCATGTAGCTATTGTTTTTTTTTTTCAATTAATTTTCATCTTTTTTAGTTGTGTGCGTCTATTTGAAGTTTGATTTTTTTTCTGAATGATAATTTTTACGTGTACATTAAAAAGTCATGTGTATCAGGTTTTTCCCGGAAAAAAATTGTATTGCAAAGGAAACACAAGAGCGAGATTAAGGAACTGTATCCTGCTAGTAATGTATATATATGTATTTTTTTTTCTTGTAAAGGGTGCAACCTGTGAAACACTTTGTTGTTTACTGATATATATCACGTACAGCCACCATAAAAAGAAAACGCGGGTCATCAGTATGCACACGAATAAAATGTTTTAATTATTTTAAAAATTGAATGGTTCAATTGTATGTATTAAACTTTTCAATTAGTAAATATAGTCTTCATGTAATAATTTAATGACCAAGCATGGACGATGAAGGAAGAAATTTTAAAAAGATGTATGAAAATTTATAAATCGTTATCATGAAAATGAAAATAGTTCTGTAAAAATTAATTACTCATTAAAATTTTATTTCTCTTCAGAGTATGGTATCCTTTATATATCTTACAAAACCAATTAACTTTATCGACATAAAATCGGCATTGTTTTATTGCATTTTTATTTTCACAATTCGGATAAAATTTTCCGAAAATGAGCTAACTTAGAAAAAAGCAAACTAACAAAAAAAAAAAAAAAAAAGAAAAAAGACAAATAACTCCTGAATTGAATTAATGTTAGACAAATTGGCAAACTCTCACAAATTTCTAAACATTTCAGGAAATTAATTAATGGTGGTGGGAGGTAACATATGTAAAAAAAAGAATTAATAAGATTTTCTAAATATAATAACTTTGAAATTTGAGTTAGTTGTGAATAATTTCTGAAATTGTCTTCAAAATCCAAGAATTTGATTTTGCAAAAATCTCCAAATTAATGATTTTCACCAGCAAAAAACAGACTTGCCTAATACATTACCTGTAAACATTAAAAAAATTGCTTCACTTGCGGACAAAAGAAAAACAAGATTTTTTTTACCAAAACTTTGAATGTGTTAGAATTAAAAATGTTAAAAACTAATGAAGAAATAATTTGATCTATTTTCATAATAAAATCAAACTCTAACCAGAATTTTTTAGTTTAGTTTCAGGTCTTTTTTGTGTGTACAAAGCTGTTTTTCTAGTGATTAAATGGAGGTACCAAATGAATAAGAAAAATAAAATATTTCATTATTTTTGAAAGTTATTAATCTTTAATGACGCCAAACGGTTGTTTGCTGAGAGAATGTGACAGCGCATAGCTGACCGCAAGTTTGGCTTCAAGGACTATTGGAGGATTTGCAAACGAGTGCTCAATAATAGGAAATCCTCAATACCTCCTTTAATCCATGAGTTTGAGGTTCTCACGTCATCTGCGGACAAAGCTGAGTGCTTTGCCCGCAGATTCTCATCCAACTCCACATTTGACTCATCCGGAGTACACCCACCTGACTTCCCTATTAGAACTGAGGCCAAACTGCACGACGTATATATTACCCCGACAGTAGTATCCCGAGTAATTTCAAAACTCGACCCCCATAAGGCGTGTGGAGACGATGGAATCCCGGTGATAGGCCTTAAGAGGTGTGCTCCTGAACTTTCCTCTGTCCTCTCTAAACTATTTAACTACTGCCTTTCTGCTTCCTGCTTTCCCGCATGCTGGAAGTTCTCTTCAGTCGTTCCTGTATTTAAGAATTGTGGTGAACCCTCGGACCCATCCAGCTATCGCCCTATCAGTCTTCTACCGATATTCGGGAAAGTATTCGAGGCCATAATCAATGCTGAAATAGTTCATCATCTCACTGCCCACAAACTCTTCTCTGATAGGCAATATGGATTCCGCTTTGCCAGGTCCACGGCCGACCTGCTAACAACCGTAACGGAGTACATGCTACAGGCCCTTGATGAGTCTGATGAGGCTCGCGCGGTTGCTCTGGACATCTCCAAGGCTTTTGACAGGGTTTGGCACTCTGGCCTCCTATGCAAACTACGGGGTTACGGTATTACCGGTCGCCTGCTTGACCTAATCCAATCTTTCTTAAATAACCGCAAAATGAAGGTCGTTTTGAATGGGCGTGCCTCTTCGTCCTACAGCACAAATGCTGGTGTCCCACAGGGCTCTATCCTGAGCCCGACGCTCTTCCTTATTTTCATCAACGACCTCCCTGATGAGATCAAGTCCCAAGTAGGCACCTACGCAGATGACGCTACAATATACTCCCGCACCAGTAAGAAACCTGTCGTGGCGGACAGACATAATCTCGCTGCTGACCTTGAATGGGATCTACACTCTGTGGTGAATTGGGGCAAGAAGTGGCTTGTCATCTTCAATGCGTCTAAGACCAAGCTATTGTCTGTCAACCATCACAGGCAACCTCTCCTGCCTCCCATAAGCATGGACCAAGCAATTCTCCCTGAGAGCAACACACTACGCCTCCTCGGCCTTACCCTCTCCTCAAACCTCAAATGGAACCACTATATTGATTCCATAGCTAAATCTACTGCTAAGAAGGTTGGGTCACTATGCCGATCCACGATGTTTTTTCCGCCTGAATCCATCCTGCATATATACAAGTCAACCATCCGTCCGTGCATGGAGTACTGCTGCCATTTATGGTCAGGCGCCGCTGCCATTCTCCTCAGTGTTCTTGACAAGCTCCAAAGGAGAGTCTGTAATGTGATAGGTACTGATCTGGCGGCTCGACTGCAGCCACTTCCCCATCGTCGAAATGTGGCCTCCCTTTGTCTGTTCTATAAATACTTTCATCGCTTCTGCTCGGACGAACTTAAGTCACTGGTGTCTCCTCAACAGGTGTTTACTCGTGCAACCAGACTGGTCCCACCCATTCACAGTCAGGTTAGCCAAATGCAGACGACAATTCTACTCCTGCAGCTTCTTCTCTCGCACTTCCCGCCTGTGGAACTCGCTCCCGTATTCTTGCTTTCCTGACGGCTACAACCTCCAGAAATTTAAATGCAAAGTCAATAGTCATCTACTAACCATTGGACTCTAGCTCTCTCTCCACCCCCTTATAATCTTCCCTTTCTCTCCACCTATGCATCTGTCATTGCACCTGCTTTCTCAGCTTTCTATTGCTCCTTTCTAACCAGTTTGTACTCCTCATTCTTTTCTAATTAATCTTTTTACAGTTATGTAGCCCCTTGCACATCAGTGGCATTTCCGCCTTGCTCGGGGTGAAATGATAAAAAATATATTAAATAATCTATAAAAAATTTAATAAAAAAATAATCTATTTTAAAAATTCCAAGGAAACTACTATTTTTATCAATACCACAAGAACAATTAAAACTTCCCCAATTTCTATTTAAATTAATTTTTATCCGTTTTCCTATTTTCCTCCTTCATTCTTCGAAAGGACAGACCATCTAACGTATTTGTTTTAATGACAAACGCCTTCTACTTAACGTTTGGTTCAAGGGCGATAACTCCTTTTCGTTATAATGGGGCCTCACATCAGTGAGGCCGGGGGCGGTGTGCAAGTGAAACCGTTGAGAGGAAGGCCCGAAACGGTGCACATTCTCTCCTGATGACCCCAATTAAAATATAAATTCAAAAGGACAAAAGTTCAATGAAGTCATATGCCGTAGAGAAGTTCGGTGGAATTATTATTGGTAAGAGGAGCATTTTATATTCAGCTCGCTTTAGATGAGTGTCAATTACTTTCCAGTAATTTCCTTCTTCTAAAACACCATAAATATTTCTCAATGTCAAATACACACATTCATTTTGACTGACTAAATTTTGGAGATTTACAAAAATTGGAAAATCCATTAACCGCCAAAGTTCAATTCTTACTTTTACTGTTTGAAAATTCACCAAACTTGACACTCGTCTTCTCTTGTTTTGTCATTGTCATAGTAGAATTTACCATTCAATTTGCAGTCTGGGAGACATTTCTTGTGTTCACAGGCTTCTAATTCATGTTCCTTGAAAGGACTGCAAGTCGTTGAAGAAACACCATGCAAATTTATATGGAGAAAAAAATATAACAAGATTTGATTTAAATCTTTTAATTTTTTTTTACAAATTCAGAAAAAGTTTATTTATACAAGAATCAAACCTAAGAAAAACTAGCGGAAACAGTGGCCAAGATACACAAGATGGAGCTCGTAAAAGGAGACTGGTGCATTGATGGAAGGGAGATGAAGGTGTGGGTGGACGTAAATGGGAGCATTGTGGAGGATGCTAGTTGGTTGCATCCAGTTAAAGATACCAAGCATATAAACTTGGCCGAGCTCAATGCTGCAATAAAAGGGATAAATCTGGCCATTCATTGGCAAGCATTGGTGTTATATTTGGTTACAGATTCAATATGTGTACATTGATTGATATCGGACATCCTAACTGGAAAGTTGCGAGTGAACACAAAGGCGGCTTGTGAGATGCTGGTAAGATGACGCTTAGAAACATTGCAAACATTAACAGAGGAATATGCTTTGACGATGGATGTAACACTGGTGAAGTCCTGTTTAAACTGCGCAGATCTGTTGACCCATTAGTGTCTAGAAAACTTGTTGAATCAGTTGTCAGAACTTGCGATCCTGCGCCGGTGCGTTGGAAAAAGGGGACATTAGGCGTAAAAGCAACTTTGAATAGATTGGCGTTGGATATTACCCACTGTAGAGGTGGTCATTTTCTAACACTTATTGACTGCAGGCTTTCGTTAGTGTTATTCATCAACTCGAGGCAAATTTTTCACCAGCTAAAATCCTGACGGCTAATGACACTGCAATCACGTGTCAACATTTCAAGAAATTTTTAAACAGTTGCGGGGTATACTTGAGATTTAGATGTGCATATGAACTGGCTAGGAATGGAATTGTGGAACGTTGTCATAGAAGTATAAAAGCTATCGCAGCCAGAAAACAATGTTTGGTGTCAGAGGTGGTCTACTGGCACAATGTCACTCCCAAGGACAATCTTTCAGCTTCCACAGCACCAGCCGATATGTTGCATAGGTACCACATTAGTCTACAAAACATTGATACCGCGGCCTCACATACATCACAAAACAGTCATGGAATGTACAAAGGGGACAAGCAGATGCACGACCAAATTCAAAACAGGTCACATAACCTAGGTAATTAGTCCGCAGTTGGTGCGGATTGATTGCACACTGCAACACGTAAAAACTTTATGCCCATTTTTAGGAGTGACACAGAGGAGAGTGAACGTTTTATATATTTAAAATCTAGTTTGCCAGCTAATTCCTCTAGTACCAGCAGTTCAGAGACTAATGTCGGAGCACCTGGTGACACTTCAGACCATAGTTCGTCCGAGAAAGAGACCTTCGTTGTTCCTCTTTGAAGAAGTACCCGACAGAAGAGACCTGCCCCAGGAAGCAGCACCTGTGATCAGGAGATCAGGGGGAGTGTAGCAGTGACCTTAACGGGCCAGAGTTGGGTGTATGTTTTGTAAAGGAGTGTGGCGACGGCGAATTTATGAGCATTGGTCAGATGGAGAATCGGACAGCACTTTGTGGTAAACAGAATTGGTGTCGCTTGTAGCTGTTTATATTTACTCTACTGAGCGTGCATTGGCTGAGTTGTAGCCAGGTTGAGTGGATAAAATGTGGTATGCTCATTTTGAGGTGGGATGGTCGTCATTATTCGAGCCGTCGTTCGCGTGAGAATAGCGTTTCGGAGATTAAGACAAGATGTGTGAATTTGGTTTGCCAGTTTAAAATACTTTCCTGTGGTTGCTTCCTACCAGTACATATTTTTTTGCAACAACAGTATATTTATAACAAACACAAATTTAGTAACTTTGTGATCACTATTTTTCAGGTAAATGGACATGGACTTACTTTAAAAGCTTACTTGCATATGTCAATATTTCTCATAATCATGAGGTGGTGGTACATTGAGCTGCATTAAATAAAACAGTTTGCTGATGAAGAGAGATGTTGAAAAAGCATGAAAAATATTGAATTTTACTTACATCATCTGATACTCTTCAATGGTTACTCATTTAGCACTGATCAAATAAGTCATTGCTTAACTCTGATGATCAAATCTGAACAGCTGTTTATCTATATTACAGCTTTAGACCATACAACTATTATAACATGGGCATTTGTTAATAGACACACACTGATCAATTAACTCATCTTTTCAGATTATTGTAGATTTGTAAGAAAATCAAATGAGAAAAATAGCAATGATATGAAGAGGCTGATGAATGTCAATCAAGGTGGTGTCAGTTGTGCAATGAAGTTTTTTTTACTTTAGAAATTTGTCTATTCTACAGAAGTTCAAACTACTCTAGGCTTACATGAATTTTGCAAGTGACAACAATTTGTTCAACCAAGACATTTTTTTCTACTATAAATTCACTGTCCAACAATATTAAAGTTTTTAAAAAGTACATGCTACATAAGACCTGTTTTGGTCTAAGAAAAGTATCCTGATACCAAATCTGACCTTTATTTCTCCAGATTAGGCAGCGTTTTCATGTACTATAAATCATATTTATTATTATTGGTTATGGATGAAAAAATTGTCAGTTTAAACAACATTTGTCCCCTTAACCCTTTTGTGTAGTGTTGTCCTCCCTTTTTATATTCCAGCAATAGTCTGCCAACATGCCAGGTTTCCATTTTTCTTTGAAACATTTCTCCATCACTGAAATGCCATGATGGAATCTCTCGCCATGTTCATCACTCTCATCACCAAGATTCTCTGCCAAAAAATCCAAATGAGAGTAGAGAACATGAACTTTTAGAGACATGTTACATGCCATGTTACAGACATGTTACATCCCATATCATGATAATGATGCAGTAGATCATTCACTACTTGCACATAGTCATCTGAACGATGTTTTCCCGGGAAATTATCACAAACTTTCTTAAATGATTCAAAGGCAAATTTTTCTTTTTTCTTGAGATGTTTGTTAAAAGTTTCATCAAGTACAATTTTTCGAATTGGGGGACCTATGAAGATACATTCTTTTAGGGAGGGGAACCTTTCTGCAAGATCTGCAAATGCAAAGGAATCCTTATCTAGGGCCTTTACAAATTGCTTAAACAAACCAAGTTTAATATGCAAAGGAGGCAAATGGATTTTATCACTTTACAGAAGTGGTTTGTGCTTGATATTATGCTTTCCTTGCTCAATTCAATGTCTAACAGACCAATCCTTGCATACATAATGTTCAGTTCTTGCTCTGGTGTCTCATAAGCACAGAAAGCAGCAAAAATTAGTATAACAAAGCTGCAAGCCAGTAAGCATGGCTATAACCTTGAAATCTGCGCAAACATGCCATTTATGGCTATTATATTGTAGACTCGTTATAATTGTTTTAAAATTTTCATATGATTCTTTCATAGTTGCGCTATAAGCTATGGAAACAGATGGCAAAGTGTTACCATTGTGTAACAAAACAGCTTTAATGCTTTCATTGGATGCATCTAAGAAAAGTCGCCAGTTGTTATTATAATATGGTATTTCCAGTTGTTCAAAAAGTTTAGGGATGTCATAACAGAAGCATAAATCATCTTTTATTGCAAACAAAATGTGCAGTTTTGTGCACGTTTTCTGTAGAATGTTATCTTCACTCCTCCTTTGAGAAGATTACGTTCTTTAAGCCTTGATGCCAGAAGCTCACTTTTGTCTTTCGTTAAATAGAAATCTTTACACAAGTCATTTAAAGCCTCTTGAGAAAATGGTATTGGTTTACTATTGCTTTCTGAATCAAAAAGTTCTGTTTCATCACTGGAATGTTCATCTCCAATATTGGAACTCCACATTTCTTGATCTGGTGGTTTTAGTACAGGTAAATCTTTTGAGTGTTCAAATGTGCGCATTGCTGATTGCAAATTTGAGTAAGCAATATGTTTCTTTTTCTTTGCTGTAGTACAGCTCGTATAGTCTTGCTGACAGAAATAGCAATCATTAGAATGGTCTTTCTGCTCACGCCAAATCATTCACACACTAAACTTTATGTAAACAGTTTTTCTTTTATACCATGTATGCAATGTCTTCACACTCATAAGACAACAGACATGAGGATCCCATGGCTTGTTTTGGTCTCCTATTTCACAATGAAAGTAAGCTTTGTACAATTTCTTGATACGGCTTGTAATGCTGTGCTTTTCCTTAGTAAATGTTAATTCTCCACATATATAGCAGAATCTATTTGGATCATTTTTACACTGTCTTGACGTCATTGTCAAACCTACAAAAAAGAATAAAGAAATAGTAAATCAAGATTTCTTAGTCATGACTTATTTACTGATAAACACGGTTTAATATGAGCATACAATAACATATGCACAATATGTAAGTGCAATGATGTGAGAAATTCAGTATTGACCTTTTTTGCAAAAATTCTCAAAAGTTACAAAATTACACAAAAACTACTTCCAAATGCAAAAATATTTTTAGTATTTAAATTATAAGATCAGTAATTATTGTTTTATGATTTACTATTTCAAACAGTATTGTAATATATTTGCATTTGGATTAAGTACATTACTCTGTTGCCCGTGTCTCAGGATATATCTTAACAAATAAATAAAGATAAATGATAATACAGAGATTGAAATTTTTCAGCAGCAAAGTAAGAAAAGAAAAGTAGTGGCAAAGGTGCTCAAGTATAGCAGCATTAGAACATTAGTAAGGGGAGAGGCTCTGAATTTTGTCTATAGACTAAAATCATGTCAGATGTTTATATTAGGATGCTTCATAATAAAGAACCCACATTTCTTTAATTTTAAGAAATGCATACTAATGTACAAATTCAGCATTAAACGTCTCCCAGGAAAACCTAAAGCTGCACCAGACTGTGCCTCCTGGTACCCAGCATAGATCTCATCAGAGGACTTTCAAGACCTGTCAAACTGATTTAGATATTAGCTGGGAAGTATGTCAGCTAGAGATTATCTAGTATGGGTTTGCATATATGCATTCATATATACACAATTTACATAATTTCAGGAATGCAAGGGCTGTCAATGTTTACCAGTGTTCCTTTATAACTACTTTTTCATTGTATATGTTAAAAGTGTTTCAATAGTTTTTGGTTCAAAGGGAAAACCTACCAAGTTTTATAAAATGAACTCACAATTATTATTATTATTTGCAATGTGTACAAGAAGGTGCCGAATATATATATTTATATATCTGAAGGGATACTAAAGCAAAATCTGATGGTCAGTTTGGTCAGATTTTGAGAAATAAGTCAGCTCTATCACTTTTCAGTACCTCTTCAGAAATCCAAGAGGTACTTAATAAAATTTAATCACAAATTCTTACTTGAATTAACTGTGGTATAATTTGCATTCAGGAATAAAGAAAGAATTTATATTTACATTAAAGATGAGATGTTTTTTAATACTAAATTTCACCCAATACAAGGCTCAATAGACTCTCAAAATAAAATTGCAATCAAAATACAAATAATGAATGCAGTGTATGATATTAATGGAAGAGAATGTGGCAGGAAATCAAAATTATGAAGATAAGGAGAAGAGATAATGATTAACTCTTGATTTCAAGTATTTAACTTTGAAGTTTTCAGGAAAACATATGTCAGAATTTTTTTTTAATTTCAGAAGAAAGTTAACTTTCAAATATATGAAAATAACTGATAACTGCAGTGTAGTTTTACTTAATCTTCAAATATATGAAAAATATTTGCGTGTTTCTTTTTTCCTTTTTTTTATGAAAATAAGTGATAATTGTAGTTTTACTTAATTTTTTACGACGAAAGTTAACTTTCAAATATATGAAAATATAGAATTTTTTTAAGAAAGTAAACTTTCAAATATATGAAATTAAATGGTGAGTGTAGTTTAATTAACCTTCAAATATATAAGTAACACAAAAAAAAAAACACACGCAATAACCCTAACCCTAAATTTCTATTTGAAAGTTAACTTTCTTAAAATAAATATTCTACAGCTCAAAAAAAAAGAGGAGAAAAAAAACACAAATACACGCAACTTTCAGTAGAAACTGAGTTCCGAAACAAAACAAATCGCGTAGTAATTGCACAAAGGAAGTAAATAGGCCGAAATAAGCATCCTACGCCTAAAGTCATTCAGTAGTGAAACAGATATGAGAACGGTGGTAAGGGGTGAGATATAGTTTGATTTTCTTCTGGCCGTTAACATCAATAAAGGTAGGTTTCGTCAATAAACAATTATCGATTTGAGTTCAGCAAATGCACTTGCACGAAAATAAGGATGTTTTGGAAAGATTTGTAGGGGTAAAGGCCTTCGGGGAGCAAATCAAAAATTTACCACAATTTGGTCCCCTGCTCATGAAAAAAAAAAAAAAAAATTTTAAATTTGTTAGAAAAGATTTAAAAAATTTATAAAATAATGAAAAAAAAATTACTTTGATAGTCTACAATAATAACATTTTGATTTTTGACGGAAAAAACTTTATTATTAATTTTGCTGCCTTTTTCTTCATAATATACTGTTTTTAGCGAATTATTGGAGGTACCTAAAAAATGAAAGCTTTTTTTATCTTTAAAAATTCACTTTGAAACTTTGGTATCAAAAATTATGTGGATGTACCTAGTATAGTATTATTATTCAGATGTTAATAAAATAGTGCTCAATGTATGAATGTATATATATTATTATCTGATGTCTATAGCATGACTCGGAGTTTCATACATTATGCAATCATCAGATGCATATTTCATACTGATGGTTTAATAGATTTGAATGTAAGTTCACTTGATGTTCATTGAAATTAAATCTTATAAAGTTATGTTTCTGCTTTTTTAATAACAAGATTAAAAATTTAAATATTCTACAGTTACATGCGGATAAAAGTTATGTAACACTGGACTTTACTGAGATGATGGATGTTGTCTTTAAACAACAGTACTCAAATAGATGCTATTGTGATGGGATCTTCTTTAGGTCCCTTCTTTTTAAATTATTATATAGCACATTTAGAAAATAAAATGACAATAATAAACCCCCTATATATGTAAGATACATAGATGACATTTTCATTTTAGCTAAGAATATTGATCAAATTATACAACTTAAAAACAAATTTGAAAGTCACTCCATCCTCAAATTTATATTAGAACTTAATATTAATAATAAATAATTCCATTCCTTGATGCTAGCATACATGGATTTACTACTTCTCTATATAGGAAATCAACTAGCATAAACTCGTGTCTTCTTAATTATAATAGTGAATGCTCCCAACAATATAAGTTAGCTGTTATAAAAAACTTAATTCAATGCACACAAATGATATCTTTTTCCATATCCATATTCTATAAAGAATTAAACAAAATTAAACAAACACTTATAAACAATGGATTTCCTAATTCCATCATTGATCAACAAATTAAAATGTATCTCAACAATACCTCTAATAATATTGATAATATTAATAATAATAGTGTATGTCAAAATAAACATAACTATTAACTTATACTATTGCAACCAAATGCATAATAATTACAAACAAGATGAAACGACACTCAAAAATATAATACATAGAAATGTTACACCAATAAATAATAATAATCAAATAAAGCTCATCATATAAAAAATTTAAAACAATTGACCTCATAGTCTCTAATAACTGTACAACCACACAACTAAATCCTCTACAGGAAACCAATGTAGTGTATCAATTTTTGTCTCCGTTCAGAGATTGTATCTCTCATACTAATAATAAACCCACTACATATATTGGTTTTACTACAACCACACTCTCCTGTACACTTAACTGCCACCTTTCTGATCATAGTTCTATTAAACAACATTTCTTAGAAAAACATAGCCATGTAGGTAATATTAGACAGATTTTAGTCAATAACACAATAATACTCACTCATACACACAGTAAAAAGAACCTTCAGATATTGGAAGCCTTCTATATTAAATCAAAACAACCCACATTTAATAAAATCACATTTCAATCTGGTTATAACACATTACATTGCATTTAGATATATAGTTCTGTCAACATTTTGGTCTCTCATGCAGTGTGACGTCATAGAACCGCATTACAAATTTACAAACTGTGTCTACTTAGTAATGTTTATGTCAACACAAGATAAAATCATCTTTGTTGGTGGATGTCTTTATGTTAATGTCCCAGTAACCTCTCTGAAGATGACTCATGTGAGCAGAAAGCTTAGAACCAGCATAATACAAAAAAAATCAAATGTTGGACAAATTGTGTCTTTATTTTCACCTGAAATTAAAACCAAAATATGAAGTTTAGAATGGCTCATGATTAAACATAATAGATATTCATTGTCTCTTATATTTAACAGTATGTGTTTAGAAAATTATCTGCTGCCTAGATACATTATATATATATAAGAACATTATAGTATAAAGAAAGTAATTTATTATGAATAATGAATTTTTACAAGAACTGTTTTCGTTTTTCGTTTTTAATTATATTTATAAAGTTTCAAAAATACTTTTAAAATTCTTCAAAGCCTTGTTGCAATTAGGTCATTAAGTTATTAAGTGAAGACTATATTTGCTAATCAAAAATTGAAAAGTTTAGTACAAATATTTGAGTTTTGTTTAATGGCATAAGAACCTCTGTGGGTTATTTAATACCAAAAAAGTTGGGTTTTAAGGTATTTATTTTAATGTTTGCTTATAGTGAGAAGGTTGATTTAATCAGCTTTTGATGAAAAAGTTTTTTTTTGTTTTTGTAGAAAACTGAAGATGTCATCTATTTTTGTATTCAAAAATGTATCATGACAATAATTTTTTCCCTTCAAAAATGTATATTTTTTCTATGAAAGCAATTAAAAGGTAGTTCCAAGCTCCTCACAACCTCCCAATCAGAGGTCTTGCTGCAGAATGCAGTTTACCATCATACCCAGGAACACAAATGTTTGAGCCAAATGATTTTTAAAAGATTTTTAAAATAATGTTAAATATTTTTTTGTGTGTAGGATGTTTTTTTAAGTATGGTACTTTCTGTGTTACATTAAAAAGTCACTTGTTTTATGGTTTCTTTCCCTTACAGAAAAAAATTTGAATAAATATGCCAATTCTAGTCAATCATACTTGGCTGTCATCATTCACTTAACACATTAATATCATCACCCCTCTATGATTAAGAAATACTTTTATTCTAAATTCCATACAAAAATAAAGTATAACTTGTGTAAATCAGATTAATTTAACTTTAAATTTGCTAATGTTCCAAAAATTGTTTTATAGATGTATGTTTTATTTTTT
The DNA here is from genome assembly GCA_037127315.1 of Ascarosepion bandense. Taxonomy (NCBI): domain Eukaryota; kingdom Metazoa; phylum Mollusca; class Cephalopoda; order Sepiida; family Sepiidae; genus Ascarosepion; species Ascarosepion bandense. Next base: position 49,360 of record JBBBDQ010000647.1, on the reverse strand, counting down.
TAATCAACACCACAGAGTGAGGTGACACACACACATATATTATACCTACATGTACAGGGTACAATCAATGAATCGTCTAAATTATGCAAAAATGAAAACAACACTCACATCTCATTTCAACAGATACATTTACCAAAATTACACAAATATATCTTGTAATACTAAGAAATAAATTTATTCAATAAAATCACTATTACCTTCAACTATAGCCTCCAGACAACGTTGTCCAGAACGGTTGCAGTAGATTCTGGTCTCCTTGTTTAAGTTGGTGAATGCTATCATAATTCTTGTCTTCAGTTCATCTTTGGTATTACAAGGAGTTTTGTTAGTCTCTCGCTCAACTGCACCCCACATATAATGTAAGGGGTGATGTGGCTACAGAAATTGTCTGACATCCATGACTGGGTTCTCCTGCTTGTGTGGCATGGTGTAGAGTTCTGTTGCCAGACATAAGGTTTTCCAGCAGCCACTATGTTGACCTAGGCTTCCATGTTGCATCTGAAACCCTGTGGGAAGATAAATGAAGGCATAATGTTCCCATCACTCCAAAAACCTTCATAATCACCATTAAACACCTCCAACTCTTTCTGAATCCTCTGCACCATTCTCAGATTGACACCCAAACACTCTGAAATGTTCATACTGGAGGTTCTGGCATGAATGACAAGCAGTATACCATGTTTCTTCTCAGTATTTGTGGAGCTACTATTACATCTTCATTGCATATAATGCTATTTTCTTTGGTTAGTTTGTGCTTTGTTTCCTTAAAGGTCACTCTGCCATTGAACAATTACTCCACTTGCCTTAACCTTAGCTCTAGCCCTAGCTACCTAACCCTAAGCCTAGCCTTAAACCTATGAAGAGCTTTAGCTCTATATCTAGCCACTTAACACGAGATCTAGCCCTAACACTAGACAAACTTAGCTCTAGCTCTAGCCACTTAACTCTAGCCCTATCCCCAAACCTAGTTTTAAGCATAGCTCTAGCCCCATAACCCTAGCCTTAAACTTAGCTCTAGGTCTAGCTACTTAATCCTGACACAAGCCCTAGCATAAACCATAAACTTAAACTAAGCTCTAGCCCTAGCCCCTTAATTCTAGCCCTAGCCCTTACCCTATAATTAACTATAGCTCTATAGCCATTTAACCCTAGCCCTAAGCCTAATACTAGCCTTAAACTTAGCTCTAGACCTAGCTACTTAACCCTAAAACTAGCCCTAAGAATTAATTAAGAATTAACCTTAGTTCTTGCACTAGACACTTAATGCTTGCCCTATACCTAAACCTAGCCTTAACCTTATCTCTATCCCTAGCCATTTAACTTTAGCCCTAGCCATAATACAACCCTTAATCTTAGCTATATCCCTAACCACTAAACCTTAGCGCTAGCCGTAACCCTAGCATTAATCTTAGCTCTTGCCCGAACCACTTAACCGTAGCCCCGGCCATAACCCTAATCTTAACTTTAGCTCTAGACCTTGCCACTACACTAAGCCCTAACCCTAGCCTTGAAATTAGTTGTAGCTCTAGACCTTAAAACTATTGCTAGTCCTAAACATGTACTTAATCTTAGGTCTTGCCCCCTTTTTTTAAAAATCATTTCACCCCAAGCAAGACATTCCACTGCCATTATTGCGCAGGGGGTTACAAAGGGGAAAATAATGAGAAAGAGTGGTTAGATATAAGAAATGTCAGAAGGAGGGTGATAGACGATTAAAGATACCGAGGATGAGGGTTGGGTAGATGGGAAGAGTATTTGAGAGAATGGATGCGAGTTAGTGTGTTAGGAGGTGTCTATTGACCTTACATTTAAACTCCTGGAGATTGTAGCTGTCGGGGAAGCAAGTGTATGGAAGGGAATTCCACAAGCGGGAAGTGCGAGAAAAGAAGCTGTTGGAGTAGAAATTGCGGTCACTGTATACAGCATGTGTAGGATGGAGACTGGTGCAGCCTGCAGCATAATGTGGCCTAGGGGTTGCCCACCGGAGGTTCATGCAGGGGCTTCCGTCTATGCGCGATATGGCACTACAGGAGCCCCGATATTATTCGACTGTTGATCAGAGCAGCCTTTCAAGACGCTACGCAAGAGTTCGGGCTCCTAATTACCAGTCGGAAGCAGCAACCAGGAAACTGCCAACCCGGTACCCTCAGAATGAAGAGACGTTGCCACCATTCTCAAATACTGCAAAGAAATTGCGACTGAACTAACACTAGGACCGAAGAAGAAGGGATGAGAACCGGAAACCCCTTCCTAAACAAGAAACAAGGCGATCACCTCTACTCCTGTTCAAAAGAAGAGGGTGGAGTGTAAAACCGGGCGATAGTAGAGACTATTTACACCAATTAAGAAAAAATACTAAGTTTTAAGTCGAGAGAATACTTCAAAGCCAAACTAATTTTCAGAACCTTCTCTAGCAAGTTTAAAGAAAAGACCATGTAAAGACGAAATAAACAACCCTTTGTCTGTCCAGAAAATGGCCGACTCATTTTTTAACTGGAGGAAAAAAAATTTTTTCTTAAACAGAACCGCTGCTATATGCTGAAAGACAAAGGTACCGTAAAAGTAAGTAGCAAAATACAGTTCCTTACTTAAATTACTAACAATAGTAAGAGGAAAGAAAAAAAATTAAAATAATAAAAAAATAACAGTGGTCGAGCCAACTTACAACACAGTAATATTGAACTGAAGTCGAGTGACAAATTTTGACAGACAATAATGCCAAAATATAATTCAACTCTTATCTCAGATACTGTAGGCGGTCAACTGTTTGCTAAGTTGACTGAACACGGAGAGAGAGAGAGAGAGAGAGAGAGAGAGAGAGAGAGAGAGAGAGAGAGAGAGTGGGACTACAGAGCATGCGTCCGATAGCCAGGGGGAAGGGAGGTTGAATGACCTACCGTCAAAAGCAGCTACCCTTAAATTCTTTAATATAACGGAATTGCTAACAAGTTCAGTTAATCCTAAACCTAGCCCTAGTCTTACCCATAGCTCTAGCCCTAGCCACTTAATCCTAGCCACTTAACCCTAGCCTTAGCTCTAAACCTAGACTTAAACTTAGCTCTAACCTTAGCCACTTAACACAAGCCCTAACCCTAAAACGTGAGCTTAAACTTATCTCTAGCCCTTGCCACTTAAGCCGAGCCCTACTCCTAACACTATTCTTAATATTAGCTCTAGCAATAGACAATCAAACCTAGCCATAGCCGTAACCCTAGATATAAGATTAGCTTTAGCCCTAGATACTTAACCCTCGCCCTAGCTGTAAAACTAGACTTAACCTTAGCTCTAGCACTAGCCACATAACCCCAGCCCCAGCTATAATGTTAGACTTAAACTTAATGTTAGACACTTAAAACTAGCCCTAGCCCTAAAACTAGCTTTAATGTTAGCTCTAGCCATAGCCACTTAACCCTAATATTAGCCATAACCCTAGTCTTGTTTTGCTCTAGACCTTGCCATGGACCCTAAACATAGCCCTAAACCTAGACTTAACCTTAGCTATAACTCTATCTCCTTACCTTGCCCTAGCCCTAAACCTACACTTAAACTTAGCTCAAGCCTTAGCCTCTTAACCTTAGCCTTAAACATCTCTAGCCCTATAACAAACCTATTCCTAGCCCTATCTCTGTACTTAAACTTAGTTTTTACCCTAGCCTCTTAACTCTAGCCCTAGAACTAGTCTTAACCATAACTCTAGCTCTAGCCATTTAACCCCCGACTTAGCCATAACCCTAGCCTTAAATTTAGCTATATCCCTAGCCACTTATCCCAATCCCTAGCCTGAAACCTAGACTTAACTTTAGCTCTAGACCGAGTCAATTAAGAGAAGCCCTAAACCTAACCCTAGCCATAACCCTAGACTCAAACGTAGCTCTAGCCCTAGAAAAACCCTAACACTAACCCTAACCCTAGCCCTATCACTAATTTTAATCTTAGCTCTGCCAACTAGCCCAATAATCTTAGCCCTGGCTCTAAGCCTAGTCTTATACTCTAGCCCTTGCCATTTACCCCTAGCCCTAGAGCTAAACCTAGCCTTTAACTTAGCTCTAGCCCTAAACCTAACCTAAATTAACCTTTGCTTTTGCCCTAGACACTTAACTTTCGTCCTAGCCCTAACACTAGCTTTAACTTAGCTCTAGCCCTAGCCACATAACCCGAGCCCTAGTCTTAACCCTAAGCTTAAAGTTAGCTGTAGCCCTAGCCCCTTATCCCTAGCTCTAGCTCCCAATCCTAGACAACATTAGCTCTAGCCCTAGCTCTAACCCTAGACATAGCATTATCTCTAGCCCTATTCACTTAAACTTATCCCTAACCCTAATCCTGGATTAAATCTTAGTTTTAGCACTCGCCACTTTACCCTATCCCTAGCTCTGACCATAGACTTAACAATAGGTGTAGACCTAGCCTTTTAAACCTTGCTCTAGCCCTAACCCTAGACTTAAACTTAGCTCTAGCCCAGTCACATAATCCAAGTCCTAGCCCTAACAGCACATTTAACCTTAGCTCCAGCCCTAACCAATTAACCCTAGCCCTAGAAATAACCCTAGGCTTGAACTTAGCTTTAGCCGTAGCCACTTAACCCTAGCCCTAAACCTAACCCTAGGCTTAACCTTAGCTCTAGCAGTTAAACCTCGCCTTAGCCCTAATCGTACACTTAAACTTAGATATGTCCCTAGCAAATTAAACCTAGCCCTAGACTTAACCTAGACCACCCATCTCTAGCCCAAGGCACTTAGCACTATCCCTAACCGTAAACCTAGCCTAAACATTGGCTCTAGCACTAGCCACTTAGCACTAACCCTAACCCTAGCCTCAAACTTAGCTCCAGCCCTAGCCCTAACCCTAGACTTAAACTTAGCTCTTGCATTAGCCAAATAACCCAAGCTCTAGCCCTAAACCTAGCCCTAACATTAGCTCTAGATCTAACCACTTAACCCAAGCGCTAGCGCTAAACCTAGACTTAACATTAGCTCAAGCCCAAGCAACCTAACCCTAGCCCTAGCCCTAACACTAGCCTTAAACTTAGCTCAACGCCTAGCCACTTAAACCTAGCCCTAACCATAGACTTAACTTTAGATCTAGCCCTAGCCACTTAACACTAGACATAGTCCTAACACTAGCCTTAACCTTAGCTCTAGCCACGCAGCCCTAGCTTTAAACTTAGCTCTTGGCGTAGCCACTTAACCCTAACCCTATCCCTAACCAAATCCTTTAACTTAGCTTTTGCTCTAGCCACTTAAACTTGCCATTTAACCTTAGCTCTTGCACTAGCGCAAAACCTAAACTTGACAATAGCTCAAACCCTAGCCACCTAACCATAGCCCTAGACCTAACATTAGCTTTAAAATTAGCTTAATCACTAGCTACTTAACACTAGCCTTAGCTCTAAACCAAGCCATTTAAACGTAGCCCATGACCTTACCGCAAGATAAAGAATATTTATGTCAAGTCTAATGAGAATTGGATAGAAATTGTGGATTTCTATGAAGGATATACACACAGGCAAAAACACAAAAACAACTTAACGCACATATATATATATATATCGGCAGAATATCGGAAACAATACGTTGCCCATGACCTTACCGTAGCTTAAAATGTTTGTGTGAATTTGTTTAGAAGCAGATAAATATTGTGGATTTCTATGAAGGATATGCACATTGGCTGAAACACAAAAACAACTTGACATTTTTGTATATATACTGTGGAATATCGGAAAAATAAAAGGCTCATTACTTTAACTGCTCCCTGAAGAATATTTGTGGGAAGTCTGGTGAGAATCGGTTAAAAATTGTGGATTTGTATGAAGGATATGCACACAGGCAGGAACAGAAACACAACTTGACATATATATATATATATATATATATATATATCGGAAGCAATAAATAGCCCATGAATTTACCGGAGGCTTAATTAAGATTTGTGTGAAGTGTGGTGAGAATCAAACAGAAAAGAATGAAAGATGTACACACTGGGAATGTCCGTATGTGTCAGTTGGCGTTTCGAGGTCGGTAAGTTGACGCAAAACGGTGGTACGCTTCATGCTTTCACTGCTGTGCGCGTCGTTTCTCTCTTCTTTCTCTATTTTTTTTCTTCGCTTACCTGACCTCGCAGTCGCTGTTAACTTTCGCTGACTCTTCGTCATTCGTCTCGTTCCCACTGCCCACGTCGCAGCGCACCGCCGTCTTTGCCGCTTTTGTCGCCGTCGCCGTCGCCGCTGCCTACGTCGTCCGTCGTGTTTTGTGCGTGCAGGCAAGGTGTCGTCGTTCGTTCGTACGTACGCTTGTTCGTTCGATCGATCTGCCCTTGTCTGTTCCACTCTGCTCGTCGATGCCGTCGTGGTCGTGGTCGTCGTCGTTTTCGACCGAGTCGGCTTCCTTCGGAGGAGAACGAACCTCCGCACACACAGTTTCTCCTGTGGTTGCTTGCGAAATTTCAGGGTACAGTTGTCAGCGACACTCCTCCCGGAAAAAAACCCCGTTTGGCTCCTTTCCTCGCCGCCTCTGTCTTGCTTTAGATCTCCCCTTTACCGGTCTACACGTAGAGGGCAATCGTCAATCGGCATGCAGATGTGAGGACAGTGCTGCCAGCCGCCGGGGATCTTAGCCTGCCGCCGCTGTGCTTAGCGAAGGAACCGGCAACCCACCTTACCGTCCTACGGTTGATGACCCGAATATATATCGGCGAAATATCGGAAACAATAAGTAGCCCATAACCTTACCGGTGGATTAAAGAATATTCGTTTAAAGTTTGTTGAGAATATCGGCGGAATATCGAAGGAAATATGTAGCCCATGAACCTACTGGGAGATTAAAGAATATTTGTGTGAAGTTTGGTGAGAATCAGATAGTAATTGTGGATTTGTATGAAAGATATACTCACAGGCAGAAACAAAAAACAACTTGACATATATATATATATATATATATATATATATCTGCAGATTATTGGAAAAAATAAATAGCCCATGGTTCTACCGGCTGCCTAAAGAATATATTTGTGAAGTGTAGTGAGAATCAGATAGAAAGAATTCCGGATTTGTATGAAGGATATACACACAAGCAGAAGCACAAAACAACTTGACATATATATATATGCTATAACTTGACATATAAAAATGCTATAGAAAAAAATCAATCCAATAAATCCTTAAAGGAAGGTCTATCACTAAAGCCTACACCGATAACCTTACTTGACGCAATAACCTTACTTAAATACAAAAATATTCCGTACTAGAAAAATCAAAATTAAACAAATGGCTCCCAAACTCGAAAAAGAATCAAAATTCATATATTCAAAATCAAGATTAAATATACTACTTCAGAATAATTATATCATACACAAAATTAAACTGTAAGCACACGTAAGATCTAGCCCTACAATCACACTAAAAAATACTGGAAATTTGAATAGATATTTTTATTATAAAAGATAAAAAATGTTATAGAAAAAATCGATGTAATAAATCCTTAAAGTAAGATCTAATGCCCGCAAAAATATCTAAATAAATAAAATATATAAAAAATTAAAAGAAATAAATTGGATTCCAAACGATAATTTATAGAAAAAAGAATATAAAAAAAATTAAAAGAAAAAACCGACCCTCTAAACTTAAAATTAAGATTAAACATACAACTTTATACAAAAAACTGATAAAACGCTAATTTGCATTTACTTCCTAAAAAAACAAATTTAGATTTCTTGAAATAACTTCGCCTAAATACAATAATACTCCAAACTTGAATATAAAATAAAAAAATATATTAAAAAAAACCCTATAAAATAAAAAATATTCCATACCGAAAAAATCAAAATTGGAAAGAAAAAACACCTCACCCCAATCACGTCTATCTAAGAAACCCCAAAGTGAAAACCTAGACACAGGATCAAAGTAAATACATGAATTAGGTCCGCTAACAGCAGACATAAATCAATTAAACGATAGCCAACCATAAAAATGACCACTCAACACGCCGCCCTCTTAGAAATTCTAACCAAAAGATATACCCGACCGATAAAACGTACATTCCAACAGATAATACCATTAATCAACAATTTCACACTTACACACCAGGTTCTTCAAAAGTCTAACGGTCAAAACGAGAGACACATTCACTTAATTACTAATAACCCCAACCAACCCCCACGGCGACAACGGACCAAATATAAACAGAAAATGATTCCAAACTCTTACTTCTACCGATGAAGTGTATGAGTCCAAACACTGAAAAAGCCATATGATTGTAGAGAAGAGGACATATATAGAAGAAATTATGTACATGTTCTAAAACATAATTTAAAATAAATATTTCACAGCTCTATACATCATATATCGAGCAGTGATTTAAATTAATGTTTTGAACGGAAAATTTTTTTCTTTTTTCTCTCCTCATTCTATACTCACTCGGATATATATATATATATATATATATATATATATATATATATATATGAAGTTGTTTTCTGTTTCTGTCTGTGAGTATATCTTTCATACAAATCCACAATTACCATCTGATTCTCACCAAACTTCACACAAATATTCTTTAATCTCCCAGTAGGTTCATGGGCTACATATTTCTTTCGATATTCCGCCGATATATAAATATGTATGTCAAGTTGTTTTTGTGTATCTGCCTGTGTGAATATCCGTCATACAAATCCGAAATTTCTATCTGATTCTCAACAAACTTTAAACGAATATTCTTTAATCCACCGGTAAGGTTATTTCGCCGATATATATTCGGGTCATCAACCGTAGGACGGTAAGGTGGGTTGCCGGTACCTTCGCTAAGCACAGCGAATCCTGGATCCTTATAGAATATTTGTGTGAAATTTGGTGAGAATTGGGTAAAAATTGTAGATTTGTACAGTGGCCCGACAATATATTTCGGACACTTTGAAAAAAGTACTTCAAGGTGGTTACTAGTGCCAAAAACTTTTGAGATTGTAAGTACGTAGTTGAGGAGTGAAAATCCACTACTAGTGTCATCATTTTTTTTGTTTGGCTTTGATAATTTTAGTTTTTTGTTATTTTTGCGAAAACTTGCGCGACACTATTTTTCGGACATGACAAAAAATCCTATTTTATTAAGAGCTAAGTTCATGTATATGTTGCTGTATGCAAATGTTTTGCTTGTACACTTAGCTGTCATCATTAGAATCAATTATCTGTTCTATTTTACTGGCAAAACAATTAAGTTTAATGAGGTAAAATGCATTCAAAAGAAATCGTTTGTTTGGCACGGAAGAAGCGGGATGATGGCCTCAGCATCAGAAGGATCGCCATGGATTTGAAGCTGTCGAAATCAACGGTCGAATACATGTTGAAGACAAACTCCGAGCGGAAAAAGAAGAGAGAACGGAAAAGATCAATTGGCAAGAGTACTGAAAGGAGAATGAAGAGGACTGTGACACGGCTTTTGACATCTGGAGAAAAAGTTACAGCAAGAAAAGTAAAGGAGAAATGTGAATTGGATGTAAACGTCCGAACAGTACAAAGAACGCTGCATAGGATTGGTTTGAAGTATGCAAAGGCTAAGAAAAAAATTACACTAACAAAGAAACACAAAGGAGCAAGACTGGAGTGTGCTAAAATGGAAATATATGGTTGGAGTGGCTGAAAGGACGACAGAACAGCGAAAGCTACAAACAGTTGCTGGACGAGAAAGCCCTACCAAGGATAAGAAGAGAGATAGGGAATGATTTCGTTCTACAGCAAGACAATTGCAGCATCCATGTGTCAAAACTCATGAAAGAATGGATGGTTAAAGTGAATATGACTACTTTGGAATGGCTGCAAAAAGCCCAGATCTAAATTTAATAGAAAATGTTTGGGAAATGCTTGCGAAACTTGTCTATGATGGACCTGAAATAACGAAAGAGGCTCAACTATGGGAACGGATACTAGATGTCAAAAAACAACTAATAGAAACACGTAGAGATGTTATTGTGCATATGTTTGATCATTATGAAGAAAGATTGATAAAAGTTATTGAGAAGAAAGGTTATACTACAGACTATTAACAGTTTTTCAACGATGTCCGAAAAATAATGTCGCGTGTGTTTTGTAAAAAATGATGAAAAATAAATATTTTTCTTTACCTAATCGATTTTCTTCCATTTTTATTACAGGTATTGTCTTTATATGTTTACGTTATTCTATTGAAGGAATTTCGCCACGCTATGGTACTCGGAAAGTCGAATACTAAAGTGTCCGAAAAATATTGTCGGGCCCCTGTATGTAGGATATACACACAGACGGAAATACAAACATATATTGACATTTATATTTATATATCGGAGGAATATCGGAAAAATAAGTAGCCCATGACTTAAACGGAAGCTTAAAGAATATTTGTGTGAAGTTTGGTTTGAATCAGATAGAAATTGTGAATTTATATGAAGAATATACACACAGATAAACAAAAAAAAAATTGATATATATATATATATATATCAGTGTAATATCTGAAAAAAATAGCCCATGACCTTACCGGAATCTTACAAAATATTTGTGTGAAGTTCTGTGAGAATCGGATAGAAATTGTGGATTTGCATGAAGGACATACACACAGGCGGAAATACAAAAATATCTTGGCAATTATATATATATATATATATATATATATATATATATATATATATATATATTGGCGGATTATCGAAAAAAATGAAAAGCGCAAGATTTAACGGACGCCTAAAAATGTTGGTGTGACCTTTGTGGAGAATTATATATATATATATATATATATATATATATATATTATGAATTATACTTTAGAACATGTACATAATTTCTCTATATATAATCGCGATGAAGACACGTTCGTTTCGGCATTGGATCCCCAATGCCTCATCAGGCGATGTGGAAGGTACTGGAAATCCTTTTCCTTTATATTTCTTTAATTTTGTTAGGGGTGTTAGCTGGGGTTTGATATTGATATTGATATTGTGATATTTCGTTGACAGTTGGAATTTGTTTGTGGAGAGTGTTTAGTTAGAGGTTTTGGTGGGAGTTAGCTAGATAGGGGAATCAGTCTATGACTGTTGGAATTTATTTGGGGTGTTTCTAAGGTGATTAATGGGAGTCTTTGATTCTAGACAGTTGTAAATTCTAATTCTCAGTTGGCTAAACTACATCTTAATGGATTTCGTAGAAGAGCCGATCATACTTGGCGTGGATATTTTTTATTTATTTTTACTTAAGCAGAGTCTTTACAATCAATGTAAGTTTGCATGTCAAATCTTAAATTTGGGTTTAGGAATATATTTTTTTCATTTCATTTAAAATCTTTGATTTTTTATTTAGTTCATTGTTTGGAAATCATTTTCACTATTAAATTGTTAATTTTAAGTCTTTGATTTTTAATTTGATCATTGTTTGGAGATCCTTTTCACTATTAAATTTCCAAGTTTAAATTTCTATTCTCATAAAAATTTCTATCCTCATGTCTAGTCAATATATGATTCATCTTATTATGGTTATGGTTATGGTTATTAAACTTACTCTAATTATATTTATGGTTATTAATCTTACTCTAATTATGGTTATGGTTATTAACATTGCTCTAATTATGGTTATGGTTATTGACCTTACTGAATTATGGTTATTGACCTTACTAATTATGGTTATTAAGCTTAACTTTATAATTAATATTGATCAACATCAATCACGGTTATTAACCTTACTTTATTAGTTAATACTAATTATGGTTCTACACCTTATTTTAATTTTCAATAGTTCTACACCTTATTTTTATTTTAGACTTCTATTCTCATATCTAGTCAATATATGACTCATCATATTATGGCTATGGTTATGGTTATTAACCTTACTCTAATTATGGTTATGGTTCATTACTCTTTCTTTAATTAGGGTTATGGTTATTGATCTTACTCTAGTACTGGTTATCAACCTTACTTTAATTATGGTTATTAACTTTACTAATTTTAGTTATTAACCTTACTTTATAATTAATATTAATTAATAACGATTATGGTTACCAACCTTACTCTATTAGTCAATACTAATTATGGTTATACACCTTATTTATAGTTAATATTAAACCTTATAGAATTTTTATACACATATGTATATATATACACATATATATACACACACACACACACACACACACACACATATATATATATATATATATACACGTATATGTATGGGTCCTATTTTTGGCTCTTGTAGTATTTTTTAGCATGATTGTAATGTTAGCTCTCTGATGTGCTTGCAGTTTACTGCGGTTTCATGCCTCTGGTTTAAAAGCTTGTTACTGCTCATATATTTAAGTATATATATATATATATATATATATATATATATATATATCGGCTAAATATCTGCAAAAATGAGTATCCCATGACATTACCTGATACGTAAAGAATATTTATGTGAAGATTGGTGAGAATCGGATGGAAATTGTGGATTGATATAAAAGATATACACACAGGCAGAAACACACAAAAAATTGACATTTACCTATAAATATTGGCGGAATATCTGAAAAAAATAAATAGCCTAAGTTCTTACCGTATGTCTAAAGAACTTGACATTTATATATATATATTTGCATAAGGGCAATATCGAAAAAAATAACCCATCACCTTCACGAATGCCTAAAGATTATTTGTGTGAAGGTTAGTGAGAATCGGGTAAAAATTGTGGATTTGTATGAAGGATATACACCCAGACAGAAACAGACACAAAACTTGACATTTATATATATATACCGGCGGAATATCGTTAAAAATAAGTAACTCCTTAACTTACCGGATGCTTAAAGAAAACTTGTGTGAAGTGTGGTGGGAATAAGATAAAAATTGTGGATTTGTATGAAGGATATACACCCAGACAGAAACAGGCACAAAACTTGACATTTATATATATATACCGGCGGAATATCGTTAAAAATAAGTAACTCCTTAACTTACCGGATGCTTAAAGAAAACTTGTGTGAAGTGTGGTGGGAATAAGATAAAAATTGTGGATTTGCATGAAGGATATACACACAGACAGAAACAAAAAGAAATATTGATATTTATATGTATACATCGGCGAAATATCGAAAAAAAAAAACGCGTAGCGCATAACCTTCCGGGTAGAGTAAAGTTTGGTGAGAATGTGATAGAAATTCTGGATTTTTATGAAGGATATACACACAGGCAGAAACACAAAAACAACTTGACATTTATATATATATATATATATATATATATATATATATATATATATCGGTGGAATATCGGAAAAAATATGTAACCCATGTCATTACCGGAAGATTTAAGAATATTTGTGTGAATTTTGGTGACAATCAGATAGAAATTAAGGATTTGTATGAAGGAGATACACACAGGCAGAAACACAAAAACAACTTAAACTCTCTCTATATATCTATATCGGCGCAATACTGGAAAGAATACGTAGCCCATTAACTTACCGGAAGTTTAAAGAATATTTGTTTGAATTTTGGTGAGAATCGGATAAAAATTGTGGATTTAAGTATATACACACAGGCAGAAACACAAAAACAATTTGAAATATATATATATATATATATATATATATATATATATATATATCGGAGAAATGTCGGAAACAATAAGTAGCTCATGACCTGACCGTTAGATGAAAGAATATTTGTGCACAGTTGGTGAGAATCGGACAGAAATTGTGGTTTGTATGAAGAATATACACAGGCAGAAACACTAAAACAACTTCACATTGATTTATATATATATAAGTGGAATATCGGGAAAAATAACCCATGACCTTATCGGAAGCTTACTGAATGTTTGTGTGAAATTTGGTGAAAATCGCATAGAAATTGTCGATTTGTATGTTGGATATACACACAAGCAGAAACACAAAAACATCTTGACATTGATATATAGATATATCGGCGGAATATCGGAAAGAATAAGTAGCCCATGACTACACTGGAATCTTTAATTATATTTGTGTGAAATTTGGCGAGATTCGGAAGGAATTGTGAATGTGTATGAAGGATATACGCACAGACATAAACACAAGAAAAACTTGACCTTCGTATATATATATCGACAGAATATTGGAAAATGTATAGCACATTACTTTACACGATGCCTAAAAAATATTTGTGTGAAGTGTGGTGAGAATCAGATAGAAATTGTCGATATGTATGAAGAATATACACACAGATAGAAACAATAACATCATATTGACATTTATATATATATATATCGGCGGAATTTCGGAAAAGATAAGCAATCCATGATTTTATCGGATGTGTACAGTGTATTTGTTTGAAGTTTGGTGAGAATCGGATAGAAATTGTGGATTTGGATAAAGGATATACGCACTGGTAGAAACACAAAAAACCTGACACACACACACACACACACACACACACACACACACACACACACACACACACACACACACACACACACACACACATATATATATATATATAGGCGGATTATCGGCAAAAATAAGTAGGACATGATCTTACCGGAAACAGAATATTTGTGTGAATTTTGGTGAGAATTAGATCGAAATTGTGAAATTTTATGAAGGATATACACATAGGCAGAAACACAAAAACTTCTTGACAGTTATATATATATCGGGGAATATCGGAAGAAATGAATAAGCTATGACCCTATTGGATGCCTGGAGAATTTTTTCTGTGAAGTTTGATTAGTATGATTAAAATCGGTTACAGATTGTGTATTTCTATGAAAGACACACACACTGGCAGAAACACAAAAAGATCTTCACACACACACACACACACACACACACATATATATATATATATATATATATATATATATATATATATATATATATCGGAAAAAATATGTAGCCCATGACCACACCGGAAGATTAAAAACTATTTATGTGAAGTTCGGTGAGAAACAGATAGAGATTGTGAATTTATATGAAGGATAAACACACAAACATAAACAAAAAACAACATGAAATTTATATATATATATATATATATATATATATATATATATATATATATATATATATATATCTTGACATTTTTATATATATATATATGTCGGCGGAATATCGGAAGAAAGAAATAACCATGACCTTCTCGGATGCGTACAGAATATTTGTGTGATGTTTGGTGAGAATCGCATAGAAATTGTGGATTTGGATGACGGATATACACACAGGCACAAATACAAAAACTAGTTAACATTAGCTCTGGCCCTAGCCAATTAACCGTAGCCCCTTAACCCCATCCCTAGTCCTAACAATAACTTTATCCTTAGATATTGCCAATGCCATTTAACGTTATCCCTAGCCCTAACGCTAGACTTAACCTTAAATCTACCACTTAAATCTGGCTCTAGCCCTCAACCTAGCCTTAAAAATACCGCTAGATCTAGTCAGTTAACTTTAGCCATAGCAATAACAGCGGCCTTATCCTTAGTTCTGGCCATAGCCACTTAAACCTATCCCAAGCACTAAACCTAGACTTAACCTTAGCTCTAAACCTAGTAAGTGAACTTTAACCATAGGCCAAACCCTAGCTTTAATATTAGTTATAGCATTAACCATACCCCCCTAGACCTAACCTTAGTGTCAACCTTAGCTCTAGCCCTAGCCACTTAACCGTAGCCCATTCTTAACCCTAGTCTTAAACTTAGCTCAAGGCGTAGCCCTTTAACTCTAGCCCTAGATATAACCCTAGCCCTAAAATTAGCTTAGCCCTATCCACTTAAACTTATCCCTAGTCCTAACCAATGCATTAACTTTAGCTTTAGCCCTAGCTACTTAACTCTAGCCCTAGCCCTAACACTAGTTTTAACCATAGCTCTAGCCCTTGACCTTTAACGCTAGCCTGAGCCCTAACCATAGCTTTAAAATTACCTCTAGCTCTAGCCCTTTCATCCTAATTCTAGCCCTAACCCTAGATTTATACTTATATGTAGCCCTAGCCCATTAACACAAACTTTATCCATAACCCTAGCCCTAACCTTAGATATAGCCATAGCCACTCAACCTTAGATCTAGCCCTAACTCTAGACTAAACCATAGTTCTATCCCTAGCCACTTAACCCTGACCCTAGCTCTAATCCTTGCCAACCTTATCTCTAGCCCTTGCCTATTAACACTAGCCCTAATGCTATACTTATCCTTAGCTCTAGCCATAGCCAATTAACCCTAGCTTTAGCCCTAGCCCTAACCTTAACCTTAATCTAAGCTATAATTTGAGCAAATTAACCCTATCCTAGCCTTAACACGATCCTTAATCTTAACTCTTGCCCTAGACACTTTGCCCTAGTTTTAGAGTTAACCCTAGTCATGAACTTAACTCTAGCCACTTAATCCTAGCCCTAGCCATAATGCTAGACACAGACTTAGCTCTAGCCCTAGCCACAACCCTAGCTCCTCAACTCCAGCCCTAGTCCTTAACCTGAGCTATAGCACTAGCCATTTAACACTCTTCCTAGCACTAATCTAAATGTTAGCTCTAACTCTAGCCACTTACCACTAACCCAAGCCATAACACCAGCCTAAACCTTTGATCTTTATCCTTAAAACTTACCCTAACCTTAAACTTAGACATAACATAGCCACTTGACCCAACCTTAGACCTAACACTAGACTTAATCTTAGTTTTAGACTTAGACACTCAACCCTTACCCTAACCAAAACTCTAGCATTAACCTTAGCTCTAGCCGTAGCCCCTTAACCATAGCCCTAGACCTAACCCTACCCTTAACCTTAGCTCTAGCCATCGCCACTTAACTTTAGCCCCTTAACCATAGCCCTAGACCTAACCCTACCCTTAACCTTAGCTCTAGCCATCGCCACTTAACTTTAGCCACTTAACTCCAGCCCTAGCACTTACCATAGACATAAATCTAGCTATATGCCTAGCCACTTAACTCTATCCCTATCCCTAACCCTAGAGTTAATCTTTGGTCTAGTGCTAGCCACAACCTTAGCTCTAGCAATAACAACAGAACTAACCTTAGCTTCAGCCCTAGCCACTTAACCCAATCCCTAGCATTAACCCTAGCCTTAACCTTAGATCAAGACCTAGCCACATGACCTCACCTTAGCCCTAACCCTAGCCTTAACCTTAAATCTAACTGTAGCCTCTTAACTCTAGCCCTATCTCTAACCCTAGTCGTAAGCATAGCTCTACCCCTATCCATTTAACTTTATCCCCAGCCCTAAAACTATCCTTAACCTTAGATCTAGCCCTAGCCACTTAACACTAACCCTAACCATAAACCCTAAATTTAAAATTAGTTCAAGCCTTAGCCCTTTGATCCAAGCCATAGCCATAACCCTAATCTTAAGCTTAGATCTACCCAAAGCCACTTAACCCAAACCCAAGACTTAACCCTAGTCTTAAACTTAGCTCTAGCCCTAGCCCTTTAAACCTAGTGCTAGCCCTAACCCTAACCTTAAGCTAGCTCTAGCCCTAGTCACTTAACTATTGACTTAACCTTTAGCTATAGCCCACGATAAACCCTAAAACTAGCCCTAAACCTAGACTTAAAATTTACTCAAGCTCTAGTCCCTTAACCCCAGTGCTAGCTCTAACACTAACCTTAAACTTAGCTATAGCCCTAGCCACAACTATACTTAGCTCTAACCCTAGACTTAACATTAGCTCTAGTGCTAGACACTTAACCTTAGCCCTAGCTGTAACAGCAGTTAACCTTAGCTCTAGTCCTAGCCCTAGCTCTAACCTAGTTTTAACCTTAGCTCTAGCTCTGAACCTGTAAACTAGCCCTAGACCTAACTAGAGCCTAAAATTTAGCTCTAGCTACGTTACCCTAACCCTAGACTTAACCCTATATTAGGTCTAGCCCTAGCCACTTTACCCTAACCACTTAACCCTAGCTTTATCCCTAACCCTAGGCTTAACCTTAGCTATTGCCCTAACCAGTTAACCCTTTCCCTAGCCTTAACACTAAACTAAACCATAGTTTTGGCCCTAACTCTAATGTTATAAACTTAGTTTTAGCCATAGCCCCTTAATTCTAGCCCTAGTCCTAGCCCTAACCCTAGACTTAACCTAAGCTAATGCCCAAGGCAATGAACCTGAGACCTAGCCATAACCCTATTCTTAAACTTAGCTCTTGCCTTAGTCACTTTATTCCTAGTTCTTGCCTTAACCCTAGTCATAAACAGATATAGCCCTAGCCACAACTCTAGACACTTAACCCCAGCCCTAGCCCAAACCCTAGCCTCAACTCTAGAGCCTTAGCCACTTAATCTAAGCCCTAGCCTTAAGTCTAGGGTTAACTTTAGCACTACTTTAACATTTAACCTTATGCTTAGCACTAACTGTAGATTTAACCTTAGTCCTAAACTTAGAAACTTAATACTAGCCGTAGACATAACACTAATCTTAGTGCTAGCCTTAGCCACTTAACCATTGCCCTAGCCCAAACCCTTGCATTAACCATAGTTCTAGCCATAGCCCCATTAACCCTAGCCCTGGCAGCATTAACCCTAGCCCTAACCATAACCCTAGCCATAAACTAAGCTCTAGCCCTATCCACTTAACCTAATCCCTAGCCATAAACCTAGCCTTAACCTTAGCTCTAGCACTAGCCACTTAAACCTAGCTGTAGCCCTAAACGTAGCATAAATGTCAGCTTTAGATATAGGCACTTTAACCTAGCCCTATCCCTAATCCTAGTTTTAACCTTAGCTCTAGCTCTACCCCCATAACCATAGATCTAGCACTAACACTAGCCATATCCATTAACCTTATCTCTAGCCCTAGCCACTTAAACCAAACCCTAGCTGTAACTCTAGCCTTATACTTAGCTCAAGCTCTAGCCATTTAAACATAGCTCTAGGCCTACCCTAGCGTCAACCTTGTCCAGACCTAACCCCTGAAACTTTAGTTATAATTCTATCCGTAGTCTTAGCTAAAGCCTACCCACTTAACCCTAGCCTTAGCCCTAGCCCTAAACTTAACCTTAGCTCTAGCCTTAGACCTTTAACATTAGCCCTTGCATCAACCATATACTTTACCTTAGATCTAGCCATATCCTCTAGCCACTTACCCTAGCCACTTACTCTACTTCTAGCCCTAACACTAGCCTTAAAATTATGTCTAGCCCTAACCCTCTAAAGCTAGCTTTAGCCCTAACCCTATACTCAACCTTAGCTCTCATCTTAGCCCCTTAACCCTAGATCTACCACTAGCACTAATCTATATCCCAAGACACTTAACCCTGCCCTTAACCCTAAACTTAACCTTAGATCTAGCCCTAGCCACTTAACCCTAGCCCTGGCGTTAACCCAAAACTTAAACTTAGGTTTAGCCATCGCCACTTAACCATAGCCCCTTAACACCAGCCCTAGCCATTATCCTATCAAGCCATAGCCTTAGCCACAACCCTATTCCTAACCATAACCTTAGACTTAATCTTAGCACTAGCTTTAGCCATTTAACCTTAGCTTTTGCTCTAACCCTAGACTTAAATTAGCTCTAGCCCTAGCCAGGTAACCCTAGCCCTAGAAATAAAAGCAGACTTAACCTTAGCTCCATCACTAACCACAACACTCTTCCTAGCATGAACTCTAGACTTAAACTTAGCTCAAAACCTAGCCATAGCCCTAACCCAAGACTTAACACTAGACATAAAATTAGCTCTAGCCTTAGCAATGTAACACTTGCCCTAGCCCTAATCCTAGCCTTAAACTTACTTCTAGCCCTAGCCTCTTAAACCTAGCCCTAACCTTAACTCTAGCTATAAATTTAGCTCTATCTCTATTTAACCATATCCCAAACCCTACCCCTAGTCAACCTTAGATCTAGCACTAGCCACTTGACACTTGCCCTAACCCTAACCCTAGACTTAACCATAGCACTAGCACAAGACATTTAACCCTAATACTAGCCCTAACCCTAAACTTAAACTTAGTTCTAGCTCTAGCTCTTTAAACATAAGCCTTGCTCTAACCATATATTAACTCTAGCTCTAGCCATCTAGCCCTAACCCTAGTTTTAACATAAGATCTAGCCCTAGTTCCTTAACCCTAGAACTAACCATAACCTTAAGCTTAAACTTAGCTCTAGTGCTAGCTGTAACCCTAGTCCTAGCCATAGTAGCAGCCTTAAACTTAGCTCCAGTCCTTTCTACTTTACCTTATCTCTAGCACTAACTCTAAACTTAATATTAGCTCTAATCCTAGACACTTAACCCTAGCCCTAAACCTAGGCTTAATCTTAGCTCTAGTCTTAGCCACTTAATTCTCATCCTAGCCCAAACCCTAACCCTAGCATTAACCTTAGCTCTAGCACTAACCTAAGCTCAGACTCTAGCCACTTAACCTTATCCCTGCCCTAACCATAAGATTTACCTTAGCTCTAGTGCTAGTCATTTAATATGCCCTAGCCCTAATCCTAGACTAAACCTTAGCTCTAGACATAGCCCTAGATTTAACCTGTTTTAACCTTAGCCATAGCACTAGCACCATAGCCATAGCCCTAGCACTAATCAAAGCCTTAAACATCACTCTAGCCCTTGCCACTTAACCCTAACCCTAGCTGTAACCCTAGTCTTATACTTAGCTCTAGCTCTGGCCCCTTAAACCTAGCCCTAGCCCTATAATAGCCTTAACACTAGTTTTAAACTTAGATAAAGCCCTAGTCACTTAACCCTAAACCTAGCCCTAACCCTAAACGTAACCTTAGCTCTAGCTCTAGCCAATTAAACATAAGCCTTGCCCTAACTATATATTAGCACTAGCTCTAACCATCTAACCCTAGACTTAACCTTAGCTCTAGCCCTAACCTTAGCCTTAATCTTAACTGTAGCCATCTAGTGCTAACCCTAGCCTTAACCTTAGCTCTAGGAACAATCACCTAACACTAGCCCTAGGTTTAAACCGTTTTAACCTTAGTTCTAGCACTATCACCATAGCCCTAGCCCTAGCATTAGCCACTTAACACTACTTAAGCCATAACCCTATTTAACCTTAGCTTTAGCCCAAAGTTTTAATCCTAACCCTAGCCTTAACCCTAGACTTATATTCAGCCCATGCCCTAGCCGCTAGCCTAGCCCTAAACCTAGCCTTAACCTTTGCTCAAGCCCTAGTTACTTACTCTCAACCCTAGACTTAACCTCAGCATTAGACCTAGACACTTAACTCTATCCCCAGCCCTAAAACTCTCCTTGATGTGAGCTTTTGCCCTAGCCACTGGACCCTTGCTCTAGCCTTAACCCTAGTCTTAACATTAGCTCTATCTCTAGCTACTTAAACCAAACTCTACCCCTAACAGGTGACTTAGCCTTAGTTCCATCCCTAGCCATATAAACCTAGCCCTAACACTAACCCTAGACTTAAACATAGCTTTAGACCATGTCACTTATCTGTAGACTTAGCCCTAATCCTAGCCTTAAACTTAGCTCTAGCACTAGCACCTTACTCTTAGTCTTAGCCCTAACCTTCAGATTAACATTATTACCGAATACATATACCAGGCACTTGACAAGAATGGTGAAGCCCGAACCGTTGCCTTGGATATCTCCAAAGCATTCGACAGGGTCTGGCATACTGGCCTCTTGTGCAAACTGCGGAGCTATGGGATAACTGGACATCTGTTTGACCTCATCCAGTCTTTCCTCTCTAACCGCACATTGAAGGTGGTATTAAATGGGCATGCCTCCCAAAACTACCAGACGAACGCGGGCGTCCCTCAAGGTTCTATCCTAGGCCCCACGCTCTTTCTGATCTACATTAATGATCTCCCCGACACCATTAGATCCCAAGTTGGCATGTATGCCGACGACACAACAATCTACTCCCGCATAGATCAGAAACCAGGTCTGGACGACAAAGTGAACCTCGCTGCCGTACTTGAAAGGGACCTCCAATCCGTAGTGACCTGGGGTAGGAAATAGTTGGTAAATTTCAATGCCTCTAAAACAAAGCTGTTATCAACTAATCACCATAGACAATCGCATCTACCTCCCATTAGCATGGGACAGGCTAGTCTCCCAGAGAGTAAAATACTACGCCTCCTTGGCCTTACACTCTCGGCGGACCTCAAATGGAATGACTATATTGAATCCATTGCCAAATCTGCTGCTATGAAAATGGGCTCCCTGTGCAGGGCCCGGAAATTTTTCCCACCTGAATCTATTCTGCACATATACAAATCTACCATCCGCCCGTGTATTGAATATTGCTGCCATATCTGGTCGGGTGCCCCTGCTGCTCTCCTTGGGCTTCTTGACAAAATACAAAGGAGGATCTGTAACGTGCTTGATACTGACTTGGCAGACCGGCTGCAGCCGCTCTCACACCGGCGTGATGTGACTTCCCTGTGCCTCTTCTACAAGTACTTTCATGGCTTCTGCTCCGATGAGCTTAGATCACTGGTGCCGCCTAAGCACGAATTTACACGAGATACTAGATTAGCAACTAGGTCCCACCCTTTTACAGTTAAACAAATAAGATGTAACCGTAAATTCTACTCCAACAGCTTCTTTTCTCGCGCTTCCCGCCTGTGGAACTCTCTTCCACAAGTCTGCTTTCCCGACAGTTACAATCTCCAGGTGTTTAAATGTAGGGTCAATAGACACCTCCTATCACACTAACTCCCAACTATTCTCACAACACTCTCATCTACCCAACCCTCATTCTCGGTATCCTTACCCGCCTATCACCCACCCTCTGTCATTTCCTATATTTAATCAGCCTTTCTCCACTCTACGTAGCCCCCTGCACAGTAGTGGAAGTGACATGCCTTGCTCGGGGTGAAACGCTTATAAAAAAAAAAAAAAAAAGCTCTAGCCATAAACTTTAGATTAACATTAGCTATAGCCCTGGCCACTTAATGCTAGCCCTAGACCTGACCTTAGACATTAGCTCCAGCCCTAGCCATTTATCTGTAGCCCTAGCAATAAAACTAACCTTAACCTTAGCTCTAGACCTAACCATTTAACCCTAGCAGTAGCCCTAACCCTAGATTTATCCTTAGCTCTAGCCCTAGACATAACCTTAGCCCTAGCCCTAAACCTAGCCTTAACAATAGCTCTAGCCCTAGCCCTAACCCAAAACTTAACCTCAGCTCTTTCACTAGCCACTTAATCTTTGCCCTAGCTTCAATGCTACTCTTAACTTTAGCTCTAGTCCTAGATACTTAGCCCTATTCTTAGCCCTAAAACTATTTTTAACCTTAGTTCCCACCCTAGCCACAACCCTTGTCCCAGCTCTAAACTGAGACTAAAACTTAGCTTCAAAATTAGCCGCTTAATTCCAACCCTAGCCTTTAAACACTAGCCCTAGTTCTAACCTTAGACTTAAACTTAGCTCTAGCCCTAGCCATTTAACACTAGCTGTAAGACCTAACACTCATCTAATACTCATCTATTAACCACTTGACTCTAGTTCTTTCACCACCGCGTATATCCTTTCCTTTCTCTCCTCCTTTGCAACTGTCATCACACCTGTATTCCCATCCTTCTCTTGCTCCTTTCTAACTGGTTCGTCTTCCTCTTCACTCTCTTCTACTTAATCTTTTTACTCTTATGTAGCCCCCTGCACATCAGTGGCATTACCGCCTTGCTCGGGGTGATTTTAAAAAAATAACAGTAGACTTAACACAAGCACCAGCCCTAGCCACAACCTTAGACCTAGCCCTAAACCTAGACTTAACCATAGCTCTACTTCTAGCCACTTAGACCTCGACCTAGGCGAAAAACCAGCCTTAACCTTTGCTATAGCCATAGTTACTTAACCTCAACCCTAGACTTACCCTTAGCTCTAGCCCTATACACTTAATCTTACCCCTAGTTCTCAAGTTAGACAAACCTATCATTATCTAGCTGCTTAAGCTTATCCCAGCCCTAACACACTCCTTGATGTGAGCTCTTGCCCTAGCCACTGAACACTTGCTTTTGCCCTAACCCTAGTCTTAACATTAGTTTTATCCCTAGCCACTTAAACCAAACTCTAGCTCTAACAGGTGATTTAACCTTAGCTCCATCCCTAGCCAGATAAACCTAACCCTAACCCTATAATGCCAAAATTCAATTTTAAATGAGATCATATGATTCTACACATCAATTTACAGAATAAATTGCATTAAACTTGATATGCATAAAAATACACTAAATGGGCTATTTTCTGGCATTCAGTATACTCATTTATATTGCTCGAAATCAATTTTAAATGAGACCATATGATTCTACACATCAATTTACATAAGAATCAGCATTAAACTTGATAAGTATGAAAATACACTAAATGCGCAATTATCGGGATTTCAGTACACTCATTTATATTGCTCGATGTCAGTTTTAAATGAGTCCATATGATCTACTCATCAATTTACATAAGAATCAGCATAAAACTTGATATGCCTAAAAATAAACTAAATGCGCAACTTTCGGGGTTTCAGTATACACATTTATATTGCTCAAATTTAATTTTAAATGAGACCATATGATTCTACACATTAATTTACATAATAATTTGCATTAAATTTGATATGCATAAAAATACACTAAATGCGCTATTTTCTGGCATTCAGTACACTCATTTACATTGATCAAATTCAATTTTAAATGAGACCATATGATTCTACACATGAATTTACATAATAATTTGCATTAAACATGATATGCATAAAAATACAATATATATATATATGCGCAATTTTCGGGCTTTCAGTACACTCATTTATAGTGCTCAAATTCAATTTTAAATGACACCATATGATTCTAAACATCAATTTACATAAGAATCAGCATTAAACTTGATATGCATGAAAATACATTAATGCGCACTTTTCGGACTTTCAGTACACTCATTTATAGTGCTCAGGGTTAGGATTAGGATTAGGGTTAGGGTTAGGGTTAGGGTTAGAGGTTAGGGTTAGGGTTAGGGTTCGGGTTAGGGTTAGGGTTAGGGCAGGGTTAGGGCTAGGGCTAGGGCTAGGGGTTAGGGTTAGGGTTAGGTTTAGGGTTAGGGTTAGGGTTATTCGATGTTTGCGAGAATTTCTAAATTAGTTTGTTTTTCTCTGGAAACAAAAGCATTGTTTGATGGTTACATTATGCATAGTAAAAGTTTGGTCACCTGCTAATAAAAAAAGCAAAATCCCCCCCTCTCTCTCTCTCTCTCTATATATATATATATATATATATATATATTGATTGTGTCTGGTCAGTATATTTTATTTATATGAGTCTGGTGAAAGACAAATGAAAATTCTTGTTATTTTTTATCTATATATCTGAGATGAGGTATTGTAATTATTTAGACTATTTACATTGTTTGGAGTGTTGCTCCCATCTTTGTCACCATATTTACGATGTTTAGATCGTTATAAACTCTGGCCTCCTTTAAGAGATAGGAATTTTGAACTGTACCATTTATTTTGTTGAACAAGTGTAGATTGTTCTAGTTCCATGAGTCATACCTCTTCTAAATGTCTCAGTATCAGTTATCTCCCTTTAAATCAACTCTCAATGTTTTTTTTCACCTCTGCTGTAGTCAGGTATTTGAGACATCTGAAAGAGGCATGGCTCACAAAACTAGAACAATCTACCTCAGTGAATGAAATAAATGGTTCAGTTCAAAAACCAATCACCTGAAGAAGGATGGAGCGTACAACAACTGAAATGCTGTGAATATGGCAACAATGTACATAAATATAAATAAGAATATTTTTATTGAATTTTTTTTTACATGGTCTGAAACATAGACAAAAATATGTGAGTAGCATAATGGTTCAAGTCTCAGAGAAATCTGTGAGTCATATTTGAATTTTAACTAAATTCATTTCACACTTGTACTCTCTGGACTAATCAGAATGTATATGAGCCAAAATAACATGATGGATGTTCATGTTATTGAAACCAATAGATGTACTTAAATTAAATATGTATAACCATCTGTTTTATTTATCTCTTGCTCTCTCAGTAAATATATTGTGTGTATTTGCTTCTGTACATAAAGGTTTTAAACATTTAATAATCTTGTTGAAACTGTTAAGAATTAAATACACTCAATACATGAGCAAATTGGTCTGTGAAACTAGTGTGTTAACACATATGTTCAGTTAGAGCTGGGCGCTTACACTTCATATCAAACTTTTTTAGTGAACCTGTCGATCCACTCTTCAGGGGTTAAGTAAAACTTAAAATATAAAATAAACAGAGGGCTTAGCTTCAAAGTTATCAGAGCTTAAATATAGTATATTATAGTAATATTAAGACAATAATATTAAATAATAATAAAAATCTGCAACTGAAAATTTTATGCTCTAACACAAACATCAGGCAAATAAAATATATGTGTATCATTGTATTTGTTTAGTTTAATCATGTAGAAATCTAGTGAAGTTTGAAGATACAACACTAGTAATTGCCTGCTAGCCCAGGTCAATAACTAGAGTGCACTTGGATATTATCTAAGTTCAGCTTAATATAACCCAAGGCCACAGCTATGAAAAAACAAGTAAAGATCAGAATTGCTGGAGTTGTAATACTCTATGTGAGACACGTTTTTTAATCAATACCACAGAGTGAGGTGACACACACACACACACACACACACACACACACACACACACACACACACACACACACATGTATTATACCTACATGTACAGGGTACAATCGATGAATCATTGTCTAAATTACGCAAAAATAAAAACAACAATCACATCTTATGTAAACAGATACATTTACCAAAATTACACAAATATATCTTGAAAAACTAAAAAATAAATATATTCAATAAACTCACTATTAACTTCAACTATAGCCTACAGACAACGTTGTCCAGAACAGTTACAGTAGATTCTCGTCTCCTTAGTTAAGTTGGTGAATGCGGTCATAATTCTTGTCTTCAGTTCATCTTTGGTATTACAAGGATTTTTGTTAGTCTCTCGCTCAACTGCACCCCACATATAATGAAAGGGGTTGCAGTCTGGGGAATTAGGTGGCTAGATGTAAGAGGTGATGTGGCTGCAGAAATTGCCTGACATCCATGACTGGGTTCTCCTGCTTGTGTGGCATGGTGTAGAGTTCTGTTGCCAGACATAAGTTTTTCCAGCAGCCACTATGTTGACATACGGCAACACTACCTTCTCAAGGTACTTGATGTAGGCTTCCATGTTGCATCTGAAACCCTGTGGGAAGATAAATGAAGGCATAATGTTCCCATCACTCCAAAAACCTTCATAATCACCATTAAACTCCTCCAACTCTTTCTGAATCCTCTGCACCATTATAGTGTTTTGGTGTCAGTGATTGACACCCAAACACTGAAATTTTCATACTGGAGGTTCTGGCATGAATGACAAGCAGTATACCATGTCTCTTCTCAGTATTTGTGGAGCTACTATTACATCTTCATTGCATATAATGCTATTTTCTTTGGTTAGTTTGTGCTTTGTTTCCTTAAAGGTCACTCTACCAATGAACAATTACTCCATATATTATTTTTTATTCTCTCTAATGTTTTACTTAATACTGGGTCTTGCTTTGTTTTGAGTCTATTTAGAAGAACTTCTGTTTCCACCCTGTGTATTATTATATCTTCAGCATTTTCTTGTATTATATGTCTCATTCTTGAACGGCAGTCTTGATAAAGTGTCTACATGAGGAATAGTGTTCCGTTTAATGTACTGTGTCAAAATTGAATGCCATGATCTTTATTGCCCATCTTAAAATCCTTGATGATGTTACTTTTGGCAATTCTTTTCTCACACTATATATGAATTCTATTGGTTTGCGGTACAATTTTAATAAGAATTTTTTCCTATCAAAATATTTTGTGCCCTCTCCATGCTCTATACTATTGCTAGTGCTTCTTTTTCAATATTCGAGTAGTTACTTTCTGCTGATTTTAATCTTCTTGATGCGAACATGATTAGGTGTTCTTCTTGTGATAAAACAGCAGCAATCACCATCTCATTTGCGTCTGTGGTTAATATTATTTCTTTTTGGGGATCAAAAACTTTTATTATTGGTTTGCTTCTCAGAATATTCTTTATTGTTTCAAAAGTGATGGTATGCTTCTGTGTCCACTCAAAGTCATTGTTTTTATTTTTTGCGTAATTTTGAAAATGGTTCTATTATGTCGCTGTATTTTGTTAGATATTTACTACAAAAAATTATCAACCCTCAAATGGATTTTAATTCTTTTTTATTTGTTGGAGCAGCTATTTCTGTTATTTTTTTGTTAGTCTATCATCAGGTGATATTCCTTCTTTTGCTATGTGATATCCTAAATATGATATCTTCTTACAGTCAAAATGACATTTATCTTGGTTTATGGTCAAATCTGCCTTTTCTAATCTCATCAAAATTTGCTGTTTTATATTTTAACTCTTTTGTAGCCTCTACATCTATATTGTCCTGGTATAGTATCATATTTTTTTATTTTTCCCAATAAGACTCTTTCATTTGTCCATCTTAATAAGCCTGTAGGGGTATTTATTGTGGTTATTTTATTGAATTTCTCATCAATTTCTATTTGATTTTTATGCTGAGTTGAGATAAATTTTTACAAAGTACTCCATTTTCTTTTTGTTAATTTGTGGCTTGCAGTTTCGATGTTTGGCAATGAAAACAAGACTGAACATATCTGATGATTCACCTCTATCTTATAATCACAACATGTCCTTAAATCTCCATCAGCTTTCATTATCGTTACTATTGGTGATGCCCAATTACTACCACCTTGAGTTACTCTTTATAGTATGCCTTGTATCATTTTTTAATTTTGCTTCTACCACATGTAGGATATGAATTGAAACTTTTCTTGACTCAATATACTTTGGGTGATAGTACTCCTTTAGTTGAATGTTTGCTTTATACTATAGCTTTTCAACAATTCTACTGCATTTCCTTCTGCTTCCAAGGACTTGATTAGTCTCACTGTGTTTACTTTTAATACATCAATCACTAATAATTCGTGATCTTTTTTGCATGCTACAACTGTAATGGAAATTATTTCAAAATGCTTATCCGTTTCAAAATTGATTTGAAATGTGGCCACTGTTTTTATGGTTGTTTTATTGAATTGCTTTAGTTGTACGCTGCTTTTTCTTAATTTCTGCTCTTTTATGGATTTTATAATTTGCTCAAATGTCATTTCTTGTAACTCACTCATTGTTGAAATTTTCTTCACAGCTTCGCATCCCACTATAGCAAGAAATAAATTGGTTATCTTTTTTTTCCTTTGTCCGTTTTTGAATCTTTTAATTTCTTTAGTCTTGCAAATACTGCAGAAGTTCTCATCCATGTTTCTACGTGTTCTGGATCATCCAGTGAAATCTGGATCCTATCAGCGATACCATTGTTATGTTACGCATGTTATTGTGAATAGCAGTAGTCATAGCACAGCTCTGTATGTTCTATGTGATGACATGCTATTTTCTGTCTTACTTCACTAAGTTCTCTCTCTATATATTGGTCTCTTACTTTGCATACCATACGACAAATATATTTACTGTTTGTCCCTCTATGTTTGCCATATCTGAGTCAGTTTTATTATTCTCTCAGAACATGAGCATTTTTTTTAATTCAGAAATTCTATAAAAAGTGGAATAAATAATCTAATCTTTGGATGCAAAATCTGTTGAATGAGTGAAAACCACTAATAATTTTGGCTGGTTATCAAAAAACATGTAATCTCACATTATCTTGTAAGTAGTGGAGTTTGGTCTCATATTTATTTTTCATTTTAAATTCAGTTGCTACTTATTACTGGGAGGCTGATGCTTTCTGATCCATACTGCTTACTAATGGTGAGGGAGTTGCAATAGAAAGCAAATTAAGCAAAAAAAAAAATTAGTTCCAAAATAATAACTGACTATGCTTTATGTATGAAATTTAGATAATATGACTTCTAATTCTGTTTCTTCAATCAAATGACAATGTCAACAGGACATAATGTACATGTAGGGTTAGGGTTAGGGGTTAGGGTTGGGGTTAGGGTTGGGTTAGGGTTGCTTTTGTACAATATTTTCTAAAAAGTTCTGCTGTTTTAAGACTTGTTCTTGAAGATTTAACTGCTGTTTTTGTTGTTGACATTGCCAATTTTCAATTTGTTTTTTAATCGTATTGCTTTGTTGTTCAAATTGTTTCTGTTGCGCGCTACACAAATTTTTTGAAAACTCAACCAAGTGTTCCATGTTAATTATTTAGCAATATAATAAAAAAACATATGGATCAACTGTTCACTTTAAACAATTTGTCAATTAAAAAAAAAAAAAAAAAAAGGGAAGAAAAAAAACGGACTTTTATTTACGACAAACTCGTTTTTTTTACCAATATCCACGGGTTTCAAGTTCTCGTTCCGTTACTGCTATTGGCAAGTAGTTATGCCTTCTTTTCAATGGAATCTATTTTTTCTTTGCAAATTCTTTGTCGTTCACTTTTATGACGATAAAGTTTCCTTATAAGAGCTTGACCATTTTTTTCCGTCGCGAGCTTCTTAAAACAGTCGACGTTATCCCCGGCGACTGCTATTTTTTAATCCACGTGTTTTTTTTTTGTTTTTTTTTACGTTGACGCCGTTTGTTTTCGACAACTGTTGAATAATACCGTGTTTCTTCATGTGTCATTTCGAAAGAAAAAAAAATTCCGTTCGCTAATTTTTGTGTACAATTGTTCCTTTTTTTTTTTTTAATAGTGAATTCTTTCGAATCCTTCGTGAGTTACTTTGCCAATTGTTGCGTGTCGAAGGTTTATTCTTGTTTTTTTGTAGAGTACAGAAGAAGGCTCTTCCTCGTTGCCAATTGTGTCGTGAAAATACGATTAAAACAATAAGGTTTTAGACAAAGCGTACAAATATTAAGAGTCCACACACAATACCAAAATGGAGCGGATAGTACTTCCGTCCGTTCCCGGTCACCAGCCCAATATTTTTTGTATTAAAACATACAATTATGGCACAAGGCCGATTAAGGGGGGAGATAAAAACTCAGGCTGGCCTTCAGTACCTAACCTATACCTAGCTAATCCGACTCACGACCCAAATATACTTTACAATTTTCTCATCCACCACAAGAACTTTACTTGTCCATCAGCATTTAATCCTTCATATACAAAAATACCTCAAACGTACCCGGTACCTAAAAAACCTCAAATGAGCATAACAATTTTATTATGAACAATAATTTTTTTTATTATGAACAATAGAATACAAAAATATATTTAAAAATACACCATAAAATGTTCAGGGGGGGGGGGTGGAAGATAAATTCCAAAAACAAATTTTTTTTTTAAACAAAAGATACAAAGACAAATTATGTCAGTTGGACCCAACCAACCCACAAAACAAAGAGGCCGCTGTGTTCTGCTCATAGGACAAAATCAAGAGACACTCTTTCTATAGGGAGTGGAGAGACAATACGACACTGATAATGGTTTTCATTATTTGTGGGGCTACGTTTAGGCCAAACCCCAGTCTGGTGAGAGTATCTTTTGCCTGCAAACATCACTGTCTGAAATGGCCACAATGATTCACTAACCCTCACTTGTAGATAGGCTTTTCTTAAATCCAACAGGAAGACATTAGATCCCTGCTGACGCCATTCCATCAACTTGCTAGCACAAACATCGGCATCCGCTGTAAATTCGTCGTTGTGTAGCTTGACTGGTTCCGTATATGCCGTCCATTTCCACGAGGCGGTCCAGGTTTTCTGACGCTGGTCAAATTCAACGCTGAAGTCAGGCTGGTAGATCTTTAGCGCAGCACACACAGGGGCCACCTCATGAAACTTCACGGTACCTGTTTCCGTGATGTGAATACCCACCCAAGGCTTTGATAGCATCATATCCTAGCAGCAGGTCAAATTTCAATGGCTTCTCGGGCACCACCAGCGCTTCGATATCAGCGAAGTTCCCAGTGTCTGTGCGGATCCTCACCGCCCCTATACCGTGACACGCACGTGTTTCACTGTTTATGGTGGTTACTTTGACGCTCCTTTTCATTCAAGTGCAGCAGAGTTCTGCAGTTACTATAGTTCGAGAACTGCCAGAATCGAGGAGGGCCAAACATGGCGTTTTGCCAACGCGGACTTGGATGATCAGCAGCGCCTTGTTTAGATGTTGTCTGGGGAAGAGATCGGCGCTATCTTGTCCCCGGCCTCGTTTCTCGGACAATTTTGAACAATGTGTCCGGCTTTATTGCATCGGAAACATCGCACGTCGTTTTTCGCTCGCACAATTCCTAGCTATGTGACTCTGGCCCTTGTACTTGTAGCAAAGTATACCAGCGAGGGAACCTGACTCAGGGTAAGCTCTGACACTACTTTGTCTCGCTTGTGTAGCCGCTACGAAAGATTCCTCTGGAGCTGAGGAATTCTTAAGGATAGTTCGAGCCTGGTCCAGTAGTTCGTCAAGCGCCAGTGTGTTCACGCGGGAGGTTGCTCGCAATAGTTGTTTCACTTTGTCCGGAAGACCTGTTATAAATGCACACGCCAATGCTCGTTCAGGCAGTCCGCCAAACAGGGTCGCCTGCTTCTTTAATGCAGCTAAATAAAGGTCCACCGTTTCACCAGGGTGTAAACTTAGAGCCACGAATTGCTCATACGCGATACACGGGTCAACTGCAAACGTTTTGTAAAGTACGGCTTTGATTCTAGCCGGATCTTCTTTTTCCTTGTCACTTATTTGCTGATACACCGCAAAAGCACCGCCCGTCAACCGTAATGGAATCACTTTTTCGATGTACTTCACTCCACACAAATGACAAATTAATTCGACCTTCTCCTCCCATTCCAAAACAGAAGTGGTACCGGGATTATCTTTAGGTCGAATTTGACTCCCATTTCACCCAAGTAAATTTCTGTTTGGTTTCCACCGCTCGCTTCACTCGTGGGTTTGAAACTTTCAGACAAAAATAAAGAGAGTCTTAACTCTCTCTCTCTCTCTCTCTCTCTCTCAGCTGCGCACGTCACCAAGGTCACAATACACGCACCCATTGTCTCAGACCCTTTTTATGGACAAAAACCATTGCCGACGCAGCAATCATCGTCTCACTCTGCACAAAACAACAGATCGAAGAATATTCCTTTCTTTGACCAAACTTGCGAGTACGCAGCTGACTAAGTGACGAACTGTCCGGCGCGGGTTTACACACGCATTCATCACAACTCAGCAATCCGACAAGCAAAACACCGTGTACGCTTTGGCTCTGATAAGTTTGAATGTTTATCGTCACATGTTAATGGCTAGATCTTGAGCTAAGTTTAAGTTTATGGTTAGAGCTACGGTCAGGGTTAAAAAGGGTTGAGGTTAGGGTTAGAGGTATGGCTAGGGTTGGGTTAGGGTTAGCGCTGGCAGGGTTTAGGTTAGACTTGGCAGGGGTAGGGGTTGTGTTAGGGCAGGGTTAGGGTTAAGGGTTAGGGGGTTAAGGGTTAGGGTTTAGGGTTAGGGTTTAGGGTGAGGGGGTTAGTGTTAGGGTTAGGGTCGGCAGGGGTTAGGGTTTAGAGGTTAGGGATAGGGCAGGGTTAGGGTTAGTGTTAAAGGTTAGGGTTAGGTTTAGGTTAGGGTTTGGGTTAGGGTTTAGGGTTGGGGTAAGGGTTAGGGTTGGGTTAGAGGTTAGGCAGGGTTATGGTTAGGGTTAGAGTTGAGGGTTAGGGGTGGCAGGGTTAGGGTTAGAGGGTTAGGGTTAGGAGAGGTTAAAGTTAGGCAGGGTTAGGGTTGGGGTTAGGGCAGGGTTAGAGTTGGGTTAGGGTTGGGTTAGGGTTGGGGTTGAGGTTAGGGTTTAGAGTTCAGGGTTAGGGATGGGCTTAGGTTTGGGTTTAGGGTTGGGTTAGTGTTAGGGTTCGGCAGGGGTTAGGGTTAGAGGGTTAGTGTTAGGCAGGGTTAGGGTTAGGCAGGATTAGAATTAGGGCTAGGGTTAGGGTTGGGTTGGGGTAGGGGTTGGCAGGGTTAGGGTTTGGGTTAGGTTTAGGGTTGGGGGTTAGGGCAGGGTTAGGGTTGGGATTGAGAGGGTTAGGGTTGGGGTTAGCGTTTAGGGTTGGGGATAGGGTTGAGACCATATGATTCTGCACATCAATTTACTTAAGAATCAGCATTAATATTGATATGCATGAAAATACACTAAATACGCAATATTCGGGCTTTCACTACAATCATTTATATAGCTCAGAATCAATTTTAAATGAGACCATACGATTCTACACAGCAATGTACATAAGAATCATCATTAATCTTGATATGCATGAAAACACACTAAATGCGCAATTTTCGGGTTTTCAGTACACTCATTTATATTGAACAAAATCAAGTTTAAATGAGACCATATGATTCTACACATCAATTTACATAAGAATCAGCATTAATGTTGATAGGCATGAAAATACACTAAATGCGCAATTTTAGGGCTTTCAGTACACTCATTTATATTGTTCAGAATCAATTTTAAATGAGACCATATGATTCTACACATCAATTTACATAAGTATCAGCATTAATCTTGATATGCATGAAAATACACAAAATGCGCAATTTTCGGGCTTCGTATACACTCATTTATCTGGCTCAGAATCAATTTTAAATGAGACCATGTGATTCTACACATCAATTTACATAAGAATCAGCATTAATGTTGATATGCATGATAATACATTAAATGCGCAATTTTCGGACATTCAGTAGACTCATTTATATAGCTCAGAATCAATTTTAAATGAGACCATATGATTCTACACTTCAATTTACATAAGAATCAGCATTAATGTTGATATGCATGAAAATACAAAAATGCGCAATTTTCGGGCTTTCATTTGACTCATTCATATTGTACAAAATCATTTTTAAATGAGACCATGTGATTCTACACATCAATTTACATAAGAGTCTGCATTAATCTTGATATACATGAAAATACACTAAATGCGCAACATAAGAATCTGCATTAATCTTATTAAGCATGAAAATACACTAAATGCGCAACATTCGGGCTTTCACTACACTCATTTATGTTGCTCAGAATGAATTTAAATGAGAACATACGATTCAACACATCAATTTACGTAAGAATCAGCATTAATCTTGATATGCAAGAAATACACTAAATGCACAATTTTCGGGCTTTCAGCACACTCATTTATATTGCTTAGAATGAATTTTAAATGAGACCATATGATTATACACATCAATTTACGTAAGAATCTGCATTAATCTAGATATGCATGAAAATACACAAAATGCTCAATATTCGGGGTTTCACTACACTATTTTATATTGCTCAGAATCAATTTTAAATGAGACCATATGATTCTACATATCAATTTATATAAGAATCAGCATTAATCTTGATATGCATGAAAATACTCTAAATGCGCAATATTCGGGCTTTCACTACACTCATTTATATTGCTCAGAATCAATTTTAAATGAGACCATATGCTTCTTCACTTCAATTTACATAAGTATCAGCATTAATCTTGATATGCACGAAAATACACTAAGTGCTCAATTTTCGGACTTTCAGTCCACTTATTTATATTGCTCAGAATCAATTTTAAATGAGAACATATGATACTACACATTAATTTACATAAGAATCAGCATTAATAATGATATGCATGAAAATACAGTAAATGCGCAATATTCGGGCTTTCACTACACTCATTTATATTGCTCAGAATCAATTTCAAATGAGACCATACGATTCTACACATCAATTTACATAAGAATCAGCATTAATCTTGATATGCATGAAAATACATTAAATCCCCATTTTTAGGGCTTTCAGTACACTAATTTATAGTGCTCAGAATCAATTTAAATGAGACCATACGATTCTACACAGCAATTTACCTAGGAATAAGCATTAATCTTGACATGCATGAAAATACACTAAATGTGCAATTTTAGGGCTTTCAGTACACTCATTTATATTGCTCAGAATCAATTTTAAATGAGACCATATTATTCTACTCATCAATTTACATAAGAATCAGCATTAATCTTGATATGCATGAAAATACACTAAATGCGCAATTTTAGGGCTTTCACTACACTCATTTAAATTGCTCAGAATCAATTTTAAATGAGATCCCATGATTCTACAGTCCAATTTAAAGAGTCTGCATTAATCTTGATATGTATGAAAATACACTAAATGCGCAATTTTCGGATATCCAGTACACTCAGTTATATTGCTCAGAAGCAATTTTAAATGAGACTATATGCTTCTACCCATCAATTTACATAAGAATCTACATTAATCTTGATATGCATGAAAATACACTAAATGAGCAAGACTCGGGGTTTCACTACACTCATTTATATTGCTCAGAATCAATTTTAAATAAGATCATATGATTCTACTCAGCAATTTACGTAAGAATCAGCATTAATCTTGATATGCATAAAAATACACTAAATGCGCAATTTTCGGACATTCAGTACACTCATTTATATTGCTCAGAATCAATTTAAAAGGAGACCATATGATTCTAAACCTCAATTTACATAAGAATCAGCCTTAATCTTGTTATGCATGAAAATACACTAAATGCGTATTATTCGGGCTTCAAGCACACTCATTTATGTTGCACCGAATCAATTTCAAATTAGAGCATATAATTCTAGACATCAATTTGCATAAGAATCAGCATTAATTTTGATATGCATGAAATTACTCTAAATGCGCAATTTTTGGGCTTTCACTACACTCACTTAAATTGCTCAGAATCAATTTTAAATGAGATCCCATGATTCTACAGTCCAATTTACATAAGAGTCTGCATTAATCTTGATCAGCATGAAAATACACTAAATGCGCAATTTTCGGATATCCAGTACACTCAGTTATATTGCTCAGAAGCAATTTTAAATGAGACCATATGCTTCTACCCATCAATTTACATAAGAATCTACATTAATCTTGATATGCATGAAAATACACTAAATGCGCAAGACTCGAGGTTTCACTACACTCATTTATATTGCTCAGAATCAATTTTAAATAAGATCATATGATTCTACTCAGCAATTTACGTAAGAATCAGCATCAATCTTGATATGCATGAATATACACTAAATGCGCAATTTTCGGACATTCAGTACACTCATTTATATTGCTCAGAATCAATTTTAAATGAGACCATACGATTCTACACAACAATTTACATAAGAATCAGCATTAATCCTGATATGCATGAAAATACAATAAATGCCCAATTTTCGGACTTTCAGTACACTAATTTCTATTGCACACAAACAATTTTACATGAGACCATACGATTCTACACATCAATTTACATAAGAATCTGCATTAATCTTGATATGCATGAAAATCAACTAAATGCCCAATATTCGGGCTTTCACTACACTCATTTATCTTACTCAGAATCAATTTTAAATGAGACCATATGATTCTACACATCAATTTACATAAGAATCAGCATTACACTTGATATGCATGAAAATACACTAAATGCGCAATATTCGGGCTTT
Organism: Ascarosepion bandense; assembly: GCA_037127315.1. Taxonomy (NCBI): domain Eukaryota; kingdom Metazoa; phylum Mollusca; class Cephalopoda; order Sepiida; family Sepiidae; genus Ascarosepion; species Ascarosepion bandense. Next base: position 11,917 of record JBBBDQ010000647.1, on the reverse strand, counting down.
CACTGCACTCATTTATATTGCCCAGAATCAATTTTAAATGAGACCATTTTATTCTACACACCAATTTACATAAGAATCAGCATATGTATGAAAATGAACTAAATGCGCAATATCCGGGCTTTCACTACACTCATTTAAATTGCTCAAAATCATTTTCAAATGAGACCATATGATTCTATACACAAATTTACCTAAGAATCAAAATTAATCTTGATATGCATGAAAATACACTAAATGCGCAATTTCCGGTCATTCACTACGCTCATTTATATTGCTCATAATCAATTGTAAATCAGACCATATGATTCTACACATCAATTCATATAAGAATCAGCATTAATCTTGATATGCTCAAAATACACTAAATGCGCAATTTTCGGGCTTTCACTACACTCATTTATATTGCTGAGAATCAATTTTAAACCAGAACAAATTGATTGTACACATCAATTTACATAAGAATCAGCATTAATCTTGATATACATGAAAATACATTAATGCGCAATTTTCGGGCTTTCAGTACACTCATTTATATTGTTCAAAATCAATTTAAAATGAGACCATACGGTTCTTCACATCAATTTACAAAAGAATCAGCATCAATCTTGATATGCATGAAAATACACTACATGCAAAATTTTCGGGCATTCACTACACTCATTTACATTGCTCAGAATCAATTTTAAATGAGACCATACGATTCTACACATCAATTTACATAAGAATCAGCATTAATCTTGATATGCATGAAAATACACTAAATGCGCAGTTTTGGTCTTTCAGTACATTCATTTATATTGCCCAGAATCAATTTTACATGAGACCATATGATTCTACACATCAATTTATATAAGAATCCACATTAGTCTAGATATGGATGAAAATACACTAAATGCGCAATATTCGGGCTTTCACTACACTCATTTATATTGTTCAGAATCAATTTTAAAAGAGACCATATGATTCTACACGTCAATTTACAAAAGAATCTGCAGTCATCTTGATATGCTTGAAAATATATTAATGCGCAATTTTCGGGCTTTCACTACACTCATTTATATTGCTCAGAATAATTTTGAAATGAGACCATATCATTCTAAACATCAATTTATATCAGGATGAACATTAATCTTGATATGCATGAAAATACGCTAAAAGCTGATTCTTATGTAAATTGATTCTGAGCAATAAAAATGAGTGTACTGAAAGCCCAAAAATGGCGCATTTAGTGTATTTTCATACATGTCAAGATTAATGCTGATTCTGATATAAATTGATTAGAAGAATCATATGGTCTCATTCAAAATTGATTCTGAGAAATATAAAAGAGTGTAGTGGACCCCGAATATTTCGCATTTAGTGTATTTTCATGCATATCAATATTAATGCTGATTGTTATGTAAATTGATGTGTAGAAACATATGTTCGCATTTAAAATTGATTGTGAGCAATATAAATGTGTGTACTGAAAACCAGAAAATTGCGCATTAATGTATTTTCATGCATATCAACATTAATGATGATTCTTATGCAAATTGAAATGTAGAATCATATGGTCTCATTTAAATTGATACTGAGCAAAATAAGTGAGTTCAACGAAAGCCCGAAAATTGCGCATTTAGTGTATTTTCATGCATATCTAGATTAATGCTGATTCGTATGTAAATTGATGTGTAGAATCATATGGTCTCATTTAAAATTGATTTTGAGCAATATAAATGAGTGTACTGAAAGCCATAAAATTGCGCATTTAGTGTATTTTCATGCATATCAAGGTTAATTCTGATTCTTATGTAAATTGAAGTGTAGAATCATATGGTCTCATTTAAATTGACTCTGAGCAATACAAATGAGTGTACTGAATGTCCGAAAATTGCGCATTGAAGTTATTTTCATGCATATCAACATCAATGCTGATTCTCATGTAAATTAATGTGTAGAATATATGCTTACATTTAAAAATGATTCTGAGCAATATAAGTGATTATAATGAAAGCACGAATATTGCTTATTTAGTGTATTTTCATGCATATCAAGATTAATGCTGATTCTTATGTAAATTGATGTCTAGAATCACATGGTCTCATTTCAAATTGATTCTGAGCAATATAAATGAGTGTACTGAAAGCCCGAAAATTGCGCATTTCGTGTATGTTCATGCATATCAAGATTAATGCTGATTCTTATCTAAATTGATGTGCATAATCATATGGTCTCATTTAAAATTGATTCTGAGCAACATAAATGAGGGTGCAGACAGCCCGAAAATTGCGCATTTAGTGTATTTTCATGCATATGAAGATTAATGCTGATTCTTATGTAAATTGATGTGTAGAATCATATGGTCTCATTTAAAATTGATTCTGAGCAATATAAATGAGTGTAATGAAAGCCCGAAAATTGCGCATTTAATGTATTTTCATGCATATCAAGATTAATGCTGATTCTTATGTAAGTTGATGTGTAGAATCATATGGTCTCACTCAAAAATGATTTTGAGCAATATAAATCAGTGTACTGGATGCCCGAAAATTGCGAATTTAGTGTATTTTCATGCATATCAAGATTAATGCTGATTCTTATGTAAATTGATGTCTAGAATCACATGGTCTCATTTCAAATTGATTCTGAGCAATATAAATGAGTGTACCGAAAGACCGAAAACTGCGCATTTCCTGTATGTTCATGCATATCAAGATTAATGCTGATTCTTATCTAAATTGATGTGTATAATCATATGGTCTCATTTAAAATTGATTCTGAGCAACATAAATGAGTGTGCAGACAGCCCGAAAATTGCGCATTTAGTGTATTTTCATGCATATCAAGATTAATGCTGATTCTTATGTAAATTGATGTGTAGAATCATATGGTCTCATTTAAAATTGATTCTGAGCAATCTAAATGAGTGTACTGAAAGCCCGAAAATTGTGCATTTAATGTATTTTCATGCATATCAAGATTAATGCTGATACTTATGTAAGTTGATGTGTAGAATCATATGGTCTCATTTAAAATTGATCCTGAGCAATATAAATGAGTGTACTGAAAGCCCGAAAATTGCGCATTTAGTGTAATTTCATGCATATCTAGATTAATGCTGATTCTTACTTAAATTGTTGTGTAGAATCATATGGTCTCAATTAAAATTGATTCTGAGCAATATAAATGAGTGCACTGAAAGCCCGAATCTGCGCATTTAGTGTATTTTCATGCATATCACGATTAAACATGATTCTTATGTAAATTGATATTTAGAATCTTATGGTCTCATTTAAAATTTTTTCTGAGTAATATAAATGAGTGTGCTGAATGCCCGAAAATTGCGCATCTAGTGTATTTTCATGCATATCAAGATTAATGCTGATACTTATGTAAATTGATGTGTAGAATCATATGGTCTCATTTAAAATTGATTCTGAGCAACATAAATGAGTGTGCTGAAAGCCCGAAAATTTCGCCTTTACTGTATTTTCATGCATATTAAGATTAATGTAGCTTCTTATGTAAATTGATGTGTAGAATCATATGGTCTCATGTAAAATTGTTTCTGAGTAACATAAATGAGTGTACTGAGTGCCCGAAAATTCTTATGTAAATTGATGTGTAGAATCATATGGTCTCATTTAAAATTGATTCTGAGCAACATAAATGAGTGTGCTGAAAGCCCGAAAATTTCGTATTTAGTGTATTTTCATGCATATCAAGATTAATGTAGATTCTTATGTAAAGTGATGTGTATAATCATATGGACTCATTTAGAATTGTGTCTGAGTAACATAAATGAGTGTACTGAGTGCCCAAAATTCTTATGTAAATTGATGTGTAGAATCATATGGTCTCATTTAAAATTGATTCTGAGCAACATAAATGAGTGTGCTGAAAGCCCGAAAATTTCGCATTTAGTGTATTTTCATGCATATCAATATTAAACATGATTCTTATGTAAATTGATGTGTAGAATCATATGGTGTCATTTAAAAATTATTTTCAGCAATATACATGAGTGTATTGGAAGCCCGAAAATTGGGCATTTAATGTATTTTCTTGCATATCAAGAGTAATGCTGATTCTCATGTAAATTGATGTGTAGAATCATATGGTCTCATTTGAAATTGATTCTGAGCAACATAAATTGGTGTGCTGAAATCCCGAAAATTGCACATTCAGTGTATTTTCATGCATATCTAGATTAATGCTGATTCTTATGTAAATTGAAGTGTAGAATCATATGGTCTCATTTAAAATTGATACTGAGCAACATAAATGAGTGTGCTGAAAGCCCGAAAATTGCGCATGTAGTGTATTTTCATGCATATCAAGATTAATGCTGATTCTTATGTAAATTGATGTGTAGAATCATATGGTCTCATTTAAACTGATTCTTAGCAATATCAATGAGTGTACTGAAAGCCCTCAAATCGCGCATTTAGTGTATTTTCATTCATATCACGATTAAACATGATTCTTATGTAAATTGATGTGTAGAATCATATGGTCTCATTTAAAAATGATTTTGAGCAATATACATGAGTGTATTGGAATCCCGAAAATTGCGCATTTAGTTTAACTTCATGCATATCTAGAGTAATGCTGATTCTTACGTAAAGTGTTGTGTAGAATCATATGGTCTCATTTAAAATTGAATCTGAGCAATATAAATGAGTGCACTGAAAGCCCGAAAATTGCGCATTTAGTGTATTTTCATGCATATCAAGATTAAACATGATTCTTATGTAAATTGATGTTTAGAATCATATGGTCTCATTTAAAATTGTTTCTGAGTAAAACAAATGAGTGTGCTGAATGCCCGAAAATTGCGCATCTAGTGTATTTTCATGCATATCAAGATGAATGCTGATACTTATGTAAATTGATGTGTAGAATCATATGGTCTCATTTAAAATTGATTCTGAGCAACATAAATGAGTGTGCTGAATGACCGAAAATTTAGCATTTAGTGTATTTTCATGTATATCAAGATTAATGTAGATTCTTATGTAAATTGATGTGTAGAATCATATGGTCTCATTTGAAATAGTTTCTGAGTAACATAAATGAGTGTACTGAGTGCCCGAAAATTCTTATGTAAATTGATGTGTAGAATCATATGGTCTCATTTAAAATTGATTCTGAGCAACATAAATGAGTGTGCTGACAGTCCGAAAATTGCGCATTTAGTGTATTTTCATGCATATCTAGATTAATGCTCATTCTTATGTAAATTGATGTGTAGAATCATATGGTCTCATTTAAATTGATTCTGAGCAACATAAATGAGTGTGCTGAAAGCTCGAAAATTGCGCATGTAGTGTATTTTCATGCATATCAAGATTAATGCTGATTCTTATGTAAATGGATGTGTAGAATCAGATGGTCTCATTTAAATTGATTCTGAGCAATATGAATGAGTGTACTGAAAGCCCGAAAATCGCGCATTTAGTGTATTTTCATGCATATCAAGATTAAACATTATACTTTTGTAAATTGATGTGTAGAAACTTATGGTCTAATTTAAAAATGATTTTGAGCAATATACATGAGTGTATTGGAAGCCCGAAAAATGGGCATTTAATGTATTTTCATGCATATCAAGATTAATGTTGACTCTTATGTAAATTGATGTGTAGAATCATATGGTCTTATTTAAAATTGATTCTGAGCAATATAAATGAGTGTACTGAAAGCCTGAATATTGCGCATTAATGTATTTTCATGCATATCAAGATTAATGTTGATTCTTATGTAAATTCATGTGTAGAATCATATGGTCTCATGTAAAAATTATTTGGGCAATATAAATGAGTGCACTGAAAGCCCGAATATTGCGCATTTAGTGTATTTTCATGCATATCAAGATTAATGCTGATTCTTATGTAAATTGTTGTTTAGAATCATATGGTCGCATTAAATTGATTCTGAGCAATATAAATGAGTGTACTGAAAGCCAGAAAATTGCGCATTTAGTGTAATTTCATGTATATCAAGATTAATGCTGATTCGTATGTAAATTGATGTGTAGAATCATATGGTCACATTTAAAATTGTTTCTGCGTAATATAAATGAGTGTACTGAATGCCCGAATATTGCACATTTACTGTATTTTCATGCATATCAAGATTAATGCTGATTCTTATGTAAATTGATGTGTAGAATCATATGGTCTCATTTAAAAATGATTCTGAGCAATATAAATGAGTGTACGGTATGCCCGAAAATTGCGCATTCAATGTATTTTCATGCATATGAAGATTAATGTTGATTCTTATGTAAATTGATGTGTAGAATCATATGGCCTCATTTAAATTGATTCTGAGCAATAAAAAATGAGTGTACTGAAAGCCCGAAAATGGCGCATTTAGTGTATTTCCATGCATATTAGGATAAATGCTGATTCTTATGTAAATTGATGTGTAGAATCATATGGTCTCATTTAAATTGACTCTGAGCAATACAAATGAGTGTAGTGAAAGCCAGAACATTGCGCATTTAGCGTATTTTCATGCATATCAAGATTAATGCTGATTCTTATGTAAACTGATGTGTAGAATCATATGGTCTCATTTAAAATTTTTTCTGTGTAATATAAATGAGTGTACTGAATGCCCGAAAATTGCGCACTTATTGCATTTTCATGCATATCAAGATTAATGCGGATTCTTATGTAAATTGATGTGTAGAATCATATGGTCTCATTTAAAATTGATTCTGAGCAATATAAATGAGTGTGCTGAATGCCCAAAAATTGCGGATTTAGTGTATTTTCATGCATATCAAGATTAATACTGATTCTTATGTAAATTGATGGGTAGAATCATATGGTCTCATTTAAAATTGATTCTGGGCAATATAAATTAATGTAGTGAAAGCCCGAAAATTGTGCATTAATGTATTTTATTGCATATCAAGATTAATTCTGATTCTTATGTAAATTGATGTGTAGAATCATATGGTCTCATTTAAAATTGATTCTGGGCAATATAAATTAATGTAGTGAAAGCCCGAAAATTGTGCATTAATGTATTTTCATGCATATCAAGATTAATGCTGATTCTTATGTAAATTGATGTGCAGAATCACATGGTCTCATTTAGAGATGATTTTGAGAAATACAACTGAGTGTACAGGAACCCCGAAAATTGCGCATTTAGTGTATTTTCATGCATATCAAGATTAATATTGATTCTTATGTAAATTGTTGTTTAGAAACATATGGTCTCATTTAAATTGATTCTGAGCAATATAAATGAGTGTATTGAACGCCCGAAAATTGCGCATTTAGTGTAATTTCATGCATATCAAGATTAATGCAGATTCTTATATAAATCAATGTGTAGAATCATATGGTCTCATTTGAAATTGATTCTGAGCAATATAAATGAGTGTACTGAAATTCCGAAAATTGCTGATTTAGTGTATTTTCATGCATATCAAGATTAATGCTGATTCTTATGTAAATTTGTGTGTAGAATAATATGGTCTCATTTAAATTGATTCTGAGCAATATAAATGAGTGTAGTGAAAGTCAGAAATTGCACATTTAGTGTATTTTCATGCATATCAAGATTAATGCTGATTCCTTATATAAATTGATGTGTAGAATCATATGGTCTCATTTGAAATTTATCATGGGCAATATAAATGAGTGTACTGAATGCCCGAAAATTGCGCATTTAGTGTATTTTCATGCAAATCAAGATTAATATTGATTCTAATGTAAATTGAAGTGTAGAATCATATGGTCTCATTTAAAAATGATTTTGAGAAATTTAAATGAGTGTATTGGAAGCCCGAAAATTGCGCATTTAGTGTATGTTCATGCATATCAACATTAATGCTGATTCTTATGCAAATTGATGTTCAGAATCATATGGTCTCATTAAGTTGTTTCTGAGCAATATAAATGAGTGTACTCAAAGCCCGAAAATTGCGCATTTAGTGTAATTTCATGCATGTCAAATTAATGCAGATTCTTATGTAAATTGATGTGTAGAATCATATGGTCTCATTTAAAATTGATTCTGAGCAATATAAATGAGTGCACTGAAAGCCCGACAATTGCGCATTTAGTGTATTTTCATGCATATCAAGATTAACGCTGATTCTTATGTAAATTGTTGTTTAGAATCATATGGTTTCATTTAAATTGATTCTGAGCAATGTCAATGAGTGTACTGAAAACCCGATAATTGCACATCTAGTGTATTTTCATGCATATCAATATTAATGCTGATTCTTACTTAAATTGATGTGTAGAATCATATGGCCTCATTTGAAATTGATTCTGAGCAATATAAATGAGATCACTGAAAGCCCGAAAATTGCGCATTTAGTGAATTTTCAAACATATCAAGATTAAACATGATTCTTATGTCAATTGATGTTTAGAATCATATGGTCTCATTTAAAATTGTTTCTGAATAATATAAATGAGTGTACTGAATGCCCGAAAATTGCGCATGTAGTGTATTTTCATGCATATCCAGATTAATGCTGATTCTTATGTAAATTGATGTGTAGAATCATTTGGTCTCATTTAAAATTGATTCTGAGCAACATAAATGAGTGTGCTGAAAGTCAGAAAATTGCGCATTTAGTGTATTTTCATGCATATCAAGATTAATGCTGATTCTTGTGTAAATTTATGTGTAGAATCATATGGTCTCATTTAAAATTGATCCTGAGCATTATAAATGAGTGTACTGAATATCCGAAAATTGCGCATTTAGTGTATTTTCATGCATACCTAGATTAATGTTGATTCTACTGTAAATTTATGTGTAGAATTATATGGTCTCATTTGAAAATTATTTTGAGCAATATAAATGAGTGTATTGGAATCCCGAAAATTGCGCATTTAGTGTAATTTCATGCATATCTAGATTAATCCTGATTCTTACTTAAATTGTTGTGTAGAATCATATGGTCTCATTTAAAATTGATTCTGAGCATCATAAATGAGTGTGCTGACTGCCCGAAAATTGCGCATTCAGTGTATTTTCATGCATATCTAGATTAATGCTGATTCTTATGTAAATTGATGTGTAGAATCATATGGTCTCATTTAAATTGATTCTGAGCAACATAAATGAGTGTGCTGAAAGCTCGAATATTGCGCATGTAGTGTATTTTCATGCATATCAAGATTAATGCTGATTCTTATGTAAATGGCTGTGTAGAATCAAATGGTCTCATTTAAAATTGATTCTGAGCAATATAAATGAGTGTACTGGAAGCTCGAAAATTGTGCATTAAAGTATTTTCATGTATATCAAGATTAATGCTGATTCTTATGTAAATTGATGTGTAGAATCACATGGTCTCATTTAAATATGACTTTGAGCAATATAAATGAGTGTACAGGAAGCCCGAAAATTGCGCAGTAATGTATTTTCATGCATATCAAGATTAATGCTGATTCTTATGTAAATTGATATGTAGAATCATATGGTCTCATTTAAATTGATTCTGAGCAATATAAATGAGTGTACTGAAAGCCCGAATATTGCGCATTTAGTGAATTTTCATACATATCAAGGTTAAACATGATTCTTATGTAAATTGATGTTTAGAATCATATGATCTCATTTAAAATAGTTTCTGAGTAATATAAATGAGTGTACTGAATGCCCGAAAATTGCGCATCTTGTGTATTTTCATGCATATCAAGATTAATGCTGATTCTTATGTAAATTGATGTGTAGAGTCATATGGTCTCATTTAAAATTGATTCTGAGCAACATAAATGAGTGTGCTGAAAGTCCGAAAATTGCGCATTTAGTGTATTTTCATGCATATCAAGATTAATGCTGATCCTTGTGTAAATTTATGTGTAGAATCATATGGTCTCATTTAAAATTGATCCTGAGTATTATAAATGAGTGTACTGAATATCCGTAAATTGCGCATTTAGTGTATTTTCATGCATACCAAGATTAATGTTGATTCTACTGTAAATTTATGTGTAGAATTATATGGTTTCATTTGAAAATGATTTTGAGCAATATAAATGAGTGTATTGGAATCCCGAAAATTGCGCATTTAGTTTTTTTTCATGCATATCTAGTTTAATGTTGATTCTTACCTCAATGGCTGTGTAGAATCAAATGGTCTCATTTAAAATTGATTCTGAGCAATATAAATGAGTGTACTGGAAGCTCGAAAATTGTGCATTAAAGTATTTTCATGTATATCAAGATTAATGCTGATTCTTATGTAAATTAATGTGTAGAATCACATGGTCTCATTTGAATATGATTTTGCGCAATATAAATGAGTGTACAGGAAGCCCGAAAATGGCGCATTAATGTATTTTCATGCATATCAAGATTAATGCTGATTCTTATGTAAATTGATATGTAGAATCATATGGTCTCATTTAAATTGATTCTGAGCAATATAAATGAGTGTACTGAAAGCCCGAAAATCGCGCATTTAGTGTATTTTCATGCATATCAAGATTAATGTTGATTCTTATGTAAATTGATGTGTAGAATCATATGGTCTCATGTAAAAATGATTTTGAGCAATATAAATGTGTGCACTGAAAGCCCGAATATTGCGCATTAGTGTATTTCATTGCATATCAAGATTAATGCTGATTCTTATGTAAATTGTTGTTTAAAAACCTATGGTCGCATTAAATTGATTCTGAACAATATAAATGAGTGTATTGAAAGCCAGAAAATTGCGCATTTAGTGTAATTTCATGCATATCAATATTAATGCTGATTCTTATGTAAATTGATGTGTAGAATCATATGGTCTCATTGAAAATTGTTTCTGCGTAATATAAATGAGTGTATTGAATGCCCGAAAATTGCGCATGTAGTGTATTTTCATCCATATCAAGATTAATGCTGAGTCTTATGTAAATCGATGTGTAGTATTATATGGTCTCATTTAAAATTGATTCTGAGCAATATAAATGAGTGTAGTGAAAGCCCGAAAACTGTGCATTAATGTATTTACATGCATATCAAGATTAATACTGATTCTAATGTAAATTGATGTGTAGAATCACATGGTCTCATTTAAAGATGATTTCGAGCAATACAAATGAGCGTACAGGAAGCCCGAATATTGCGCATTTAGTGTATTTTGATGCATATCAAGATTAATGCTGATTCTTATGTAAATTGTTGTTTAGAAACATATGGTCTCATTTAAATTGATTCTCAACAATATAAATGAGTGTACTGAAAGCCAGAAAATTGCGCATTTAGTGTAATTTCATACATATCTAGATTAATGCTGATTCTTACTTCAATTGATGTGTAGAATCATATGGTCTCATTTCAAATTGTTTCTGAGTAATATAAACGAGTGTACTGAATGCCTGAAAATTGCGCATTTAGTGTATTTTCATGCATATCAAGATTAATGCTGATTCTTATGTAAATTGATGTGTAGATTCACATGGTCTCATTTAAAATAGTTTCTGAGCAATATAAATGAGTGTACTGAATGCCCGAAAATTGCGCATTTAGTGTATTTTCATGCATATCAAGATTAATGCTGATTCTTATGTAAATGAATGTGTAGAATCATATGGTCTCATTTGAAATTGATTCTGAGCAATATAAATGAGTGTACTGAAAGGACGAAAATTGCGCATTTAGTGTATTTTCATGCATATCAAGATTAATGCTGATTCTTATGTAAATTGGTGTGTAGAATCATATGGTCTCATTTAAATTGATTCTGAGCAATATAAATGAGTGTAGTGAAAGCCAGAAAATTGAGCATTTAGTGTATTTTCATGCATATCAAGATTAATGCTTATTCTTATGTAAATTGATGTGTAGAATGATATGGTCCCATTTGAAATTTATCATGTGCAATATAAATGAGTGTACTGAATGCCCGAAAATTGCGCATTTAGTGTATTTTCATGCATATCAAGATTAATGTTGA